>JAUCMU010000151.1:11195014-11257453 GCA_032275025.1 Enteromius treurensis
TACTAGCATTTTGTTCAAATCACTAACCCTTGCCTCAGCAAACACTAATTATTATAAGCTTGCAATAACAGAAAAAATGTTTTTAGTTCTAAACACTTTGCTAAGTAAAATGAGCACATCAGCTATTTCAAGACCATTATCCTGTCAACTTGAACGATATGAAGTTCTGCCTGTGAGGACCTAATGGTAGCTGAGAGCATAAGTGATCAAACAGTGGGTTAAAAGCACCAGAGGTTGTTTGCTCTTTCAACTCCAGCCCAAAGCGGATTCACCCTCAGTCGAGCAGCCTTGATTAAAATCAAAGCAACAGTGTGCAAACAGAAGAGCTAATTGATGAATCAGGTCTGCAGCCGTAACTGATTATTTCTATATTTACACACGCACGTGTAAAAGACAGCAGAGCTCAAAGCCACCACATCCTTCACTATGCCCGAGGCTGAATACGTTCACACACACGTAACACCTGGCTCAGGGTTTCGCCAAGTAATATAAGGATGGATCTAGGCACTCTGCAGTGCTCACCGTGTCACAGACTCAGACAGGGAGGAAGTGTGCGACTGTGAGATTCTCAGGGTCTGATAGCTGCTGGCACGCCGATTAAGCCGCGAGCGGACGATGCTACGTTAGCACCTGTGCTGGCTTCCTGCCCGTGCCTGCAGGTGCTGCAGCGCTCACATGGGAGAGGGTACAGGAAGTATGGGGGGGGGGGGGAGGGTTGGGGAGGCTGCATGGACTTGCATCCCTCACGTATCCAAACCAACGCTACAATACTGATATTTAAAAATGTTCTATCACCTGCTGAGGTCTATACACGTCTGCTATTACTAAATCAGTTAAAATATCACAGAATAGGCAATGTCTAAATGAGATTTTTCGATGCTCAGAAAGCCCTCGCAGGTGTTCTGTGAACAGACTTGTGTGACACTTGAAGAGAACTGAATGCACTGTACCTTAGTGCGGTGAATACCATGACACAGACCGGGCACTGCACTACTCTATGCTTTAAAGAGCAACACAACTAATGCATGTTTTTATGCCTTTTGGTTTACAGGGACACAGGAAGCATCCCCATAAACCATGTGTACATTGTAGTAGCTATGCCATTATACACATTTGTGATCTTATAAATCATATACCAAAACACGTTTGTTTCTTTGAATTTTGGGGACTTCAGAATTCTATTATCTTTATAAGCAATAAGGTATGAGAAGCCGTGCTGTATGGTGAATAAATCACAGCTGATGGGAGTTGTTAGGTACGAAGGAAGTGAAGTACCTGCAAGCCCTTGCTAAAATTTAAAATGAAAAATTTAGGTCCACATACAAGTTAAATATGAAATACTACAAGTGTCTTTTGTGTTTTATAGGAGATAACTAAACTCAGACATGAACATTCTTTTCCTGCTAGCCTGGCTTCTGCGACTATAAAGCTCACAGGAGCTTAGAGCTCGTTTCTCATTGGTTCCCATTTTTTTGGGAACAGAAATGCTCTAAAACGGCAGCTTGGCAAGACTGACTTTGAAAAAAGAATGTAGCATCACAGGAAGTATGGGCGGGGCCCAGGCTATTTTCCTGCTGTTCTCTTCTGCAAATTTTAGACAGGTTCTAGTGGTGCATTTTAATTTTAACTCGTTAATTCTCATTCATTTCCAAACAACAACACACAATAGAGTTCAATGGCCTATACAAAAATAGGCCATAATGGTTAAAATATAAAAAAATAAATTACCTAATAGCTTGACACTTCAAACTTACATGCATCTAATAATCTTATATCAGTTAGAGAATCCTTAGTTTGTGCATGCTTACTGTATTTATAAATGAATGTCAACACAGTATTCATAGACAAAGTTCTAGTTCAGTTTCACAGTTTCCTATCTGTATTGTATATTTTCAAATGGTTTTGATATTTTCAAAACTGTGTGCTGTGGGAGGACAGGGACACCATGTCCTCCACTAAGACATATCTTGTCCCTATGGAATGAAACTGCGGGGCTTAACTGTTCTTGGCATTCCCCCCTGCGCTATCTGAACGGGCTAAAGGTTGTACATCATCTCAAAGTTTGTATCAGACGGCTTCTGCACAGCAGCAGGTGAAGTTCAACAATTAATTCTGTCCAAAAACAAATATTGTCCTCCTGGGATGGTCTCTATGGATGGGGTAAAGAGGTGAAGGGTATTAATCGAGGTGATATTCCGGTCACCGTGATTGGTGTGTCCACACCGGGTTATTGTAGCACTGTACTGAGTCAGTGCCCATCTGTGCTCCTGTCAGCACGGCCGCGAGCAGGTGCATATGGGACTATGAGTGTGTTTGTGTTAAAGTCCAAGATTGCGAGTGAATCATGTGAATACTTTAGAAATGCATCTTTAGAGCGCATGTGTGAGCTGATTGGAGAGGTGGGTCCTGTTTTCCTTCTATCTTTAAGACTGGCCAGGTGTCACTCAGCACGGCCATTCATTATGGTGGTAACCTGGTCCGATTCTGGCGGCCAAACACTTCCTGTCACTGATACTTCCCCTGACCTTCACTTCGTGCCAGTATTATACCCCTCCAAACACACACACACACATGTATCATGCACAAACACACACACATATACACACAGACTGACAGGCTCTAAAATAAACACTCTTATCACATAGATAAGGTTGAAAGATTGAATAAATCAGTTGTTTGTTTAGCTGCCTATTAAGCTGGCACGAGTACAGCCATATTACAATATGACGGAATAGATCCCTTTCGCATTTCTAAAGTTCTCCGAAGCAGATGTTTGAAAAATGTCCAGTTTTCGCACCATAAATCTAGTAAGCGAGTGTTTGCAATACAACGGCTGAGAGAGTAAGCAATTTGTTATATTAATCATTCAACACTATAGAAGATTAAACTTTTATTGTGGCAAACACTAACTATCACATATACTTTTTGTGCTCCCACTTGCTCCAACAGCAAAATGAAAAATTCCAATATACCGTTTCTTAAAATAGATTATGTTGGTCAGAAGAGAGAAAGATGTCACATTTGCTGGCACTCCCTCAGTCTGTGTATTAGAAACACTGTATATTTTTGAGGGTTGATATCTGGAAATGCATCACTACAGTCTGTCAAAGCGTCTATTAAACCCCAAAGGAAATATTCTCGAATGTAATCTTAATTAGCAGAGAGACTATTTAAAAAAGAGTGGGACAGCGTGTCTTTAAAATGAAGCATAATAACATAATGTCCCGGGGCAGAACTGAATGTGTCACTGGAGATGAAGGTGTGCATGATACCACACCAGTGAGAACATGAAGGCAGCGGGGCAGTTCTCCAAACACCATCACCACAAGGAGGGTGAGAGGCTCACACCAATAAGTTGTTGATGTCAGGAGAGGTGGTTCGATTTCATCTCCCAGGTCTGGAGACGTACACGGAGAGACGCCTTAAATGGTTGCTGACTAGGTGTGTTTGCTGTCCTTAATTCCTCCTGAGGATTCTTTCCAGGGTGAACTGGATCACATAGCAGGATTGCAATGCCACGCTTAGATGCCTCCGAAATCAGATTCTCATGGATGTGAAGCTCTGCCCTCCAATCATCTATGAGGTGAAGGTTCATGCTGTATAAAGATGTCTATCATACCAAGTCAATGATAACTCGTGCACATGCTAAAACATTAGCTTGTTTGTGCTCTTCCGCTTTTTGATTAAATAGCACCATTGCAATCAATAATGCATTTATTTGGTAGATCATTTTGATTTGAGTAATTTGTTCCCTAGAATCAAACCTAGGGACGCCACCTTCAGCGATGCAAAATAACAGACACCCATTCACAACCTATCATTTTATCTAAATAATTGAGCATTTTTTAAACTTTTTAAAATGCTAAATGACATATATAACTATTCATTATGTATGATTAAGATAAATTAATGAATATGTTCTAATCTGTAATCTATTCATTAATCTGTCAAAGAATGTCTATAAATATTATAATTATGTCTACTAAGCTCTGATAATGCATGAAATATTTTTAACAGACTATTCAAATTTGAATAAAACAATAGGCCTATATCTTTAGAAGCACAGTTGTGACTGTCACTTTAATGGTATGGTTCACCACAAATTTTATTTGAACTCTTTCATGATTTACCAAGGTTTTTCTTAACCTACATAAAATCTGTTGAACACAAAAGAAGATACTTTTAAAAATGAAGGAAACCAAACAGCTTCTGGTCTTCAGTAACATCCATAACTGAAACAAAATAGCTTACACTACTATCAGTGTCATTGAGGACTAGAAACTGTATGATTACTCACATTCTTTAAAGCATATTCTTTTATTTTTACCAGAAAGAAATGATTAAAGGTTTGTAATAACTTGTGGTAGTGTAAACGATAATAACATTTTTCATTTTTGTGTGAACTATCCACTGTGTGCAACTCAAATGCTTCTCTACAAACTTGTGCGTTCATCATTAGTTAGGCTACTGGACAGCCACATTGATATCTTTCCCATTCAGCCCAAATTTGGAGAGCCTTGTAGTCAAAGAGTATGATAGATGTGAGCTCTAGATTTTTTTTTTATTGCGCAGGTTTAGCGCATGCTGTGCTTGTGTGAAAGAGCTTTAACGGCGCGTGTTCTGAAGACTCAGTCACTATGGAAACAAATACAGCAAAATCCAATCACACGCAAAGGAGCTTCTCTAATACTTCTAATGAAATTAATTTAATTACATGTGCAATTATTATTCTAAACAGTGCAAAATGTGTACAAGTAAGTATGTGTTGGCCTTTGCAAAATACGAGACAAATTGCTTCCTATAATGATTTGATACCAATACTTAAATATCTCAATACTACTACTGAACCAATGCTATAACAAAAACATAAAACAACAGGAATAATAATTAAATAATCGATCACCCTCATGGAAAGTATGGTTAATTATTTTATCTATTAATTAAAAAAACACTTTCACTTGACCAGGGTGTTTATATTATGATACATTCATTTTACTGTTGGTATTCATAAAAGAGAAACACTTAACAAACAAAAGGATACGCAGAGCTCATTGCAATACCTTTTTAGTACTGGTATATTTTGCAAATGCTGAAGCATGACAGGGATAAGAAAGCACAGAGGATTGTCACAAGTTTCACAATGTGCTTACATCATGTCCATTTAGTGTTTAGATTTATGAAAAGTCAACTTTGATGGTTTCATCCATTATTAATTAGCATTATATTGACTCAAAGATGTGGGTATGTTTGTGTTCCACAGAAGAAAGAATGTCATACAGATCAGGAACAGCATCAGGATGAGTTCATGCTGAAAATGTAAATTTTTGGTTGGATGTGTACCTCCCTATAACATTTCTTTCCACATACATTTAAGTCATCTAAGGAGAAAACAAGCCCTCTAAATGTCACAAACGATAAAATGCATATCCCTGGTGATAGTGGCTTGAAAACCACAAACGCCATGGCAACCTCTATGGATAGTGACTGGAAAATGTTAAAGGCTGAAACAGCATTACTAATGATTACATCAGTGCATGAGTCATGGCACTGCTTTACTCAGGTGTCAGTGGCACCCAATGCAGAGCCATATGTCCTGTCCTCCTGGACTCGCAGCACCCTGTCCCTGCACTCCAGTGCCATGCCACACTGCACCATACACCACAGCATCGTGATTTCAGACACCAAAGGCCCCTACAATATTGCCTGCTTCCTCAGAACAGTCCATCAAGCTGAAATCCAATCAACGGCAACCATCAAAGGATGCATTATTACGTACCGCACTGCCATCATTCATTCATGAATAGTCAGTTATGATATTACAGAGTTTCAAATCTGAAATAGTTTAAAGCTGAAGCCACTATAGCACCACCAAACATAATTACAGCAATAAACACATGTCTAGATGTTTACACTTTTTAGGTATATTAAAGAGACAGTTAAATAAAAAACGAACACTCTGTTATCATTTACTCTTTTTAAAAAAAAATTTTTTTTTTCCTCTTTAAAACACAAAAGAAGATATGTTGAATAATGTTGGGGTCCAAACGTATGGGCACATTTCTCAAAATATTTTTAAATAAAAAGTCATACAGGTTTGGAGCAATATGAGAGCGAGGAAATGATGGCAGAATGTTTAATTGTTGAAAGAATTAACCCTTTAACCTAAAACTGTGTATTATTAAGTTATCTCAGTTCTTAATATTTCACTCTCTTTCGCTGAGAAGTTGCATTAGTGCCAAGCCACGCAAGGACCAACATGGCACAGTCAGTCCACCCCCATCACAAGACTCAGGGTTCACAGTATAGGCCATTGTCCATTCACAGTCAGCACTCCTTCATGTTACCCAGCCTCTTCAGACTACCACACTGTATCATCAGATGGGCTGACACAAACCTGACCAGAACAAACAGCTGCGTCTTTCTGTATTTGAACTGAAACAAGCAGTAACAAGTACCAATTCTCACTATTAACTAGTTGCTTATTAGTATGCCTATTATTAACATATTGGCTGTTCATTATTCCTTATAAAGCAAATATTCTACATGACCATATTCTAGGTGAAGGGGATGGGTCAACAGTGTAATTCTAAATGTAATTACAAAAAATTAATTACATATAGGTATTTAAAAAAAGTTTAAGTTTTACTAAATATTTTTTACCTAATAAATAGTGAGCATAAGAGACTTTCAGATACATGAGGTATAAGGTATTGGTCTGTTAATCATTACATATAAATTATATAAAACCTATAGAGGTAGAAGGCTAGATTTATCATTACTCAATCCATCAACAATTTCTCAAGGCTTCTACAACAATAACTCTTATGTGGTCCGTGTCATTGGCTGATGAACACAGAGACAGCGGGACACTAAGCCGAGTTACATAACAGCCCTGAAGTGGCGCATTCCTCCATGCCACCTTGCGTAAAGCTCGTATGTGCCTCCTGCCACTCTACACAGCCATTTCAACCAGGTCAAGTGGCCCGTTTCAGGACGCGCCACTATTTCTGGCCATTCTAAATGTAGCCTGACTACTTGGCACATTTCAGCAAGATAAAACAGCAGTCATCCAACACACCTGGGATTCGGCTAATTATAATAGAATATTGGACATTTTTCAGAAATGAAAGCAGACTTACTATTTATAGTGACGGGTTCTAAAAACAGGACAGAAATTAATTATTAGCTAAACAAGGGGAGGACGACAGGCTCAAGGAGACTCACCTAGCCCCTGTGTGGCCAGACTGTGCCAGCGAAAGAACAGAAATTCAGTCCTATATGTAAATAACCTGATTGGCATTCACTCCTGCATCTTTACATTTTGTTTGCCTGTCATTTTTTGGGAATCTTTTCAGGAAGTTAGTAACTTCTTACAGTAATAGAAAGTGCCCATCTATCCATCTGGCAAAAAACAAAAAACCAAAAACCAAAACACACACTTATTTGTTTGTTATATAATCTGCCCCACAAGTTGGTATATAAAAAGAAGTAGAAAAGATGATGTAACTACTCTTTGAAAGGAAAATTTTACTTTGGTCCAAAAAAACAAAAAACATATTGAATCGCCATTTAACTGCTCTGTTAATAAGTGCTTGAATTATAGCAACAGCATGGGACATAACATTTGAACAGAAGATGGTTGCTAAGCAACTGTTTGTGAGAAGGAGGATTCTGTGCAATAGAGTCAGAGGCATGAAACTGTTTCAGACGCAGTGAATCACATCAGCAAAGTTTGAACATGTTGTGGCTCCCCTGACAAATATAATTCATTTTAATGCTACACGAGGAAACACTGTTTAATTAATCACAAATTACTTTAAAGAGCAGTTTAGCCTCAGGTAAAAGTATGCTCTCTTAATGGAGAGCAAGAGATTTTGACTGATGAATGAGTGTGGATCGAAAGAGGAGGTTTAATATAACAGCACATTGATGCAAAAGTAGAGTATGTTCTCACCACTCCAATGGAGAAGTAGTTGTTCACTATGCTGTAGGGCACAGGGTCGCCCTTCTCCTCCTTATCGTCAGGGACAATGTCGATGTTCCAGCGATCAAGCAGCACTCCGGTGCTGTGCTCGATATCCTTGAGGAACTTGACCAGACTGCCTCCTTCATAGCCTGTCAATCACAACACAGACACTGCATGAACCTACACAACACATAAAGATGTTAACTGTTGTGTAGATGTTGTTAATGCTGCGGCTGCGGCCTCACACGTGAAGAAAGCACAAAATCTTCTTTTTATCTATGAACAAGAGAGTGCAAGTGTCCACGCATAGAATAACAGGAATGATTCAACATTTGTTCTACTTGTGACAATGAAAGACTCGCATTATCTCAAATCCAAGGTTAACATGGCTTAATTAAAACTTCAGCACAGAAAGATCATGTGATTAAATTTGCCTAAGTAACACAATGCTGTGGCAGTATAAAGTATTTCCAAAGGACAGTAAAACAGAAGTTCTGACTATACCACATTTTCAGAAATTTGAGCTTGCTAAAACAAGATTGTATGCAAATGCCGAACTGTAGGCTATGTGATGTATTCTAATCAAAACTATAAGCTTGAGGTGAGAATGATCGACGTTTGTCATAAAACATTATCTAGGCTGAATGAATAGGCAGAAAAAAACGTTGTTCTATACTTTTCTTTAAGTATATTGTATATGTTAAGTAGATTTGAAGTATGTTTAAGTATGGCCTATTGGTTGACATTTGTTTTGTGTGTATAGATTTATAACTTCATGATTCATTTCTTTTATATTGATGAATAAGAGAAGGGTAATGGCTACTTGAGGACCCCCAAAATTCAAACTTTATTTTGTATGTTTAATTTTGGGATCAGTAAGATTTTTAATGTTTTTCAAAGAAGTTTTTTTTATGCTCATCAAGGCTGTATCTATTTGTGCTACTTAATATTTCTTGGGAACTGAGATACTTTTATTTTCAGGATCAGGAAAAGTTTAGGGTTAGTAAATATTTTCTTTCTTTTTAAGCACTTTTCAACACTGATAATAAAACAGCATATCAGAATGATTTCTGAAGGATCACGTGACACTGAGGAATGGATCACAAAAATAAATTATATTTTAAAGTAAATACAGCCTTTATTAAAAAAACATTCAAATCAACATTCAATCTTACTTATCCCAAACTTTTGAACAGCAGTGTCCATCAAAAAAATACTAATTCAAATGATCTACTGCAATACATCAAGATGAACACCATGACCTGTGAGGATTTTTTTTGTCAATGCCTGGCAACCCTTTCAAATGACACGAAGGGATCCTTAAAAAGATTCCCTGAGGTGATCGACCTGCAATTACTTTCTAATTCTAATGGGCAGGATACAGAGCATACTTATTACGTTGCCATCACAAGAAGCAGCATCTCTTAATGATGGCCGTCATGCTGTGAGTCAGGAGGGATACTGGCTCCCGCCTGGCAACCCAAGGAGCGAAATATCACATGTGTGATGACACCCAGGTGCTTACTCTGCTTTTCTGAACCAGACACACAGACGCTTCCAGTCGAACGTTACATGAACAGACCCTCACATGGCACCTCTGCAACTGACTACAGGTGCTACACGTGTTTCAAAGTCAATCCACTTGCATGGAGAGAGGAAGAAAAACAGCCTACCATCCAAATGAAATTAAGAACACATTTATGCAGAACCTTACCCTTTTGCACAAACCACACACATGCTCACACAGGAAACACTAATACGAGGCCAATTAATTCAGCAGCCTGTACAAGGCCATCCACACCTGCCTTACAAACAGATGCAGGCTTACTGATGCATATCATTCCATCATAACTACTGAATAAACCCACATATCTAATCAAGAACAAGCATGTGTATTCACACAGGAATGAAACAGTGCAGGTCTCTTATTGGCAGATGACTGGCAAATCTATATATATTCAATGAATACTTTATTTATCTTTGGTTAAAAATGACTAACTGATTTTTAAACCACGTGCTGTTATTACCTAAAACTACTGAAAATTATTTTTGGCAATACAACTAAAATAAAATAAAAAATCAATAATTATGTAAATAAAAAAGTTGCTTTGGTATCTAACTAAGATAGAAAAAAAAGTTTAAAGGGATAGCTCACTTAAAAATGAAAACTGTCTCCATTTACTCATCCTCAAGTTGTTCATAAAGTTTCTATACTCTGGTGAATCCTAAAAAAGGTGTTTACGCTTTATTTTGATAGTCCAGACATTCTACTAACTATAAGCAACTTCGTAACTACATGTCAACTAATTCTCCTTAACCTGCAACTACATGTCTACTTGCTCTCAGAGTAGGGTTAATTGAATAAGTTGACATAAACAGTACTTGGAAAGATTCTTATAGTCAGTATGTTGTATGTTGTGGACCCATCAAAATAAAGTGTTAGAAGACATTAAGTAGACAGTCTACTAATACTCTAATGACTGCTAGTTGACACGTAGTGACACATTTACTGTTAACAGAATGTCTAAAGAGGACTATTGAGAGAAAGTGTTACCGAAAAGAATGATAATTGCTAGTATAGGAAAAAAAGAAGGAGAAAGAAAAAACATTTTATTTGGGTTAATTGGTTTAACTGGTATAAATGTCGTCACCCTCATCCGTATGATTAAGATTACAGTACGAAATTCCCCAATTCAAGTGTGGTCTTAACAAATCCTGCTCTTTCATTCATGTGACTGGAGCATTCAGCTAACTATGATCAAGTTTGAATATTACAGTCTGACCTTCTGTTTTGGGGGTGTGAGTGGAAATGTTTAAATGAAAGCAGTCTCAAAATCCTTTTGAAGGGTTTATATGGGATTGCGTTCAGATTCAAAGAATTCAAAGCCTAATCCGTGAAGGAAAGCCCTTTAAGTTTCATTTCAAAGGCCTTTAGTAATTCCCTCCAACTGCTGGTGGACAGTCTCTTATTTATTCCTCACCTCCACCCCAGCGCAGACAGCGAGCGAGGTCATTCCCGGTACCCAGCGGCAGGATCGCAACAGGCGGATGACGAGCAAAATTGGCTTTATCTGTTGAGAAACAAAGAGAGCTGTTAAAGCTGTTGTGTGTCATTTTCATGTTAAAAACACTCTCTATAGAGTAATGTGTAGAGTTCCTTGAAAAGTGTAAACAGTTGGGCTCTGTGATGCTCAAAACATTGCACAGCACACTGATACAGCAACACTGGCGCAACATTTCGCTTTATATTTGGGGTGGGACTATTTGTTTGGCTTAATAATGGAACATGGGGGAGTGTTGGAAAATAAAAAGGATGTCAGCAGTGCTGTGAGGGGGTCATTAATTATTAAATAATTAAATTTTTGTAAAATAAATAAATAAATAAAAAGTAAATATGCCTTGTACATTTACATCCCAAAAAGCTAAATTTGTTTCAAAATATTTTCAACCTACATTAAAATGTATTACTTTAGGTACAAATACATTTTAATATATTTACATATATTTAATTTGGACACAAATTATTATTATATTTAATGGATGTAAAGTTTAAGGTTGTGGATTATTGAACGTTTTCGAAAGAAATCACTTATGCTCGTCAAAGCTGCTTTTATTTCATTAAAAATACATATTGTGAAAAATTATTTCAATTTTAAATACAATTTCTATTTTAACATATTTTAAAACTAAATTTATTTATGTGATGGAAAGTTCTTCAATCTTCAAGTGTCACGTGATCACATCAAACTAGATATGAAGACTGGCTATTTTTATGCACATGTCCTGATTTAGCTGAGTTCGATGATCATTTTAATCCAAAAATTTTGTCTTGACCATATCTCTACACCTAAACCTAACCTTGCGCATGAGTAACGCCTGAAGTCAGAGGAAATGATACAGTAGAGCACAAAGTACAAGCACCAAACACTGATTGTAAACGTAAACTTCACAAAAACTATCACAGTGGTGTTCCAGGGTCAACAAAGATGCGTGTTTATGCAACTGGCCCCTGATCTTACTTCTCCTTTTAAAAGCACTGTAGTTAGGCATACAGCACTGGCTAATGCTTCATGCATCGGTGTGTATCATTCCTCACAATTCAGAATAAATGTTGGTTGTTTCTCTTGTTCTGAGACACAAAGCAGTGTGTGCTATCTGCCTAAGAGAGGCAACATGATGAACTGTATCTTTGTGTCCTCACGCTGATGGTCCCTGTGTGGCTCATTGCTATGTGCACAGGGACTGCGGGGACGTTGTTTTCGTTGCTGGTCCGTATGGCGCGATGCACTGTCTAACCACAGGGGCTCTCTGAGTAATCGTCAGCAGCAGACATTTTCTAATACCAGTCAAAGTCGTGTGGGTGAACAACAAGCAAGGACTGATCGCAGAGCTGCTCTCATTCAAAAGCTGCTCCTAAATCATCACTTTAGGGCTGTTAGGAGGACAAACTGCAGTCACATGTGTCCCTGTCCTCCTCAATTTGCCAAAATAAAGAGTCTCTAAATGGATAAAGAGCACATCGCTCCTGATCTAAGTTCAGGTTTTGGTTTCGTCAGCCAATTGCAATTTCAAGCCAAAGGTTTGGAGACCAAGCTGATTCTAAATCAGCACTTAGCGGCGATATCTACCACCGCCCACACAGGTTCCTCTCCAGAGCTCGTCCATTAACATCAATACGGCTGTCAGGAGGTGGAAAGACAGGCCATTATATCTCCACTGTTATGCTGCATTCATTCACATGAAAGAGGTCACAGATGAGTCAATGCACTTCCTAGAAACCATGATTTGTGAACAATATTTCCGACGGTTAAACGTCATGATTATATGTGCCTTAAATAAGAGCCAGCCTCGAGTCAAGTACCGCATGGAAGGCTGCCCTTATGTTCGCATGTTTGTCGATGAATTGGTTGACAAGCTTTTATTGATCTCCTAGGGGAAATGCAGATGCAAAATAGCAGGAAATATAAAGTGCAATCAAACCAGACGTTCAGTATAAGACCTGGATCTCAAATGTAGGCGCTTTCTTTGGTCATTTCATTAAAAACTAATCTGGAAAGATGAAAGCGATATTTAACAAACCAGAAATCATTTTATTGTCTTTACAGTGCAGCTGAAATGCTGCCGTGTGACAAATCTTAAAGCGAGTTCATGATACTTACGCATACACAGTATAAACGTTCACATTAGGCTGATGGTCTATTAAGTCCAAGTAGCAATGTTAATTATCACAGCTCTGGAAAGCACTGATGCTGATCTGTACTCACCAATGCAGTCCAAAATCCACCCCACTGATCCGTCGCCTCCACAAGCCAGAACGTGGAAATTGGGCACGTCTCGAAAAAAGTTGAGCCTGGGAGACATAAAAACAATGAAATGCTGCCTTTCATGTATTTGCATTAAAGTTTTCCTTGGCCCTATAATTAAAGTGATCCCATGGAGTGACAACACCACAGTAAAACAAACCTACCCAACAATCTACAGCATTCACACTATTCCCCAGTGACAATCTACACTACAGTCTACTACTTAATGCTGCATGTTTGATCTGAAGGAAGAATATTTGCGTTGTTTTTCATTCAATGTTAAGATGTGAAAGTAAAACCCTCGGCGCCTCCGAAACATCTAAACTGAAGCCTTTTTGTCACATTGTTTCTACGCTTTTGGCTGTTTAAAGTTTGAGTCCCAAAACTTTGTTCACTTGTTATTTGTTTGTGAACTGACCTCAAGCTGTGAGACAAGCGTTTAATTAATAAAACTATATATTTATTTGGACTTGAGAATTTGCTCAGTGAAGCTGGACAGAGGCTGAAGAAGACATCACTCTCTGCTGGTCAGGAGCATGTACTGGGGGACGTGTCCTGCATATACAGTATATAGACATGTGGGATCTGCTATAGCACTGAACGTAACACGCAAGCAGAGCAGTCACACAAGTGTGTAAAAATGTATACTGTGTAACCTCTTTTGATAGGCTCTGACACTGCAGCATGTTTTATGTATGCAAAACAAGAGCAAAAGAGGAGAGTAAATGTGCCGCTACGTTTACCATAAAAAAATTGTCAATTCAAGCAGTCCTCAGTTTTTCATACCTTCTCAGGTTTATTGAAGTAGTGCTATGAAAATTCTCAAACTATGTCAATAACATCCTAGACATGGATGTACACTAGAGTTGCATAGCTGAGTAGCATGAAGAGAAACATGTCTGTGTGGTTCTGGACAGGCTTGAGCTGGAATCGCGTTTCAGTCTGACTAAATGAGCTCTGTTCCAGATAAATTTGTAATGTACCAGTGCCAGTCTGTTTGAAATGGCAACGTAGGCTGCTGTTGTAGAGATGCGGTTTGCGTAAACAATTTCTTCTCCAAAGACATGGGAATAGCTTGAGCAAGCTGTGTTTTTCCCATCTAAAGCTGTAAGAGGGCCTCTTCTGGGCTGACACTTGTCACTCCCTGTCTTTAATCTAGGCTGAGACCCCTGAGTGTCAATCAGCAGTTTCAATATTAAAAAGGAGTGATCAGGAGATTGAAAAGAAGAAAGATCAGATAGGAATAAAACCAATTACGGTGGTTTGTTCTTACATAACCTATCTGCAGTGTTAACAGTGAAGCTGTACGGATGACACACAACATTATATTTACATTTATTCATTTAGCAAATGCTTAGATTCCTTCATCATTTAATCGCCTTCATGTAGATTAAAACCTATGACTTTCTTGTGTGGAACATTAGAGTTATTTTGAAATGGTTCCCAAAAGTGTTTGATTATCATTGTTCTTCAATATATCTTATTTTGTGTATAAGGGAACAAAGTCCGGTTCAGAATGACATGAAAGTGAGTTAAGGGCATAATAACATTTTTTTGGGCAAAAGATTTGAATTTTATATTAGAAATACATTATCTTTTTTATATATTCATACTCTTCGAAAATTTGGGGTTAGTAAGACTTTCAACGTCAATGTTCACGTCTCTTATGTTTGACAATGATCATGGATTATTACAATTTAAAGCAACTACTAATGTTTTATTTTATTTGTAATGTATTTTTAATGGCAAAGCCGAATTTTCAGCAGCCAGATATGCTGCTAATTTATTTTCATTTTTTTATTGAATGATCAAAAGAACTGTATGACATTATAAACGTCTTTACTGTCACTTTTGACCAGTTTCAAGTATCCTAAACCAAATTTCTTTAAAATACATATATAAATTACTGACACTGAACTTCTTAAAACAGTTGTGTATTTAGTAGCTTAGTAGCTTTTCCCCTCTAATATAAATGTATCAAGTTTTTACAGATTTTTGTTGTCTTTTTCTGTCAGAATAATTCTCTAAGAAATGTTACCACAAGCGATGACACATACACTTACAGGACGCATTAAAAACATCACATCAAAAAAATTCTTCTAAATTTGCTAAATTGCTTAAGGAAGAAACTACTATAGCCGTATTTTTCTCCATGAGTGAAATCAGCCATGTCACACCATCTCTCTCTCTAAGAGCTCTCTCTTCAGGATGAGCAGCGCTTCAGTCGTGACTACAGAACATTGTGTGAAGGGCGGAGGATCTGGGACGGAAGGTTAGCCTATTTTCCCGCAAAACGACCAATGCTTAGCTTTTGTTCTGTACTTCTCTCTCTCTTTCCTTTTCCTGAATGAGAATCACTGTTGCACAACCGCAGGATGCTGAACAGAATGTACTCAAGCGTTTTGAGTGTGTTTGTAGAATGTGTAAATGCATAATACTACACTAAAGTGGAAGTGAGTGCTCATAGCATATAAAAACCACAGGTGAAATCCCTTTAATATCTAAACCTCTAGATAAATAGCAAACAAATAAGAACCTTCTGCTTCTCAGAGGTTTCTCATGAAAAAAAAAAGGCCAAGAAAAGATCTTAACGTCTCAAAAGGTGCTCAGATTTGCAAACTTTCATATGATTGTAAGGTTCAGGATGGGAATTTTTTTTTTATATTGGTTTATGCTGGTCTTTCAGCCAAGCTAATTTAGTTTTAGTTGCATGACCAGCTAGTGGTGGCCCAAAGCAGGCCAAAACCTCCCTAAACTAACCTGAACATGCTGAGAGAACAAATTTGACCAGCAAACCAGCTTAGACGGGTTTAAGATTTATTGGTAACACTTTATTGTAGTATATAATGGTAAACTATACATATATAGTGTAACAGTATACAATAATACCAACACAAGACTTTTCTTCATATTGCCAATGATGGTCTAATTTGCTTTTATTTCTATTAAAAAATCTGTGGGGTATGTGGGTGAAGAGGCTTCAGCTGAATGTAGTCGCTTAAAGAGAAAGCCTCGTCATGACTGACAGGCTCAGAAGAACATTCAGCGCTTGAATGAATGTATTTACTCAGCAGGGGGCAGCTTGAGTCATAGTAAATGTCTTGTAGGTCTCTCAAAGTCAGCTCTACTTTGCGAGTGGTTCCTCTCTTAGACTAGTTGATTGCAGGTTGGCTCACTTTATTGCAGGTTTGTAGAAGCAAAAAGATAAGAGGGAGAGGGAGCCATGCCAGAACAAAACAACAGTGAGAATGTCAAACTGTTTTTGAGCAATTCCCTGGCATGACTCAAAAAGTGTTTTATGCGCACATATCTCCCTTGAGATTTGATGGTGGCTTTTAGTAGTCTTACCCTGCCATGGGTCCTCCTCGATCTAGACTGTACACCTGTCTGGGGTTAAGCAGGTACTGGAATTTCCGTAGCACCCTGATGAAGACAGATGAGAACAGAAAAGCATTAAAAGACACACATAGAGGAATGACATTTTTCAGTCTAATCACTGTGAACTTCACTTGATAAAAAGCTTTATAGTAAAAGGCTTAAAGGGATAATTTAACCAAAAACAACAATTCTGCCATAATTTACCGACCCTCTTGTCATTCCAAGTCAAAATGACTATCCTTCTTTCATTGAATACAAAGGTTTAAATTTATGAAAAATATCCTCGTCAATCTGTACAAAATTATTATGTACAGAGGTAAAAAAAAAAAAAAAAACATAAAAAATATTAGATATGCTATTATGGATAGATAATCTTGGCACTATCTAGTCTTGGTACCTTCATGAGAGAGGAAATGTTAAAATCAATTTTTTTTAACTGAACCAAACCCCCCCCCCCCAACCCCAGTTAATCAAAGAAATAATCAACAGATTGTTCTTCACAACATGATGATGAGTAAATGATGACAGAATGTTCTATTTTGGTTGAACTACATTATGAAAACACAGATAGACACACATATGGAGGAATGCTATTCTTCAAACGTCATCCTTCGATTATCATAAAAGGCCACCTTGGAATCAACAAAGTCAAGCAAGACAGAAACACACACATACACTGATTGCACACTGTTGCAACAGTGCTCCTCGGTAACCTTGAAGCAATAAAATGATTATTAAGAACTCTGCAATGTCCTTCACTTCTAACTCTGTTAGCTGCTCTGCCCCTTTAGAATGCAAAGACACAAAGAGAGGAGGAATGAGAGAGAGAAATAAGATGGGCTGTTAGTTTGAGGTGCATCACAAGCTATGCTTTTACTGTATGTGGGGGTGATAATTTGAGCACTTATCAACACTAAAGAATTCATTCATTCTCTATGCAAAGAACAAAAGAACGCAGTCAAGTGTCAAGCCCGACCAATGAGCTCTCAGAACGCTGCTCATGGTGAATATGATGGAAAAATACACTCAGTACAGTATGATTCAACGCTGACCACTCTGTTCCTTTGTTTGCATCCACCAAACCACCGAAATGGTCTTTCTTTTTCGGGGCCAGGGCAGTTATCGCGTCTTTGTTTGAGCACATGTCTAATAATGGAGGATAATCGGCCAATTAATTGTATTTAAAACTGCGTTGCTATGGTGATGCCAGCACAAAATCCCAAAACTGGTCTCCCGGAGGACATTGGGTGGGTGGTGAGAGCTGAAACAACACCCACATTCTTCCTCCTTAAACAGCATTACTGTCTCCTGCTAGCTTTGATGGTATTTAGGACACTGCCAGTGAGCAAGAAAAAGAGTGGGACTTTTGTTTCACATGTCTATGCAGATTTCACAGACTTCAGATGGTTTGACAAACCTCCTCATTGGAACCATTACAGCAGTACAAGGTCGGAGAATATGAAAAATGATGATGCAACAGTTTGAGCGTCAAAGACGTTTACCTCTCTCCCTGCCGACCGCCACTTTTAGGATTAACCAGCACGAGGAGGGGGTGAGTACCAGGCAGAGGGGTGATCTTAAATGGAAGAAAGGGAGAGAAAGTTACAAAAGCACAGATTTTGCAGTCCCACAGTGTGTCTGCTGAACACGTACCTGCAGTGCCTGACCGTCACCGGTGAACTTGAAACACTGGCCCGTGTCCTCAGGGCTGGTACTGGGCGATGATTCTCCTTCACCTCTTTTGACGGCAGAATGCCGGTCCTACAGATGTACAGACGTTACAGTCAACATCAACAAACAGAAACCGAGTGAGATAGATGTGCATCTGAGATAAGAAAGAAAAGATCTGTCTTGCTTTTTTTTAATTAAGAAAGAATTGAAGTTTTAGGTCATTAGACTAGATATGTTCGCAAGTCTCAATCATACCGCCCATGGCAAAGTTCTTTATATTAATACAGAAATTAATACGTTTATTCAGAAAGGGTGCATTAAACTGACCAAAAGTGACAGTGAAGACATTTCCAATGTTGTAATTTTTTTTTGTTATATTTCTATCTGACAATCTACTCACAATTAATGCAATTTATTATAACTTTCTAATTATCAAGTAATCCCGAAAAAAAAAAAAAAGGATCATGGAAATTATTTGGCAACGTGATTTCAGTTATTGTAATGCGGCCAACAGACCTGGGACTATTTCAAAGCTGTGCACTTCCTGAACAATGACTCCAAACCAATTATAATCATACATTCAGTGGCCCTGGAAACGCAGCCTTTGCAAACATAATCTTTCTGACTCCAATCCAAACTTGTTTGTAAATTTCATTGATTATTGTGTCATACTTATTTAAAAGACAGTATGGTTTTACTAGACTCATTTTATTTTGATTATCATTTAGTTTTAAAATGAATATTTAATTAACTAACTGTATAGCACAAAGGTAGAATTTTTTAATGCAAATTCCCAGTCAGTAGGAAAGGTTGTTCTTGTTTGTTACCTCCCTTTTATCCATATATTAATACTGTTTATTTACAAAATATTTGTGATAAATGTAAAAAAGGTATGTATTAATGGATGTATTAAAAATATCTTTAAAAAAATATTTCTCCCTTCCTGATGGTAATAACTGGCTAAAATCAATGACCAGTGTCAGACCTCAATTCAATTTTTTATTTATTTCTATTTAAGCAACGGACATTGCAAACCATTGCTTTTTAAATAAATATTTAAAGATTTGGAAGCCACGGCAGCATGGAGGAGAAATATTATTTTCTTTTGTATGGCTATGTACACCTGCAAACATCCAGATGTTTGTTCAATTTACATTAATTAACATTTAAACAATAAAGGTTGTGTAAGTACTTACATTGTGTCTACTATACCCAATTATAAATACAATGAGTATGTATTCTCCATAGTATAGACAACTCATTGTTCCCAGTAGAGAGGGTAGGCCCATTACGGACCCTCCCAAAAAATTGTCCTGTGTTCCTAGCATTTTAGCATATCAAACGAGTGCAATGGGAGAGACTCACCAAAACAACCGGGCAAATGTACGACGGCAGGAGTGTGTGATCTCTTAATGGCCCACCGTCACATTCAGGCTTCACATTAGACGCACACTTGTTATGAAGCTGGAAAACACACACATGTAAATTAGGAGTGGTGGAGAAAGACACATCAACAGACTAGAATGAACTGGATCTTTTGTCACTAATCTGACCTTGTAAAAAGACATTAAATGGTAGGAACTAAGAGGACAACAGGATCTGTCCTTGATATTAAATTAGTTACAGGTTTAAAGCTGTAACTAAGAGTGTGCAGGAGCATATAATGTGATAATAAAAATCATTATGCAGAGAAAAAAGCTTTTGAATGATTGTTTAGTGCTGACACTTATCTTTATTAGGGCTATTTTAAAACAAATTGCCCACGTGCACTAAACGGTGTTAAAGTTTAGTGAAGAACGCCGCCCAGTGGTGTAAGTAAGTATTACCTTAAAATTACTTTCAGAAAAATAGGCTACAACTGAATTAAACTGGATTAGGATGCAGAAAAACGTTACAAAATACATTCCCACAAAATACATTGGCCACATAAAGTCAGTACCTATACTCACAGTGATTTGACACCAAACACAGTGAAGGCCTGTTAGTCCTTGATAGCACTTGATACTGCGGTGACATTTGTCACATTTTGTTGGGGAGTTGCCCTCCATCCATACATGCTGCATAGCCTGGAGAGACATTCAATAGAGACTCATTATTTGCTTTAGTTGTGTAATACTCAAATAGCCCATCTACACATTACTGAAATTATTCTCCTGCTCTGCCATGCATTTTTTAGGCATTAGCACAATAATTCTATCACTATCTGCAATATTATTTTACTTGACTGACTATTCCAATACCATTCGCACTGGATTCGTCTCACAAGGGTAGATATAGTAATGTTAATTTTTCACAGCATGCCTGGAACGTCTGGACGTCGATCAGTTAATAAGATTAATTCAATTATGTTTGGATTCCGTTTGCAATAGGCACTTACCTAAAGCTAACAGAAGTTATGTGCCTCTTGACCAATTTTGTTTTCTAAATGGTATACACTGTTATATGCAGAAAACATTCAAGGTTTGCCACAGACAAGTTCGGGAAAAAATTACTTTACTCCACCTCTCCAAGTAAAACCAATCCCATCCCAATAGGGCTATCACATCACAAAGCAAAACCTCAAGTGTGGAAGAATACACAGAATATTAGTAAAGACATAGTAATTAAAAGTGTTGTAAAGTACTAAAATACAGAAAAAAATGTCTAAGAGAAATGCATCCATATGTTATAATAAACATTCAGTCTTTTTTTTTTTTTTTGTAGTTGCTGGTCAGAGCTGTTAAAATGTTCATTTAGGAAGGGTCTAGCAAATTACATTTTTCATTTAATCTTACAACCAATAAAATGAATACCATAATACATAGGATGTGAGATGAAGGTAAGACTAATGCATAAAATTACAACACATCACTTTGAATTTGTTAGCGTGTAATATTTTTCACAAGTTCCAAGTCTTAAACACTTACTGCAATTGTAAGTGCTTTTTACACTAAAATGACACTCAAAATCACTTAGCACATCGCATACTAAACTCTGAAATCATAATCTAATGACAACATTTTTGAATGGAGTGCTTTCCATCCCTGTGGTAATTACTGCATGGGAAGTCTAGGTTTTAAAGAGATGTCACTGACTACTAAAACAGTGCTGTGTGATTTTAGTCTTTTCCCTCTAGTTCTTAATACAGAAAAAGACGTTACACACAGGATGTTCTCATAGCCTTTCTGACTTGTCCACAGAACATTACTTTGAGGTTAAACCAAGAGTTCTGGGTCTGGGAAGTTGCCTTGGGTGAAAACTGAGCTGTACTGCGGTCAGTGGATAAAATAATCATAACATGAGTCGTTTACTAATAATAGAAAACTGTGTCTGTTAGAACTAAGAGCTCTGTACCAAACACATTAATCTGGGACTTCTGGTTCCACAAAAATGAAAAATATGTCTTATTGCTACTGGCCTTACTGTACATTTCTCCTCAGAGATAAATCCAGTTCAAACACAGTGATAAGTGTTGATTTTGTTAGAGTATGTTGTTTATGCACTCACATTGGTGTGTCTGCGGGACTTGGCGTAGGTGCTAATGCAAGGAGCAATGTCTTTGGACACACAGCGCTCATGGACTGTGTACTTGCATACTGCCAAACAAAAGACAGGACTGTGAGAGACGGAGAATGAGAGACTGAAACAAACTGTACAAAGAACAGACAGACGGATAGATAGTTAGAATAATAGGTCAATGCAGACAAAAATGTGATATGGACTTGTGTCTGTGAAAAATAAGCTGCAAAATACTATTTAAATTTGAATCCTGCATGTTCTGCGTGTCTCTGCTGCCTCCGTATATGAGTACAGGAATACATGAATATATTCATAATCTATAGAACTGCTCTGAGAGTCACTTCATGGGCATTTACCACTTCTTGTGAGAACAACTATTGTCATATCATACAAACAGTATAAGTTAAAAACATAAACGTTTGGCTCAACTTGAAGAAACTCTGAAAGAAATATATTATTAATATAATGATAATACTACTACTAATACAATCATTTAACATTAATTTTAAGAAATATTTACCATAATTTATTTACCAGAAAAATGTAAATATGGTGTTTCCAAGAAAAAAAAAAAAATACAAATAATACATCATTTAGATTTGGTTTTGATTGTTAACATTTAATAAAGACATTAAGATAGAATCCAAAAAACTAAGGAAAACACAGAATTTGGTAAAAACTTAAATGAAAATGAACATTTTATGACAAACAAAAAGAGACAGATAGATAAATAGAATGACTGACAGACAACAGAGATAGAGGTACAGACAGAATGAAAGCTTACAGATAGAACAACAGCAGACAGATACTCACGTGAGCAGCAAAGGCCCTGTTTTCTTACTCCTAACAGCATAGTGTGGCAGTAATTACAGTATGCTGGCTTGTTAAAATGCTTCAGTCTCCATACATGCTGCCCATCCTCCTGTACATTCTGAATGTATGTGAACAGGAATTAGATACTACATCTTAATGTATTGTTTCCTCTTTTCAACTCACAATTAAGTTTCACCTCACCGTCTCCATTCCCAGCAGAACCAGGAGTGGTATGGTGGTCATTCCTCCTCTGATCCACTCCTCTAGCGTGACCGTTCCATCCCGGTCATAATCAATCTCCTCCATCATCTCCTTCAGAATCTACAACATAAGACATAAACAAGGGACAATAAGATATGGAATCCACTATGCATGCTGGGATTGGCTGGTGGAAACATTTAAAGTGACTCATACTGGTCGTAGTTCTGTAGAGTCCCATTCTAGATACTCAGCTACATGGACCATCTGGTTTATGATGCGGTCAAGCTCCTAAATCGACAGATATAATGGCTTTAGATACAATTCGCTATAAAGCATACAGTTTTCAAAATTACTTTTTATGCAGCCTGGTATTTACAGTTCTTTACAACTATCAGTTACCAAAAAGTGTGAGACAGGTAATAATAATACTGTGAGACAGGCTCTGAATCATCAAGTTCTGATAGCGTTAAGATGAAAGAAACATTCAATGAAAGGATGATAATATTACATAATCCAAAAGAATTGCACTGTAACTGTGTATGTTGTATTAAACTTATGCAAACCTCACATTGCAGTACTGCTTATTAACCCCTTGTTGTTTACAGCATTGATCTAACCACAAAGTAAAAAAACTAGACTTTTCAACATTTTAAAGGAGATTTCAGACTTACCGAGCTGTCCAGCAGACCATTGCCATCTGTGTCATACAGCCTGAACATGACTTTAGGGTGAGAGAAGTAAAAGATAACAGACCGCATGTTTTTGTAGTGTTGCAAACATTTGTCAAGTACAGACCCCATGATAGCACCTAGAGCTCAGGTTATCAAAGGGCAGACTGAGGCAGCAAGTGAGGATTAGCTTCAGGCACAAATAACTTCCTATGCTAAAGAAAGCTTGGCAATGCTAACTCCATGGTAAACAAGGACAGGAGGAGAGATAAGCCTTCTATCTAGAATTCTAGACTTCTCGTGTCATTGTCACTATGACAGAGGTGTTGTAGCCTAGACTATATGTAAACATATTGACTTATTACTTAACAGATTTATTATTCATAGCTAATAACTAATAAGCAGACATTCTTCTTTTATATTCTTCTTATTAATAGTTAGTTAATATTTAGTAAGGTAGTTGTTAAGTTTAGGTACTGGATAGGATTAGAAATGTAGATATAAAAATAAAACTTTTTTGACACCTGGAAAGAATGAGGTGACTAATACTGTGCTTTCTGTGGTTGACTCGACTGGTCTGGAGACATAATTTACAAAATTACTTATAATATTATACATTTTTTCTGTAGAAGGATATTTGAAAAATAGGAATGAAGTGAGGATATGTTGTCTTTATGTTAATAAGGAGATTAAAAGGAATAAGCATCATGTGACCCCAAACTACCGATACAAACAAAAAAACAACAACTTTCTTTTAGCATGAACAAGCTAACATCAACTATTAATATTCCGAAATATATGACCAAATAAGAATTTGAAAATGCCTTAAAAAGAATTCTTCGTAAAGAAAAAAGTCAAGACAGCTAAATTAAAAAAAAAAAAAAAAATCTAACCAGATAACTTTTTGGTATAATTTCCAACTTACACTCAAGCTTATCCTCTGGAGTCCCCCTCTCCAGGAGGGACAAGTAGCACACAATGTCTTTAAGGAAGACCACTTGGGGTGACTGAGATCCTTTTTGTGGAGAAGGACTCCTCCGGAGAGATGTACAATTTTCTGATTGATTACGCTCTGGAAGAATGTCAAATGATAATTTTTCAATTTAATTCTGTTTTATTTTTAAAGAACATTTCAAATCAACCTTAATAGACCAAAGTGCTATACACTTCTAAAATGTGTAATATATTAGTAATTACATTATATTTATATTTATATTTATTTTATATTAATTATAAAATTGTACATAATATCACACCAAAATATTTGTGAAAGAGCATCCAGATTCTGATCAAACATGGATTGGATTACACGTGTAAAAAAGGGCAGTGAAGGTCAAGGTTGTCCCCTTGTTCTTGACTCTGACCTGGAGAGAGGCGTGGGGAGTTGGTAGTCTTGGAGAGAGCCAAAGCATTGCTGCTGCTGCTGCTGCTCGCTGGGGGATTGGGCTGTGTGGTGGGTGAGCGGTGGGGGCCTCTGGGTGTGTGGCCCCCTGTGCCTGAGCGTTGTGAGGAGGAGCGGGAAGAGCAGGGTGATGTTGTGGCCCCTGAGCCTGGAGTGATCCCCCCAGAGTTCTCTGGTGCATGTCGGCTCATAGCGCTCAAAATACTCTTCCCATTCATACCTACCAGGAAAAAAGCAAAGGAGAATGATGTGAAATGAGACATAGTGTAGGGTCTCATTCACTAACTGTGTGTACAATCATGTGTATAAATCATGTGCATGAACATTATTAACAAACAATCATTATTCATCAATACCCTCATGTTTTTCCAGTCATGTGACTGGTTGGAAGACAAAGAGGGCAAAACATCCATAGAATTACAGCACAAGTGTGACAATTTTTCGTCTAGTTCAACATCGCGTCTCAAACCAATAAAATGAAGGTATGTGAAGAAAATTCATGTTTTGGCCATTTGCAATCCATATTAAGCACCTGAGGCAATATTTTAAACTTTAAACAGCGTGAAAAAATGTTGTGGAAAGTGTCTTAATATAATTAAAACAGTAATATTAAAATATCAAATTCTGTAATCTCTGTATTAACGATGTGTAGTTTCTTATAGGAAAGCAGAGAAGACCGGAATATGAACACAATATGAACACAGTGATTTCCTTATAACTGTTTCCAATGGGAAACCACGTGAAACTTTGAGCATTGGATAAAAATAAGTGGTAGTCAGTAGAGCAACCCTTTGTTTGCCCACAAAGTGGGAGATCCTATAAGGGTGTGAAGTCACGTGAAAACTATTAATAGACATACTGTAGATGATAGATATATAGATAGATATTAGTGAATGAGACCAACTGAGACTGAGTTTTTGTCTTTTCATCGCTTGTTGTTACTGGTCTGTTTACCCCTTCACAGCGGTTTAAAATGTTGAGTTTGGGAAGTTTTAAAAATCACCACAGGTAGAATGACACACAGCAGATTTTTGTTTTAATATGACACAAGGTAGTTAAAAGAAAGCTGGCAATGCATCACGATTATCACCACAGCCACACAGTGGTTGACTTGATACTATGGATGAAAATCATTTCCGTCACTGGTTGCTTTGTTTGACATCACAAATAAATAAAAAGGTCTGCCAAAACACACCAAGACAACACAACAGCAGGTGAAGGAACAGCCGTGATGCAAGTCTCTGTCCAGTCAAATCACAAGCCACAAGCCACTTTGGTCTGTATAGAGATGCCTGCATCAATGGACCTAGCTGGGATAGTTTATGTGCGCAGCCTGCCAGGACAGCTTAATAATGTCCTTAATAATTTATTTGCCATAATGAGCATTTCTCATTTAGCATTAAGAAATTGAAATAAAGACAAATGGGGCAACAGAAATCTCAGACTGTACTGTTTTGCCCAGTCCAGAGGAATCAAGGCACTAGATGGCACTGTTGAACTGTATACACAACCAACTTTTGCCCTAAACCACCTTAGGTTAACAGTAATAGCAGCAGACACAAAGCAACCAGCATCATTAAAGTGCACTCTTGCATCAACATCGCAAAGAGTCAAATCTCTTAATTTATCTAATTTTGTCTTCGCAGAACACCAAGACCTGCTCATCAGATGTGTGTGGGATCTCAAGACGTCTACCAGTTCTTTATTTCATTTTACTTCCTGCAGGCTGTGTTTATTATCAACTGGTTATGCAGACTAATATAATTTAAATTAAAAGATAAATTGTGATCTGAGACCAAAGGTGAAAGTACTTTATTTGTAATGTTGTATAAAACTGTTTTATGTTGATAATATTAAGAAATGTCTTAGGCTTATGAAACACACATTTACATTTTAATATTTTATAAATGAGAAACAAATACTGCATTTTCATCAAGTCAATGCAAATTTGTGAGCTTATAAGACTAAAAAAAAACTTTTTGACCCCAAACTTTTAAACAGTACAGTATCTATGATGCTGATTTTACAGACTTCAAATATATGAAAGGTAGTGTATATGTTTTCATTAGTAATTAAATTATCAGTACAACATGCAGATTAACTGGCCAAAAATATCCTGATGAATTTAAATGAATAATTTTTATTTGATTTGCACCTCTTTGCATTAATGGCAACAGCACTCTAGATGAACTTCTAGATGAAGTTTGATTAGTGACCTTCAAATTGTGAAGAATTGTAAATATTACTTATTTTATGTCAAGAGGTTCAACATTTTTCAAAATTCTAATCCTTAAAGCTTATTCACAGGTATAAATCAATTTGAATCAGGACCCAACTGTTTATATATCAGTGCACGCACAAGTCTGCACTTTTAGTGCAGTTGTTCATTCGAGCTTCCAAAAAATTAACCTAAAAAAAAAAAAAAACAGACCCCTTTTTTTCCTATTAAAACTGATCAAATAAATATGAAATACAGACTTTCATGACCTGGTATAGACAGTGCAAAAGACTATTTACCCAGCATGCCTGCTCCAGATCGAGAGGTGTCAGGGGAGCTGCCTCCGCCATTCTTGCTCTTGAAGGAAGTGAAGAGGTGTTTGCAAAGTTCCTCAGGGATGTCATTCTCCAGATAGGTCGCCATGAATAGCTCGAAGCCCTCATAGTCGATGGGCTGCAGGAGACAAGTGGAGAGATGATGAGAAATGGGAAGACAGGAAACTTGAGAGACGAAATAAAGCCATGAATACACAACTTCCTGCTCCTTTATGTTTTCAGCAGAGATGATACTCCTGTCTTTGGGCATGAATGACGACACTCAAGCATTTCATTATGACACATGGCAACAAAAATACAGAGGGATCCCACACACATCAAAATATAGTAAAAACACATAACATTGCGCATTTTTGGCTGAGGTTACAAAAAACACCATAATGAAGAGCCCGTTAATAGAATTTAAATTAGCACAGACACATGGCTCACATTAAAAAGCACTGGGCGCGACCTCTGATCCTCAGAAGACAAGACTTTTTGGTTAGACAGGGATGGGCCGGGG
Organism: Enteromius treurensis; assembly: GCA_032275025.1. Classification (NCBI taxonomy): domain Eukaryota; kingdom Metazoa; phylum Chordata; class Actinopteri; order Cypriniformes; family Cyprinidae; genus Enteromius; species Enteromius treurensis. The sequence continues at coordinate 11,222,970 of JAUCMU010000151.1, forward strand.
CATGCAGTCTGTAGACACATTAAACCAAAGAACATGCAAACCCAGAAGGTAACAGCTTACTTGGTTGAGAACATCTTGCTTCTGTGTGGCAGTCAGAGATATATGAAGAGGGTAAAGGGAGAGAGGGGTTATATACACTGCAGTGGCTGTTCGTGCAGAGGGAAGGAATCAGTGAACTGTGTTACCTTTCATATATCCTCTGCTCCTCTGACACTGAATGAATTACATTATTCCTTCTTTAATGCTGTATTGCATTAGTCCACCTGCATCATACTTAATGCTGTTTTGCAGGTTTAGTGGCAGGAGAATCCACTGGTGTATTTGCCTAATCCGGACCTACTTCTTTCAGGTGTTAATTTTCTCTCAGTAAGAGGAAAACAAATATGATCCCCCTTTTTTGGGGGGGATCCTGTTGTGCAACCATTTGTACATTTTATGTGTTCTGGTCTTATTTGCTTCAAGTTATTTTTAGCTGTGCTGCTCCTTTTGCTGCTCAATATTGCAAACTTGTGTCTCTTAACATATTTTAATGTATTGTCTAAATTATGAGCACTGGTTTATAGTACACACAGTTTACCATTTACGGACTTATTTCCCTACAGCAGTTAATGAACCTGAAGTCTAGCACATTCAAAGGAAACAGCTTACTTCCACGTTGAAAAATCAGGTAGATAAAGAACTGAAAGTGAAAAGTTTTTTTTAACATTGATGCTACTGTTACTGTTTAAAATTTTAAGTTAAATGTTTTTAAGTTTCTTGATCTACACAGAGGCTGCATTTATTTATTTATTTTTTCTATTTTCTGCTTTAATATATTCTAAAATATAGTGGATTTACAGATGATGCTTTTATTCTTTCTTAAATATTTTGCATAAACCTTTATTATTACCCATGTTTAGATAGTTGTGCAGCATACAAGTTTAATGGAAATGTGTATTCTTTGATAAATAGCAAGCTCAAAATAAAAATATTTAAAAATTTATTTTGACTGTCACTTTTGATCAGTTTAATTTATGCCGAATCTCTTAATCATACTAGCCCTAGATTTTTGAAGAGTAATGTACATTTAATGCTAAGGTTACAAAACTAATTTAAATGAATGTAAAAAAATGTTTTTATATGCATGCTGTATTAGAAAACTTCAAATTTCTCGCAAACTTTTAATAATAAAAATGCCACCAGAAAGGGAAACCACCAGGCTGTGCAAAGAAAATAAAATAAAGTTTGAATAAACATGTTAAACTCAAACTGCTAAAATCTAACGAAGACAAAAATTGAAACGACAACTTGCAAATAAAACTCAAAACCCTTTAAGAGTATACACTAAGTCTGATGGTTTAAGCACATGATTCACTAAAGAAATGTGGCATAAAAGCATCCACATACTCCAAGACAATTTACAAGACATTGTGGGTTAGTGCCCCTTTACAGGAAAACAACTAATCTAAATCCATTAGACCCCTCTTGTTGCTGAAACAAAACTCTGAGGCAAAAAGCAAATAAGGCAAGACATGTAGGAGTGTAGGAAGTGGAGTTGGACAGAGAGGAACTTGCATGCAATGGTAGGCTAGGTATATGCTTGAAGGGCTGTAAACGTTGGGCAGATGCACACCAAAAACAGGAAGGTGAAAGTAACCAAACCCAATTGACTTTCTTTGTCTAAGTATTAGCAAACATGTTTGTATGTTTTGGTGGTGTGAAAAGCAGCGTAACCAGCCGTGTCTGTAAGAGAAACTTCCTGTCTGACTTTCAAAACACAGAGGCTGGCCCTGCTATCAAATGATGCAGGAAACAATGAGCCGTTTATTTAACCTTTCATTGGTGCCCATTTTTACAGACACTCTTCCTTTAACAAAGGTTACAGAGTCACCATGATTAAACATCATTATACTCAAAACAGCCGTGACTTGTTGAGGGACATTTACGGGCCAACCGCAGTCAGTCACTCAATCGAGGCTGTATACATGAGTGAAATACAGCGCTCTGTCACTGTAAGCAGGCAGCACAGTAGCACTCCTGGCATGTCACCTCCATTTTGCGATAGTTCCAGACTTTATGATTTAAACCGAACTGATGAACAATGCAAAGCATGCGATGTCACACCACAGCCAACCTGGCGTCAGCTTCAAACCCATTAACTTTCACCGGTGCTTTTTCACTATTGATTCAGCCAAGGCTCTGGGTCACAACCTGTGGCGCCAAACCCTGAGCAGCCTCTTATTTATGTCAGTGCGGAGGAGAGGAGAGAAATATAATGGCGACACTCCATAAAGCAAATTATAGATGCTGCTGCCTGCTGGCTTCGTTGTCACGGCAACGTGATGCATGGGATTTATGATGTCAGTGAGGACCTTCTCTAATAGGAGGAGATATCTGACCACTTCGTTTCGGGGAGCGGATGACTAAGCATTTCCTGTAATGACTTGCGGCCTGAGTCAGGTTGTATTGGTGTTCTGTCAAGTCACAGCCAGAAGCCCCACTTCCTCTAAACAGATCATTTAATCAGGCCAGATCACGGCCGCTCTTGCCATTACATACCTGTTCAGGGTTGTACTTGGAGAGGACACCATTTCCATGAAACTCTTCCAGGACATCTTTAAGCTTCTTGGAGGAATCTGAGCAAAAACAAATTAAAATGAAAACATTTAGTCAGACATACAGCTATAGACACTCACTGCAGTATACTACAATGGAAATATTTAGATACTCTACTGTTTGGGGTTTCGGGGACTTTAGGATTTCTTATTTCTTTTAAGGAAATTCAGCAAGCATTAAACAGCACTGAACAACTGCAAAGATATTTAAAATGTTACAAAAAATATATATATATTTTTTTATAAACGCTGTTCTTTCAACTGTATATTCATCAAAGAAACCTTAAAATACAGAAATAATAATAATGTGCTGGTAATGTTGGATGTTATGCTAACATTAATTGGATTAATTACATTTTCTATAAAAACAATGTAAACATCCAGATAGCACATATACGTCTGCAAGATGTTTGTTAAAGATCTCTTGATCTGGAAAGCATCTGCCATCTAAAAACATCTCACAGACGTCTCCTTCTGTAGATGTCAGGTTTACATACATTCTAAATCATAAAGACATTTAATAGACATCTATCTAAAAGAAAATGGCCTATAGCATTGCAGATGAGCTAAACCCTAAAAAATAGGGTTTGCAAATGTAAAAGAAGACATCAAATAGACGTCTCCGAGATGTATGTGTGCCATCAGGGTTCGAATTAGCACGTCCCATTAGCATCTTCAATTAAACAAGTTAATGAAAAGACACAGGCAGCATATGTCATATGGATGTTGCTGACCAGCTAAGTAAAACTTTATTTTAACGATCACTTCTTACTATTTTATAGTTTTAATGCCTTATTCTGCATGACCATATTTTAGATCAATTAATACTCCATGCCTAAACTAAACTACCTCATTATATAAGTAACTCTTCAGCACAAGTCTGTTAAGGCCAAAGTCACAGTTAAATGTTAGTTGATAGCGAGAATTGGTCTCTAAAGTAAAGTGTGACTAAAAATAAATAAATAAATCAAAAATGTATCTTATTATCAACTCCTATTGCACGAGTTGAAACTCTTAACACAATGTTGCCTCCAAACACAAGAGAAATGTACTTCAAACTTTAACTGCACGCATCATTATCCATAACATTTTGAAAAAAGCCATTGCATTTTGTGTCTATTACTAGAAACATTAGATGTATATTGCAATCTGACAAAATAGGCTAATTAAGCAGAGATAATAGCTGAGCAGAAAATGTCAACAAAGCTTATTAGCATTAAGACATGAGAAATCAATCTGCTGCCCCAGGCTTCATTTTTATTTTCTGTAAGTGTTGAATTGGTTGTCACAAACGTGTCTCTCGACTAGCATAGAGCGGCAGAACAAGGTGCTTTCCTCATAGAAGATGCTAACCTCCCCCACAACTGGTAGCAGTCACTACTACATATGTCTTCCACTGAATGGAATCTCTTTTAATGTTTATTATTTCCACATGTTTAACCCCCTCACTTTGAATTTCTGCTGGATTTTTAGGGCCCTTAAAAAAATCTTTTGTTAACTAAAATTAAAAATACTACTAAATACAACTAAAGTTATACTAAAAATGACTAAAACAGAAATAAGATAAATGAACATTATGTAGAAATATAAGAAAAAGAAAAGCACATAAATTCAAACTGCATATAAAATAAAAGTTACTGTTTACAAGCATGGTTAGGTGACTGAATACAAAATGACATATAAAAAAAAAAAAAAATAGATCAGTGACAAGTGATAACAAATGACAAGTGATAAAAGTGTTTTTATGGTGTTTTGACCCTTTTGAGATAGAAAGATTATTTCTGATAGAAATAATTTCATAAAAGTTTAGGACAACATGAGGGTGAGTGTGACGAAAGGATAAAACAGGGATGAGCTGATCCAAATGCAGGCTTTTATTAAATTCCAGAACGAGACAGGCAGTGTTGAACCAACAACGAGCAAACGCAAAGATTAGCCAATAGGCAGAGCAGAGGTTGGGCGAACACAATCCAGGGGGCAAAGACAAAGGCAAAAATCACAGAAGGCAGGGGCGATATCAGAAATGATAGTGATATCACTAGGGAAGGCTTACAGAGGGAAGAACCACAATGATTGGCGAAGACTGGAACAAAAACAACTCTTTAAGTACATATGATAACCAGATGATGAGGGAGGAGGAGCTAATCAAAAACCATAGTAACAAACAAAGCTGGGTGGAGACATAACAGAGTACACATGGACACAGAGGGAGACATGACAAAATAAAAGTCCACTAAACAGTAAACAAGGAAAACACTGACAGCATAATGACTGGGGATGGTAAGATTTACAGATTTGCATCAGTAGATCGGCACAAAAGTTAACAATAAAACTTTTATCGCTGAGAAGATGACCAATAATTTGTCACCAATATTTATAGGTAGATTGATTTCTCCACACTAAACTGTTAGCTTAAGCACGTTCTCATCACCACTGCTGTTGCGTGAATATGACGCATCACATCGGTAGCTGCTTCATATGCATATCCTTAATATTTCGTATCGTTGGCTATGCTTTAAGATGTGTATCTCATCAGCCTCAGATATATGATGTCAGATCTTCAGATACTAAGCAGCAGTGTTAGGTGAGTCAGTATATAGAGACTCAGTGGTTAAGGGAAAAACAGGAGGGGGCTCAGGCAATGAGACAGACACTCATTGCTAAAAACCAAACTGCACCCACGGTTTCATCTGAGCAAAATAAGTCTTTTCCTCAACAGGTAAGACCTAGAACAAAGCAATCTGGTGATTTCTGTGGTCGGAAAGATTGACATCACACTTTTATTATCAATCAGAGGTTTACTCACTGTTGTAGTTTCAGAATCAGATCCTAATTCATAAAACGCAGCGTGATGTCTTAGGTCAAACATGTCAGGGTAAATACATCTCTGTTCTTTGGACTGGGACATTGTGACTGACAGTATTAAATGTACAAGGCTCATCATTGATTTAAAGACTGACACCAAACTCCAAACTGCTTGCAGCTTCTGCAGCAGTGAACAAACACATTTTATAACTAACAGACTTGTGTTCTTGGTTTTTTAATAGACTTGAATCTTATTGCTGTGACTGGAGTTTTAATTAGCTCACCATGACAAACGTGTTCCACTGATTTTTAACACCAGTGAATCAAAACAATAAAGCTCTTAGCACTTAGCCGAGCCTACACACTACTCAATGGCAAGAACACACAGTCTTCTCTTGAGGAAAACCTACCTTCTATCACATAATCAGTTAACAGAGTTGCTAGGACTTGCCAATAAATCACTAACAATAATCATCGCAATATAATTTTCTCCGATAAAACAATAAAGATTTCAATAAATGTTCAATATAATGTTTAAGCACCAGAAGCGGAATGAAACTGTGGGACTCATTTGAACCACAGAACATTCAGTGAAAAACACAAATGATTCAAACAAGTTTAAAGCCAGATAAAACAGCACTGACAAACAGGAGAAGGCTTTTCAATCCAACAATCACCATTATTTACCATGGTATTGTGTCAGAAATGTGGGTACCTGTATCATATTTTACAATATTATTAATGTAGATAGCTGGATAGCTGGCCAATCACAGCACACCTCGCTTTTTAAAAACGATGAGCTTTGTAGAAATCTGTTTCATAAAAGCAAGGCTTAGAGGAGAAACAATAATGTACAGTATGTGGAAAATAATGTGTTTTTGAACCTTAAACCAAATAAAAACATTACATTACACCACTTACATAAAATAATTTTATTTTTAGCAACATCATATGACCCCTTTATAAAGGGGTGATAAATATTATAGTACTTTTGTGATTAAGTTATAGCGCTTGTGCATTTATACTGAATACATTTAGTTGGACGACTGTTTTTCATACAAATACCTAAAAACCATTTAGTTATATTTTTACCATGGTAGTAAGGTGCTTTTTGTGTGGTTCATAATAATATAAATGCATCCTACTATGGAAGACAGATGAAAAAAAGTCAGAATAATTAAATTTCACAATATAAATAATGAGGTATAATAATGAGGTTTTACAATGTTACAGATGATTTTGATAATGAACGCCAAATCAACATTATTTTTAATATTAGGCAACACAAATCTATTTCTTAATTTGAAATAATATTACACATTAGAATACGCAGAATCTAAGAAACTATTAAGATATTTATTTTGTTTTCTTTCACTTTGGAGCAAAAATATGGCTTTGGAAGGAATAAAGGTTTTACATTTATTGTGATAATTATTGACATTGACTAGTAGCAAAAAATGGTTATAATGTTTTTGGCCTTATTGCCTACCCCTTAGAGTTGCAGAATAATATTTATGTTCATGCTGAGTTGATAGAGAAATCCTATAATTACTTTATAGAACAGCTGACATTTGTGCCAGACTGGCCCAGCTATTCATCTGTGAGACGTAGTTAAGTTTAAGATTAATCCCCCATCTCACACCTACTGAATTCTTAATGGAAATGTGTCCGGTATCCCAGAATATACTCCACATAATGCATGTGCTATTATTTAAGGCATTATACCTTAAATATGGCAAGCTGGCAGAGTTCAGGGTGAGAGCACTTCTGACTGAATATTTAGTCTTCACTACTCCTCAAGGGTTTTTAATCGAATCTGTTACCAAGGGTCGCCCTCAGCAAAAGAAAAGTAATTATACTGACTTTATGAGTATTTAGATTTATTACCAGCATCCTACAAGCCAATTAACCTCACAAAGCACAGATAGATGCTTAATTAGAAAATTTCATGGTAATTTTACCGGTAACCTCTTAAAATGGCACAGGTGTCTCTTTAAAATTCATATTAGCCAGTGCAGCGTCTGCAGATAATCACACAACAACAGGGCCTTTAGAGTTTCAGTATGTGAAGTTAAGTAACATTTCATTCACAAACTGTAAGCTGTAATGCCCAAATTTGTGAAAATATTCAAAACAAAAACATGTGATAACAATTGTCTATGGTGTACATAAATTATTATGTACATAGACAATTATCTATGTACATATGTATAGGCCGAAAACCGGAAACTTTAAATAGTTGTGTAAAATAACTTCCGCCGTAGCCTGAATGAATGGCAATACCTGTAGCACGGGTTTATTTGTTGTGATTAATTACCAATTCATCATAGATGCTTCATCAAAACACATTAACCACAGTTTTCCATCATTAATCGGGTCTGATGAAATGAGGAAAAATGTTGTCATGATGTTCTGACGAATATTTCATGAACGGACAAGGCATGCTACGTTTACACACTATCCACATTCAGAGACAGATGCATTTTTTTACTTAAAAAAAAGCAAGAATGACGTACAAACAACATCACATTAAAGAGCAATAAAATCTGTGTTCAAAAAGTGTTTATGATAACAGTACATTGGGCAATAATTAAAAACAATAAAAATGGCACTATGAAAAATAACATTAAAAAACTCATTCCAAGTATTTCTTCAGCAGCAACATAAGCAGCCGTGGGCAGATTCTTAGTTAAAATAATTTATTTAACATTAGATGATACCATATTATATGTGTAATATTCCATTTGCTGTGAAACATTATGCAAGTGAGCCGTTTTTAAGCGTTGTCTGTGTTGCGACAGTCATGAGATAATTGATGAGTAATCTGACTGCAACATTTCACATTGGAGAAATACTTGTTGATTTTATTTTTAGTGTTATTGTTTTATTATTGCGCAGTGTTTAGCCTACTATTCATCTTCATAATTTAATTTACATTATAATGCTATAAAAATTGCGCTCAAACCCAGAAGATATGTCATGTTTGAGATAGTAAAACCAGTTATTTTTCAATTGCTCTGGGATGAAAAATGTGAATATATTTGAACAACTCCAGTTTAATCTTATACGTGACAATGGTAGCCTATCGGAAAGTACTGTAAGTGCATGAAAGCAATACTATAACTAACCTTTAATTTGAACAGTTTGTAGTCGTTGTACATTTTTTTGTAAGATGTATAAGCTTGCCTGATTTTATTGCTCTATAATATGATATGCTTGTATGGTATTCTTGCTTTTTTTCAGTAAAAGGCTGGTCTGTCTCTGAAGCATTGTAAATTCATACACCTAGCGCTCCCATTTAAATCATGAAATATGTGTCAGAATATTTGTCCTCGTCTCATCATACCCGATTAATGATGGAAAACTGTGGTTAACATATTTTGAGGAAACCGCTATGATAAATTGTTTATTTATAAATCACAACAACTCCGTGCAATGGGCACTGCCATTCATTTAGGCTAGAGCGGAAGTTATTTTACACAACTACACGAAGTATCCGGTTTTCGAACGCAGAGCGTGAAAAAGGCCTATCGTCACCATCTTTCACCTCACTAGTGAAGGCCCTGCATATAAACTTTCAAACTAAAACACATCCGCCAATGACCAGCTATTTATCATTTCTGTGGACAGTCACATCCATCTCACACTAACCTACTCAGTATACACACACACACACCAGGAGAAGAAGGTGCATTCCTGGTTCTGATGGATGGCTTCACAGCAGTTTATTTTCCACTGAAGAAGTGGTGGGAATGTATTGATGGCTATAGTTTGCACGGGTTACCTGCATGCTCTACAGGTGTGCTGCCTGCAGGCCTCTTCACCAAACTGCATGCTGGTGTCACGTCAACACTGATAAAACCACTTAGCTTTTGTTTGGTGGTTTTGTTTATGACAACAAACAATTATCTAGACAGCATTTATGCATTTATTAATGCAGTTTAAAAGTGTGCAAGTAGGTTCTGAGTGTCTCAAGTTCTGTTGTTCTTTACTTAGTAAATGTGGAGTATGTGAGGTAAGATGAATAGTCTGTCTTGACAGAAAACTTCACGGTTTCCTTTTCTACATCAACCATATGTGGGTCTGGCAAGCAGTCTAAAATCTCCCTGGCTCCCAGGTACTGAGGGGTCGGGTTAGATGTACTGTATATCTATCCAAGTTGAAGGGGGTTTTTTGAGGTACAGACAACTTCAACAGACGGTGTAAAATATGCAAGGAGGCACAGACGATAATGTAGCTGGTATTATAAGTGCCATAAAGACAAGACATTTTCACTGGAAAATGTTTAGAAGGGGAAAAAACAAGGGATTGTCACCCAAAATTTACTGCTATTATATTTTCCACCTTGGCCACCGTAGCTGGTTTGCAGAACTGGACCTTTAGAATTTAATGGATGATGTTGTCTCCACCGTGTGGCCAAACGTCGTCAGTTTTCATCTGCTTGTTGACAAATATGAAACATAAGCCAGTGAAACTAAATGTAGTTATTTCTTAAAGAAATACAATATTATAAATACCTTTTCACACTGTACGTCTTTTTATGACATTTCCATTATAATCACCTCAGGAAAGTGTATTGGAAGACCATGTGTTAAGTTACTGTTTGCTAGTTTTTACACAGTAGACGGGAACTATGTCTACCTAGAATCGTATTTTAAGTGAGCTATTTGTAAATATATATAGCTGAGTAACTATTTTAAACACTAAAAAAGTTTTATTCGTAAATATACATGCAGTTATGATTGTTTTTATATTGTATGTTTTTATATCGTCTGTACAAGAATCAAAAATGGCGTCACGGGTGTCATCATCTATGTTGTCCTGCTGCAGTCAGTCAGGTGGGATATTCAAATGACTACTTTATTATTGTGCATTGCAATATATTTTATAAAAAGGTGATAATGGTGTAAATAAGTTCCTCATGGAAGTCTATTATAAAAATATTTTCCATTTTTTGAGAAGATTCAACTGTGGCCTTACTACAGAGCACCACCATATCTATGTTACATTTTGTTCAAAACGTTCCTCCTGTATCTTTTAGTGGGATCAAGAGGATGGGAAAGAACTTAAGGTAGCCAAGAGAGGGGAGTGGAAAAGCAGCCATGGTGGACAGGCTCCCACTGAGGCACAGCTCATGGCCAGCATCACCCCAGGTGAACTGGCGAAGCACTGTAGGCACCGGACACGCAGGGCTGAGGAGATCCAGGCCATGATTTCAGGACTACTATCAGTGTGGGGGGCTAACTGACACTACAGGATAACGCCTGGTTAACCCTGACAGCATGCACCATGTCTGGGAGATGCAACAAAAACCGCTGGAGAGCATCCAGGACCACATGTAGAATTATACACAAAGACAGGGACACTTCAGAAGGGTGGCAAAGCCCTAAATGTGTTTAGATGTGGCAGGGGGGGTCATCCTTGCTGGAGTGTTCTCACCGTCACCAGTGTGCCTTCGTTCCTGGTAAATTCTGAACGTTAAATTGCCTTGTGTTCTGAGGATTTTAAAGTTGAAAAGATTGCTAATGTGTCAACATAAAAGTAGAACCCTGGTTTCCACCTGGATTTGGCTTGTTTTTATGGAATTTACCACCAGACACTTGTCTCGTTATTCTATGTTACTGTTCTGTAACTGTGTCGTTACATACATTTAAAATAATTGCTAAGTGAATCAGTATATATAAAATATATTCATTTACAAGTTCAAAAGAGGTCTTTGACCTGTTTGTTTTTTTGTTGTTGTTGTTGTTTTGTTTTGTTTCTGTCATTTTGTTTTTTTCAGTAGTTTTCTATAGTTCTATATTTTTTATTGTATTTGCTGTGCTATATGTGTTGTGCTGTAAACATTTTGTTTTTAGTTGCTGTTTGCAGTGCCTAATTTGTAGTGTTTGTAAAAAAAAAAAAAAAGACAGACAACTCTTGTGGTGTAATAGTAACACATCCATCCTTTGGGTGGAAGATTCCATATCCTGGAAAGAGTGCGTGGTGTTTGTCAGATCAGTATTTTATTTAATGGTTATTTTTTTGTATTATTATAGTTTTTATTGTAAATTTTATAGCCAAAAATTAATCAAAACCTGTACTTAAATAATTTGTGAGTGTTCATGAAGTATGCCACACGTTTAATCTATTTCTTTTCTTTCTTCCCCCCTTTCCCCCTCTCTTTTCCCTTTTACCCCTTGTAGCAATCCCTTTTGGCCTTTTTTTTTTTTACCAAGAGGTTAAGGTGTTGAACTCAAAATCCAATGGGGTTTCTCCACACAGGTTTGAATCCTGTTTGTGGCGAACTTCTTTTCGCTGGTGTGAGCGTGAGACTTAGCGAAAGTAAAACAAATGTATACATCTTTTTTTTTTTTTTTAGTGTATGTGAAAATTCATGGCAGTCTAAATCTAGCTAGTCATGTTCAGTTATGTTTCCACACATTAATTCTGAAAGCACAACACTAAATATAAGGAAGTACATGTTTTGCACTTATCTACATGGCCTTGTTACATTTCCTTGATGTCAACGCCAACGCAAGCTGATATACAGGGGTCATATATAGGACCTAGCCATTACAATACTGTAAACTGTAAAAACATCGCCTATAAACGCCAACAGTCTATTGGATTACAAATGATGCAACCCAAATACCTTTGAAAATATTTTGGAACGTGTAATCACATCATATTACACAACGTCGACAATCGTACAAGGAAATGGTGTGTGGTTATTTCCTATCCATGTGGAAACATTCTTCACTGTGTCCAGATTGAGCTCAATGTAACAAGAACACGGCCTAAACCAACACTTGAGTCTTTAAAGCGTTCGTTTCTGTGCAGTGTTGAGGATACTGAATAATAAAGAGTGACTCGTCTGTGATGTCTGTTCACTCAGATGTGCCTATATTAAAACCGCATCTGTGTATTTAACGCGAATTACACGTCTTTGAACACCCCCGCGAAACAGTGAGATGGTACATCCGGTAGAATTTAAAGAACCGAACACACTGGCGCAGACCAGAAGCTTTGTTTGTAAGGGAGAGGCAGATAGCGCTGTCAAATAGAGGTTTACCCTCTTTTTGCGACAGTTTTTTTTTTATTCTTTATTTTAGTAAGCGTGCAGTGCTACACATGTAGAAAACATGCTTTAATTATATTAATTTTAAAGGCCATCAGGACGTTTTGAACTGCTCATAACGCACATTAAAGTTAGGCAGCTATAACTGTTATCTCGGCTGACACTCGTTCTTAGATTAACTCTCGTCGCTTTTGCTTTTAAATGTCGTTTAGGCACCAGATGAATGATTTTCGTGTGAAAGGTGAAATAGAAATACGCGTTATTGGTGTACAGTTTGACCGGCAGTGTGTGCGAGTGTACTCACTGACACTGTTTTAAAACAAGACCGGCACGTTTATGTAAAAAACGTCCATTTTCCACTGCTCTTTGTTAATTTGACGTCGTGTAGGCTAACACAAAGACCGTGAGTCGGTATAAATCAATCTTAATGCTAAACATTTTAAGCAGAGACCGACTTGGAAGCGAGATCTTGGAGTTGTAGGTTTTTTTTTTTTTCAGGTTTAGGACAGGATGAAGTCTAAAATATCTGTCTGGAAAACGAACTGAGTGGGGTTTTTTTACGAATAGTTTTAATCGTGAAGGAGGAAATATTTCCCCTTTGACTTTCTTTCCTTTAGCTCGATGTTGAAGTGTGAAAACAAACACAGCCTTTCCAAAGGGGTCTTTTAAACCAAGTTTATTTGGCAAATAAAACAACCCACTCAGAGCACAGATTTAGCTTTAGATCAAGAAATCCTCTCACACAGCTGTGGTTTCGCTAGCCGGTGTGCTAGCCTCCACCTCAGCCCTCAGAAATGTCGAATATCTCCAACGAAGCTGTGATCTTGATTAAAGATGTAAAGCCCGGATCGAAAAACCTTAATATCGTCTTTATAGTTTTGGAAATTGGTAAGTGGATTCACTGCTGTGCCCCTCGCAAGCGTTTATTAGCACGAAAGAAGCTAATTCCTCTGTGCTAACGTTCATGATTAAATGTCTAACGTTGCGCTTGACTCCTCTCTTGCTCTGTTCTTTTAGCTTTGTTTTGTTTTTCTTCACGCACCTGCCGTTGTGTAGCGCAATTTTTTGTGTTTTTAGTAGTTTTGTTGTGGCTGAGATTTGACGCTGAACTTTGCTGTGCACGCGCAGGTCGGGTGACGAAGACAAAGGACGGGCACGAGGTGCGCTCGTGCAGGGTGGCGGATAAGAGCGGCAGCATCGCCATCTCTGTGTGGGATGAGCTGGGCAGCCTCATTCAGCCCGGAGACATCATCCGCCTCACGAGAGGGTACGAACCTCCTCCTGTCTGTCTGTCTGTCTGTCTGTGTAGTTCTTTTAGTCCTTGAACCCTGTGTGGCTATTCTATTGTCAAAGTGGTCTAAAATGCTTAGCATCATGTAAGACCGCATTAACTATGTATGTATGTACGTTACAGAGAATAAATAAATGTGAACATGGTACAGATGTTTCTGCATTGAGTGTGTTTTAACTTGGAAATGTTTGTGTCCGGCTAGGTATGCTTCCATGTGGAAGGGATGCCTTACACTGTACACTGGAAGAGGAGGAGACTTACAGAAAATTGGCGAGTGAGTATTAAAATATTGCCTCTCACAATATATGATGCGCAATATTATTTGCCATGTTCATCATTTTGTGATTTATCGGCATTGGGCAATAATCATGTCCACTTGGCAGACAAATAAAATTGGCAACTAACCCCTAATTTTGTCTGTTCCAAAATCTAGTGTTCGATAAACCTTTGGGTAGATTATTAATGTTTTTCTTTATGCAAATGCTTTGGGTGTTCAGTAAATGTCAAAAAAAAAAATAGAAATCTGGGTTTTTCCATTGTCATGGGAACCCTTATATTCGTTTTAATATTCTGACTTTTTGAGTATAGAAAATGTATGGAAATGACAATAGCATGGGTGTCCTGTCTTGTTCTTGGAGGGTCGCTTTCTGTGTTTAGTTTTAACCTAATTTTAAGCCTTAAGCAGCATTATTGAACACCCTTGGTCGGTAGGTGTGATTAATTTTATGCTTAACATTTAAGGCTTATAAAAAGTGGCAGATGTCCTGGGTAAAATGGAGCATTGGTTATTTCAGCTTGGTCACAAGATTATCTATCAGTCTCATATATATATATATATATATATATAAGAAAATAGATCTCTCAATCTATAAAATAGACAGAGAGAGAAATTTGTGATCAAGACAATGGCTGAAATTACCAATGCTCCCACACATTTTATTATATAACACACACACATTTTTGTTAGAAGAAACCCAGCCCTCTGTCACTTCTTTTAAGCCTTTCTGTAGCTCAAACTGGAAAGCATGGCACCAGCAATGCCAAGGTCATGTTTGGTTCCCAGGGATGAGAATGAACTGATAACACATACACATTGAATGCAAGTCACTTAGAATAAAAGCTTCTACCAAGGGCATGCATGTAAATGCAAAGTAATCTAAAGTATATTTTATATTGTATTGTCTTTCACAGGTTTTGTATGGTGTATTCTGAGGTTCCTAATTTCAGTGAACCAAATCCTGATCTGCTAGCACAAGCTAACCAGCAGAACAAGACGGTGAGTGCAGTCTTCCTGTTCATGCAAAATGGCACCTCTCTGTGATGCCTCAATGAGTATACTTCCTTTCATTCCTTCCTTATTTGCAAGCCTAAACCTGCTTTATTTGTTATGGGAAAACCAAGCTCATTTTGCATTCTAACTCCTTTCAAAGTCTTTTTAGAACCAATAAATTGGAACGTAGAAGAAATGTTATGCAGAAGCAAACATCGAACCATTAAACTGAATAACAGGAGGTGCTGGTTTATGACTGAAGTCAACACAATGTTGTCCTATCTTTTATTCTCTCAATAGGGTAAAGAGCAGCGGGGAAATTCTCCACCAAATCAAAATGCAGGTACTCCTGCGCAGACAGGTGAGCAAATATGGCTAGTGCTTCTCACAGTCAGTCTTACTGAGGTAACAAAAGCTGATTTTAGTAGTGGTAGCTTTATGGTTGGGAATCTGATCTGCTAACAAAGGTTGCAGGTTCAATCTCCTGTTTGTACCTATCCTTGGCATACTGTAAGTTGCTTTTGACAAATGTCTGCTTAATGATGCAACAAGAGTAACAACTGTAACACTTCACAGTGTCTGTTATGTTAAGTTTCTCACATTTCTTGTAACTATTTGTCCAACAGGAAACGGTACTGTGCCAGTATTTCCCAATAACAATGCTGCACCTGTGCCTCGGGATCCCAATTTTGGGGCCCCAGGAAGACCAAATGGGCGTGTTCCAGGCAATGGACCACTGCAAGTAACTACAGGGGGACCCCCTGTTCCACCCAAACCCACAGTTACCATTAGCAATGGCAGGGACCCAAGAAGGGCTTCAAAGAGATGAGACTGCAAATCCACTTCCATGTTCCCACTCCTCCCTAAAATCCCTCACAAACCATCCATACAATATGCGCAAAACTATACTGCCAATCAAGAGATACGAGGTTCAATGCTACTGTTCTACCACCTGTGCTTTTTGCTTTGTCATTTTGCCAATATTTGCTTGATACGATTGTTTACCATGAAAGGTTACAATTTAACTTGTTACAGTTAATGGTTGGCACACTCCCATGAGTCCTGCTTCAGTGGCCCACCGTTTATTTCCTTTCCCTAAATGTGTTGTTGAACTATACACCCTACTTGAACACTCGATGCACTTTCTTCTGTTAATTTATAGTGAATGCATTGTCATTTGATTCAGGAATGATTAACTGCTGTTGCAAATTGGGGAGCGAACTTTAAAGTGACTGATGACATGGGTTCTCCCCACCACTTTGGCCAAAAAATCTTACCAGAAGTGACCGTGTGAAAGGAAAGGTGATAGTTTGATTGAACACTTAAGATTATTTAATTAGGAATAAATCATGAACAAAATATTGGGAAATTAATCCTTGTGGTTGTTGTAATTGTTCTATTTGATCTTATGAGTGGCATTTATATTAAGACTGTTGCCTTTTATAGAGTGCAATGTGCCAACATTGAACAAATTCTGCGTATTCTTATGCTATAACACCTGTATGTATGTTTTGTTTTATACAGAAATGTAATTACATCTGCAGCTACATACTTCTTTCAGTAAGCCCAGTAGTTTGACTACACATCTAGGTGTTGCTTGTGCACAGGGTAGAATGTTTCCCAGTTTGTGGTGTAGCGCCCAGCTTATTCTGCAGAAATAGTTATGTCAGAACAATATTCATTTGTTCTGCCAGGTAAAGTATGTTATTGGGTGTTTTTATATTCCAGTGTCAATGCAGAAACCAGATCATTTGATTTTCCTGAATTAGGATTGTGCAATATGACTATAAGTCTAATATGTAATTTTATAGTTAATAGCATTGCTTTTCATTTAGGTATTCTGCCAGTTTCTGCGATTTGTGGTTAGTTTGCGAGCGCTATTAAAATATGAGCTAGGGATTTATTGTCAAGAAAAGCACCTGAATTATTTGAGTGTAAAATACACTCCTTTTTTCGTGTGTGTTGGTGACCTGGTAAGTTTCTTTATGATTGCGTTTGTTTATTTTGTGATTCATGCTTGTGACAATGCCCCAAGCATGTACTACCCTGCGCAAGCGTGTGTGTGTATATTTTAAACATTCTGAACTTGATCGACATCGGTGCATTACAGCACTCATCTCTGGTTGCAGGCTATATGATTTTGTTCTGATCTTATATGGGAAGCTATATAACAATATAAAACTGGCTGTGGCAATTCAAATCCATTAAGTCAAAACTGGCTTCAGTAATAGTCTACCATCTGCGTAGTGTCACATTTTTATTTTAATCTACCAAATGTGGATTGCCTGAACTCAAGAGGAAGTGTATATGATTACTGTCCCCATGGATTTTTGATCTTTGACAAAACTGATGCAGCACAAGTGAAATGTTTAAAGGTGAGGTTGGGGGGTCTTATGTCAGTATTTTCCTCCTCCAGATGGAAGCACAAAAATAAGGTCAGGAATCCTGTGCTTCGGTTTTATATTCAGTTCAGTCAAGCACAAACTTGTTTGTTTTCATAACACGTTTATCAGAATTCTTGTTCCTCAGAAAAATATCACTGAAATCAATCTTAGCAGATTGTGAAATTAAGAGTTCCTGTTGCTGCCTGTACTTGCTATGCTGCCCTGATATTCTTTCAAAGCATTTTTGCAATAATATGTATAATCTAGTTAGCAATAGGAGAGTGTTCTGCCCTCTCCCCCTCAAGCACCAAATCACCTACATGTCCCAGATATGACATCCGTAACACTCTAAATGAGATCATCAAGGAGTGGTCAAACTGCTCTGGCCCAGTTACCCTTTGTATAATTATATACACCAATGAGCTAAACATCATGTGATGAACAAGTAAGGATAAATTAACCCAAATTAAGGTATTAAAACCACCATATTACCACACAGACTGCTTCAAAAGCAGCAATTAAAAATACATCTCACACAACAAGTTCTAATTATATGTTTTCCATTAACATATAAGGCACTCTATATAATAAAGTTATATGATTATGCTTGTCCTATTTGATCAATACTTCTCAGAACGTAGGCTTTTTTTTTTTTTTTTCGCAACTTAAACTGACACAAAACATGAGATAAAGCACCATTAATCAGGCTTTTCAAGCGTTTTAAAGATGAATTTGAAAGTTGAAATTCACATTGTAACAAATGAATAGTATTAAATGGAGACTACTAAATGAAATATCTGTCATCATTCACTTACCCTCACATCATTCTAAACTTGCTTTACTTTCTTCTGTAAAATTCTAATGGAGATTTTTGGAAACATATCCCAGTGTTTTTGTTAGTTCATGGATACCACTGTTCCTAAAGTTCTTTTTTTTTTTAAAAGAAAAAGACAGAAGGTGTTGAAGTGACATGAGAGCGAGTAAATGATGACATTTGATATGTTTGGCTGAAATATACCTTTAAACACTGTTCTTATACGCAAACAGGTAAACTGTTGATGGCTGAACAGATGCCCTCTAATTAACCATCGGTTAGTCTGCAATTTAGCACAGTGGTGAAAGCTTTTGGCTTGTTCACATGTGCACACGCTGCAGCTCTTTCCAGAACTCTCCAATGCCATTTGAGAGTGCTCCCTCTGCCAGTCTCTTGCACTCACATGGGGTAAAACCCACGAGAGCCGTACCCTTGATGGCCACACCGTGATGTCTAGCCAGCTCTGCTACTCGTGCTGTGATTAGTGAGGCGGGAGCATGGCATAAGTTTTGCCCTCCAATGGTAAAGCTTGGCCATTTTTCCTCACCATAAGATGTAGATGGAGAACCACCTTGAACACTCTCCACATTACAAGCGATCTCTACAGCCCCTTCATGTGGCAAAGCCATGACCTGAACTCCAGGGATACCACCAGGACTGGATTCACGGATTGCTGAAGCCACAATTCGGCCCACTGCTAGATCCTGAGTATCTATGGTCACGTTACAGTTCATGACATAAGGGCTGGCTCCTACACCTGCAGATTAGATAACTGTTACTTGTTTTATTTACTAAGGGTTCAAATAGTGATAACTGAAACATTCTCTTAAAGGGATATCTCACACAAAAATGTCATCATTTACCACCTTCATTTCATGCCAAAGCCAAGGTCACAAAAGGCCTGAATTAAACCTGTTAATCTTTACTTATTAAACAGTTTATTGATAAGAGTCAGCAAATTATCACATAATTGTAAATTTGCATGAACTAACCCTTTTAAAAGAGCACGCTTTCAGCAGTCTTGGTTACCGAAGTATTTTTACCAATTATTTTCCCCATAGGGAAAAAACAATATATCGTTTTAAAACTAATAAAACTATTGATTTTTATATATATATATATATATATATATAATATACACACACACACACACGTATACCCAATTATGAACAATAGTTCAATTACTTGGAATTTAGCTAATAAACAGTATAACTTTGTTAAGTAGAGTTTGTTTTAAAGAAATGATGCTGATAGTAAGTTGCATAAAAAAAGCTCAAACTATCCATTAAAAACGTGTCTCATTCTAAGAGAAAATACATTTGGATTATAACTTCTGGAAACCGGCTGTTGGAGTATGTTCATTTATTGTGATGCAAAATCTACCTTGATTTTTCATTTAGGTTCTATATTTTGTAATTGTAGATTTAGAAAAGTTACCTGTAACACCATATTTCCTTGTGGGCTGGGCACCAACATCTGTTTGGATGGTTGACACATCCAAAACCTTTTTGAACCAGCCAATCTCTTTTCTCCTCTTAGCGAGACCTCGACACTGAGGAGAATCAGCCCAGCCAAACAAAAAAGCACTGGTGCCTGTGACTCGTTCCGTTAGAGCCGCGGCTAATGCTACACAAAGAAAGAAAACAGCAGTGCTTAAACTATCAGGTACATATGATAAAAATTACTTGACACTGACACAAATCCCTATGAATAATGCAATGTTGACCCCAAAATAACTAATCATGTTTGTGCTGCTTTCTTGCATCTTATGTATACTTTAAGACTACATTGCAATTGTTTTTTATTTTTTGTAAATTGTAAATTCAGAAAATGCACTTCAAATGTCTTGTCTGCATGCAAGGCCACATACCCTGGGCCTCTTTTCCACAATCCTCAAGGCCCACCTCCTCCCCCAGTGGATAGAGAGGCACCAGATCCACTGCACCCATGCATGGGTGGATGCCCTCATGGACACTCATGTCAATCAGAGAGCATGCACACTCACAAGCTGACAACACAGCACCCCCTAAAATGGACGGCAATAAAGAATGGCCTCTTTTGTACAATTATTTACAAAGCAATTGTTCTCGCAACTGGACATTTATTAAAAAAAGCCTAGAAAGACAAGCAGGCAACTTACTTATTAGGTCAATGCTTGCAACAATAGTGATGACAGAGCGGTTGTAGTCAACATCATTGAAGATGTTTAGCACTGTGATCCCTTCACACTTTTTTCCTTATGAAGAAGTACAGATGCAGACAGTTATGCCACAAAGTGCAATGCCATTAAAATAATTACCATTTAGAATCAGTTTAAAAGGAATTATAGGCAATTTTATCTTCAGTATAGCATGCATGGTCTCACCATGTGCGTCAGTGATGGCTGATCTAGCTACTGTCTCAACCAGGTCTCTTCTCCGAGCTTCTGAGATGTTCAGGAGACATGCAACCAGCCGTCTACCGAGAGCAGAGCAGGACATCCTTCAAGAAAGCAGAAATACTTTACACTACAGGTCCACAGACCCCAAACCAGGTTCTCAGTCACCCCAGGGACGCTACATATTCTTGGTAATACTTTACTACACAACATTAACTACATAATGTTTAATAGACTATGTTAGTTCATTTTAAATTAGTTGACGGAAATGTCACGAACACTTAAGTTCTGTTCATTCATTGAATCTTCTCTTAGAAAAGCGTGAACTCTCGGTGTTAAGTTAAATTAAAACGCTGGACAACACGATATTGATTAGTTTATAACTAACAGTCTTAAAGTTTAGCATGCTCGTAGCTACTACAAAGAGGCAGAGTAAATAATTGACACATTTCTTGCATAACTGACTCACAAACAAACTTCGTACTTGTTTTTCATGCACAATAAGTCACTTGAAGGCGTGAGAGTGAGACTCCAGACCAGCTCGGTGCTCACATGCTCCCAGCTGTTTCCGCTAGCAATGTACGAATCATGAACGAATCGTTCCTTTGAGTCGAAAGTGTTCAATAAATCAATGGAACCGATCAATGGTCTGAACAGGGGGGGGGGGTATATATATATATAAACGCATTAATAAAACGAATTTGAATATAATTATTTTACAACGTGTTGAACAAAGAGATAATAAAATTAATTTAAGTGTTATGCTTGGGCTAACGTATAGGACATGTTATTGGTGTTTTCTTGGCTAAACAATGGCTGCAGCAAATCGACACATAAAGCAGAATAAATAACTAATAAAACGGTGCCTGTAGAACATAAGTGTAGTAGTATTTCCCGCCAGACTCTCGTGAGAATTACAGTATGACGCAGCTGAATCCGTTGTCTAATCGAATCCGAACTCTGAAGTGAGCTGTTCAAAAGAACCGATCGAACGTACGCGAGTCGGGATTCTTGTCAAGATTCCGCCTCCTGAAGTTTAAAAAGAAGAGTTTTGGACCGTGGATTAAACATAGTTCTGGCACATCAATCATTACTGTCGTCTATTCAAGCAGTCAATCCATATGCGTTATGTATCAGCGCTGTTCCTGTTCTCTGCGCATGCGCGCTTCTTTTATTTCAGTCTGACGCTCCCGTTAATGCCACTTGGCGGTGTTTAATATAAACGAATTAGACGCCCCATATATTTCATTATCCCGAATCATTCGGGTTTTTTGACGCTTCAAGTTTAACGGCTGAATGTCCAGCGGATTAGTTTGGATCATGCAGCGTTATTTTTTGATCTGGTTTTGCAGTGATGGTTTCAATCGTAATGCTGCAGGTCGCACAGTGGCCGCTACATAATCCTTTTGCTTATGGGAAGTATCCGATCGGTTGTGGCTTGTTGATCTCTAGCTGCAATGGCGAGGAAGATGACCGCAGCGGCGGGGCTGTGCGGGCCCGGGACCTCTGCTGCTGCTCCCGCCCTGCTCCGCTTGACTTCAGTGCCCGGTTACGATCAAAACCGCGTGAATGATGTTCTGGTCCTAAGACCTGCTACTGAAAAGCAGAGACGATGCGACAATGAATCCGAGAACCTGCAGAAAGGAAACGATCACGTAGTCTTCTTTCCTGGAGACATTCAGGTTGGTGCACCTCATCAGTACCACTGAATGTATGCCCCTGAATGGCTTTTTTTATCAATCATACCTTAGGAAAGAGCTCAGCATAGTCAGTAATTAGATATAAAGTTTAGATTTTTTCCAAAATATGACTATGTTAGACAAAAGAATGTGTATTAAACTGTGGACCCCCTTTTGATTATTCACTACGATTTCTGTTGCTGCTGGGCTGGTCTCTATATTTAGTTTTTCATTAGAGACCTTGAAAACAGGCCCGCGACACATACTGCAGAAGTCTGTTTAATAATTGCGCATATCACGTCACTTTAAGCCAGGTTTCCAAGAGTTTCTGACATGCTTTAGACTTGGAAAGTGATGCTCATATCTCATTGTCTCGTTATTTTCCTGAAACAGCAATTATGACCGGAAAAGTTTATTTTTTTCTAAGACTGAGTTTGTTAAGCTTGACTGTTCGTTTCTCTTCCTTATCCACCATGCAGAACTTTCAGCAGGAAATGGCTCTCCAGCCTGACGCTACCCCATGGCAGTCCTGGAATCTGGAGCGCGTCGCCCTCACCCTGGGCCATCGTTTCCCTGGCTGCCACATCTGGGTTGTCCGTGCATCCCGAATGTACTTACACAAGTTCAGCTGCTTTCAGAACTTTGTAGAGAGCAACCCATTTGGAGCACCAGAACACTCTCCAGACTACGGTGCCATTCGCCACCTGAGGGCACTCCTGGGTCACAGCATGCAGCGGGCTGGCCTCGCAAACCCTTTACCCCCTCTGAGTGGTACATCCACCCCTGGCCCACTGCCTGCAGGTTTCAATCTCACCATAGTGGGCTTCAGTAAAGGATGCGTTGTTCTCAATCAGATGGTGTATGAGCTGGCTGGAGCTCGAGCAGATCCAGAACTGAGCTTATTTCTGGACAGCGTTTCAGATATGTACTGGCTGGATGGAGGACACCCTGGCGGCAGTGAGACCTGGGTGACCGAAAAGTGTGCTCTGGGTGAGCTGGCCTCCAGCGGGGTGGCTATTCACGCCCATGTCACTCCATATGAGGTATGCGACCCCATGAGAGCGTGGGTCGGGCGAGAGCACCGCCACTTTATAAAGACTCTGGAGGATCTGGGAGCTTGTCTTAGCCAGAAGCTGCACTTTGAGGATGAGCCTGCATCCATCGAGAATCACTTTCGGGTGATTCAGGAATTCTGACTGTTCTCAATCTGTGCTTTCACAAGTCTTAACATGGAATGTATTCTTCGCAGAGCTGACAAGCTTTGTATTGCACTGATATATCAGTTAGTCAAGAGCTTTGGGTTTCCAGGCTTTGATAGAATAACTGTGCTGCCTACAAAACACTCCTAAAATACAAGACTGCAGCTTAATGACCAACCTGGTAAAACATTTAGCTGCCTGATATTAAGCCTTATTCGTTGCCTGTTGCATCTAAATATATCAGCTCTGTCTGATATAGTATGATATTTCTTTTACATAGTCTGTTTGGAATGCGGATATGCTTATAAAATCATCTCCTTCATTATTTTCTAAGGGCTCTCAATTCCCACAGCATAGAAAACCAAGAGCAATCTGAAAGTGCTTATTAATATATTTGTTAAATTAAAAAGCATGGATTTTCCTTCAAGTATGTATCCGTTATTACACATGGACAGTGTTGAAAAGTGTTTCCTGTGTATATAGTCTTACATCAGGGGATTCATCAGAGATCCGCGTTTAATATTTGGTGTTTATTTTTAAAAATCTAAGAATCTTCATTTTGAATCAAATGTACAAAATATATTTTCGGTTAAATGGAAAAAAACTAATTTTAGAAGTTTTATTTACAAACTTGTAGTAAAATGTTTTATTGACTGCTTGATGGTTAGCATTTAAAACGTTTCTAGTATTGAATCTCAGAAGACTCTAGGTGGCGCACTTTATTTGGATCGATCTGTTGAATTCATTTGATTACATTCAAGTGAATATGGATTTTGCAATATCCTTAATGTAATGCGATGAATGTACCTCCTGCTTCATAGTCATTCCAGGCTGATGCAATTCAATAAAAATGTTGAAATGTTTGCGTGATCTCTTTTAATCTGAAATAATTGTATATTGAAATATTTCAAAAAATGCATTTGAAGTTCACGTGTATGTGTGGGTAAGACTAGTTAAAATCATAAGCATACTATATCCTTGAACTTATTGAAAGGCAGTTAGCTTCACAACATTTTTATTATTTCTTATTGGCATGGAAAATTTGAGGAAAAATAGTCAGATGACGCATTTCAGAAATATAAGAATTTATTCAAGTCTGACAAGTCAGAGCTAGGAAATGTTAAATAAATCAATGGCGTCCCATTAGCGAAGTTCTTATTTAAAAACCAAAACAAAGTGTTACGAGCCATAAACCAGCAACTTACAAAATCTATATTTAGGGTACATTCTTTACAACTCTAGACTGTAGATGGCTTTATTAGAATTTTTGTAAATCATTTATTCTGGTACATAAAAATCTCAAAATACAGTTTTCATCATGAAATTAAGTTTGTTCTATTAGCAGTTTTCACCAAATCCTGCCTAAGATAGTAAGAGAATAAAGAAGGTTTATTATCCCTTAAGTGTCCTTACAAAGTTAGTCACAAGCTTTCTACAAATACCACAGTGACTGCTCAGAAATGCTCTCCAAAGCCTGGTCTCTTCTCTTTTGAATTCCAGCTTCAAATACCTCATGGCCCTTAAACATGATTGAGGCTGTTTCCCAGGCAAGGAATAGATTCAAGGTTTCCTTTAAGATGACGGCATACAGTGAGCACACGACCGTGACAAGAGCCTCTCGTCTTAGGAGACAATAGTTCTATTATGATTGCAGACTGGTGACATCTCTGGGAAACCGTAGGGCTCTGAGCACACAAACACACATGAGCTCTTCACACCTCTTTTCACAGAGAACAATAACCAAAGGGCTCGACCTTAAGACTGAATTCTGCAATACTAACATTTCCAGTTCTAACAGCCACTCAAAACGAAATATTACACCAATAAACCTGAAGCTGATCTACTTATATTTTCTTGTAGAGTTACTACATGCTTTCCACCACACTATTCTAACATTCATTTGCCTTCATTACAGAATTAACAACCTATACTTTCATCACAACCAAACATACTTCACTATCTGAACATAACCATATCATTTCCACAATAACAGCCAACTTTGATAACCCATCTTTTCATGCCCTACATAGTCCAAGACCATAAATATAACACCGTTTTCTTTTCTAAATCTCACTGAATACATGTAGATCTCCATGATCAAAAGCACATAGAAATAATTTACTTTAAATACAATAGGTCATCAGTTTAAAGAGTGTACCATATCTTAATCAAACATTTACAATAACACATCAATATAAATGTATTACAGAAGATCAAATCAGGCTGTTCGGCTCAAGCACAGACAAAAATGCACACAAAGGCACTCGAGAAATATACACCGGTATACTGTGCAGTTACAGCTAACCCTGAGAACAAGGCTCGGAATGAACAAAGACTGAAACCTCCATCAGTTAATAGCATTAGCTTAAACACCTGCACAAAAAAGGTAAAGAAAACCCTGAGTTACCTCAGATTGGTGCATAGATAAAAACTGTCATTCAAGATTATGTATCACAGGCATTGAGATATTAGGAGCCTGCCATTGGAGAATGCTGGCATGTTGCTTAATAATAGTTTATTATACAATAGGTTTGCAATAAAAAAGGAAATCTTTAAAATAATAATCATTATAAAATAGATACAGTCGATTTACTAAATTAAAAAACATTTTCTCTTATTTTAGTGACACAAGCATATATAATAGAGGGTTTAAGTGCTTTCCTGCATTTCTTTAGTCATCATCTAGGAGGAAGTTCTGTGACCAATTCAAACACATATTTGAGTAATCCAGGGTGTGTTGTGCGTGTTTGAGTTGAGTCACATTTTATGGAGCCCACTAATGTGTCGATGCCACAAGAAAGAAGAGGACGTAAGACAAAACACACACCCATACACCGAGAGCATTCCTGCACTGAACCTTTATAACAGAGCATCTCACGACGTGTTTTGAATTAACAGGGTCTAATCGTACAAACTCTTTCTGATGTTGAGACACAAAGAGCGTGAGCTCAAACACTCATCTTTCATTAAAGCAGAACTAAAAAAAAACACTGAATGCCCTGCCGCTCTCGAGCATCTGTCTTTTTCAAATTCCTTATCGTTGGAAATCCCTTAAGTGCAGTAATAGAAAAAGTGTTGAGATTAACATGGGCTAAGATCAGCAGAAAATTAAACTGATACTGAATGGCAATTAAAATGTTCTGATTAATAACTTAAAAATCTAAAGATGGCAGGAAAAGGCATCTTGAGACAGGACAGCAACATAGATATTTAGATTCTTACTGTTATAATATTAACATTACACTAGACTGAGCCCTTCTGTGAAAAAAAAGTCATCTTTGGTTGGCCAAAGGATGTTGAAAACAGCATTAGGACAGAAGCATGTTTGCTGGTGCTGTGTGAGGGCCAACAAAAAGGGCCAAAAATGCTATTCAGCGCAAGTGCGTTTCCCTTTCGGATCAACACAAGTGATCACCGTCACCCGTGGCTGACATGTCCTCCTCAAAACGAAACCTCTTGGCGTGCGGCGAGTCCAGAATGTTCTCCTTGTCTTCAGGATCCTCGGGTGGTGCAGACCACTTCCCACCGAAACTCCTTTCCCGGGGAGTGCGTGGGGTCACGGGGATCGGATCAAAACCTGAAGAATTGAGCCACAGCCAGGGATGGGTCATGCAATCGGCTGCACTGGGACGGTCCCTGATAAAACGGGAGAATTCATGTAAA
Organism: Enteromius treurensis; assembly: GCA_032275025.1. NCBI lineage: Eukaryota > Metazoa > Chordata > Actinopteri > Cypriniformes > Cyprinidae > Enteromius > Enteromius treurensis. The sequence continues at coordinate 11,250,106 of JAUCMU010000151.1, forward strand.
GGACTTTGGTATGTGGCTGAATGGAAAACCTTCTGATACTATTCTGCTGAAGTAAAGAGTAGTAATAAAATTTAAGTGCATGAATTAGTTTATGACAGCAAGTGGAAATCTACCACTTTAATTCTATTCAGAACCAACAAATGTTTCACTGCTATTTTTGCTTAACGGTCTGACCTCACTTAGTTGCTTTTAATACTTAAATGTTTTCTGTAAATGTGTAAAGCCAAATGAAAAAAAAAATGGACTTTATACTTTGTGATAACCAATAGTTCTACAATCTATGGCAATGGGCAAAGTCAATATTCAGTCGTATAAGAGTGATCATTGGACAAGTTAATTTGTAAGCCCATAGAAATTACTTCATTTCTGAAAATCTATAATGCATAATAAAACCGATTTGGATAATTACCACTCTGTAGGGGGAAAGAGTTTCCCATAGCACCTATCATATGACTCTTCATATAGAAGCAGTAGCGTACATGCAGAGCTTGGCAAACAAGCTTCACTGTCTCTAACTGTGAAATCAGTCGCAAGGGCAGACTTACTCTGGTGCTTTGACCAGCAGTTTCCGGATGAAGTCGACAGCCAGTTCAGACACCCTTGAGAAAGCCTCTCTGCTGTATTCCACATTCACCTGGGATACATTTAGGAAGGTCTCCTGTTTATCCTCGCCAGCGAACGGAGACTCTCCTGTCACCAGCATATAAGCGATCACGCCCACACTCCTGATGTCAACAGACACTCAATCAGTTAAAAACCATCTCAAACAACAACAAACATGAAATATCCCTTGTTAGCACTAAGTGATTTGCCTCTAGTACCAGACTATCCAGCTGCTGCCTCAGCTGGTTTTCTGGCCTCTCGTCTCACTGCCTGAACATGCTGGTCTATTCAAGGCAAATTTTAGCTTACTTTATTCTAGTTTATTTTGAATAAAATTAGGCAACACAACATTAAATACAGCCTTGGGTTACACAAAAGAAATTTTTAAGAACATTTCAAAAAAAAATTTATTGATGCCAAAATTTGAACTTTTGTTGGCCAGACTTTTCAATACATTCAGATTTTCCCATGAGCTATGAGTATAAATAGAAAACTGTCTAATGACCACTGGAATTTCCATGACCTTCTACAATTTTATTAATGTCCCATGACTTTTCCACGTCTGGACATCACCCTGTGGGAACCTTGTATATTGAAACACCTGATGGAAAAGATTAAGACTCACCAGAGGTCTGTTGCTGTGGTGATTGGTTCATAGTTCAAGATCTCAGGGGCTGGATATATCGTTAAAAATAAAACAAAAACAGTCATGATATACATCATTTTCACAGAGCATGAACTATTCTGTTGTGATGAGCAGACGGACACAGAGATGTGTTTGAATTTAGGATAAATGCCACTGAATAAACCTTACCTACGTACTCGGGGGTTCCCAAAATCTCTCTGAGCTCCCCAGCAGAGCCCAACCTGCGGGCCAAGCCAAAATCCACAATCTTTATATCCCCCAATGGGCTCAGATTCGTCAAGAGAATATTCTGGGGCTGAATCAAAGAAAAACATTGTCAGTACTTTTAATAATAACTAGTGTATTTTAGAAGAAATACAGATCATCTCATTTAAAATGTGTCCAATGAAGTTGGTAAAGGCAGCCGGGCATCTGACCTTCAAGTCCAGGTGGACCACGCTGCTCTGGTGCAGAAGGTGAATTCCCTCAAGCATCTGCCGTATCAGACGGGTGATCTGACTTTCTGGCAACAGCTCCTCGGACACACAGTGGTCAAATATCTCACCACCCGCCGCACTGGCACAAAAAAACATTCACAGAGATTCTAAGTACTGAGCTCAACAATCCTTCCGTGAACTGGGCGTACAATTGATGTATCTCATCACAGCACTCACTATTCCAGCATTAAAACAAGGTCATGATCGGTTTCATATACAGAGTTCAGGTTCACCACACGAGGGTTGTTCTTCGCAGCCTCTAAAACAGCAATCTCATGAATGACCTCTGCCCTGCAGTCTCGACCTCGTCTGCGCTTCTTGATGAACTTTGCAGCAAAGACTTTCCCTGAGGCCTTTTCCGCACACCTCTTTACCACTGCAAACTTCCCCCTGAGGGAGATGAACAGAAACAAAGAGAGTGAGTGAAAGAATTAAATGAGTATAACGGAGGCAGAATCTGACAAACAGAATTTTATACATGAGGTATAAACAAAGCACCTTTTTTCATGATGCACTTTAAAGAACACCTCAAGCAGTTCTCTCATTCACACTAAAGCTCTTACTGACACAGATAGCTATTAAGTGATTCAAACCCTCCATTAGAGGTTCTCACAGCTTAATATTAGGTTAGATGACTGATGTAGGCCAGTCTTTTCTTTAAAAACTGCAATTATAGTCACAACATGAACAGGTGATCTGTAAGTATATACTCAAAATCAATGCCACAATTCTTTAGACCTTACTATAAACAGATTTTATTATATGTTGTTATGTTAGAATGTTTGTACTGTGCTGTACTGTATAATGCATATACTGTATCTATTCTATCTTGGAACTATCTCAAAGCAGACAGTCAAAATCAAACGTGTAAAAAAAGTATACTACCTATCAAATGTCTGGGGAACAGACTTATGTTCTATCCAAGCTATTTAAAAAACCTAAAAGCGGTAGGCTAATATCAGGAAATATTAAATAAGAATATTTTTCTATTGCAGTATATTTTAATATGTAACAACCATTGTCCCAATCTTTAGTATAACATCATTTAAAATGTATTTTAATATGCTGATTTGACCAATATTTCTTTTAATTATTAATGCGGAGCACAGTAGCTAAACAGCTACTTGATATTTTTATGGAAACGGTGACACGTTTTTCAGGATACCTTTATGATTACAAAGAAAAACAGCATTTATTTGAAATCCTTTGTAACATTTTTAACGTCTTTGTAACGTCTTTACTGTAACTTTTGATCAATTTAATGCACCCTTGCTAGATGTAACTAAAAACTCCCAGACCTTAAATATTTTGAATTGTGTATTTCAACAAGATAATGAAAATCGTAAGAATTGAATCAATAATGCTGTTATCATTTCCAATGATTAATCATTTCGTTGACTCTCTCAGACTAGGGAAAAATCCCTGACCTTTCAAGGTATTTTCCAACGCAAGTAAACACCAATAAACCCCATTCTTATGGCCCAGATTCAAAATGAAACTGCTTTATTTAAACAACTTTGCCTTCTCATAAAAACCATGTAACAATTAACAGTATTCACACTCATATATACTACTTTTATTCACACAGGACTGCACCTTCGTCTGCAGAAACAAACAACAAAACATCTTCACACTGAAGAGATAAAACAGTAAGTGGACTGTGAAATAATTTCCTGTTAAACAACATAGCCAGCAGCATAAAAACAGCCCGAATATGGCTGTATGCAAATGCTGAGAGAGAGAAAAAGCGGAAGAGACCAATGTCACTTCCTCTTTCTCAGTATTCACAGTACAATCTACAGCACAGGACAAAACTGGGTCTGGTTCCCACATGGGTTTCCTTCCTGCAAGAACCAAAGCTGTGCTATAGTGCTTTAGCAGTGACACACACACACACATACACACATATTAGTCACAGTTCAGTGAGCAAGGCCTTTCCAATCCTGAATAGTTAAGCAGGACAGACTCCGTACACTAGACAACCTTCAGTCCTACTCACTCGGTAAAAAATAAACAAAATGAACCAGAAACACACTTTCCTACAGTCCATTTGATGCCTTATGCTCTGGGACCACACTACTTCCCGTATTGGTAATGATGCTGTAAATATCACAAAGATACACACATACCCAATGATATGAAATGTACATTTTATACAGCAAGGATGTATTAAATTGACAATTTAGATTTGTATACTGAAAATTACATTCATAAGTCAGTTTTGAAAAACATTAATCACAGTTTCCATTACAAAAAGCAGCAGCACAAACGTGCATAACATTGATAATAATAGGAAAAGTATCTTTGGAACCAAATCAGCATATTACACTGGTCAACATTTAAAGTATGTCAAAACCATTCATTAAAGTCGCCCTAAAACATAAAAGCAATATACGTTCTTAAGTCAACTTTGATTAAAACCTCAAGACTTCTGTAGAATGGTCTCATAAGAGTTAATTGCAATAATAAATAAACTATAAACATGTACTCAAAGACATGATATGACGTATAGAGCAACAGGCTACATTTAGAAAATAAAAACATACTATAGTTCCCTAAAATTACTAGAGACAAGTAGTTTATTTAATTAAATGACAATACTTTAGCATCACAGAATTTCAAGATGTGACAGAACAGAAAGCCATGCATACACATATTTATACAGTAAGGGTAAAATCTTTTCGCGATAGTGTTTGCAATCACTCTAATGTCCATCAACACACATACAAACTGCATGAGAACTTCAAACGAAGCATGAGAATACTTAGAAGAATACATATTTTAGGTAACGAGGAGTTTTTTCACACACCTGCCCAGTTCGTTGCTCATGTCAAACACGGCGTCCAGAGGATCCGTGTGGATGGGAGTGTGGATCTCTGACAGCAGAGCCGAGGATCCGCTGCGACTGTCCAGCCTCCTCCGGGCCATCACCTCCAGCGAGAGTCCAGTCAACCTGCAGACCGCTTATTATCACTAGACCAGCACACTGTTCATGTTCAGACTCACTGCCAGGAAAAAAACACCCACTGCCCACCGGCCTCTTCGCGGGGTTCACGCCGCCAACGGTGAAACGGCTTCAGTAAAAGCGTTTAGCTCGCGGTTATTCAGAAAGAGCTGACAATAAATGAATTCTCTACAGAGAAGTGAGTTCAATCGAGTTTGAACACGATAACCGATGCTAAGAGCTTCCAGCTAGCGCAGATTAGCTCACTTGGCTTTCAAACATACCGCGAAAACTCCCAGACTAAACTACGTCCTTTATTTAGACAAAGGTTCAAAGAGATTCGCCTCATTTTGTTTAAAATACGTTACACACCGACCGACAGAAAGCGCTGTGTTTCACGTTAGGACAAAATCGCTCCTCTAAAGTTTAGGACGGACACCCTCTTCCACTTCTCACAGGAACAACAGCGGACAAACTAACGTTAATAAACTCGGAAAAAAGCTAAAGAAGAAGAAGCGCGCTTGTCTGACTAACTAGTCCTTCCTGAGGTTAATCGCTTTCGTAGTTTCGCCTCTTGTCCACCGGCTCCACGGTTTCAAATTCTGCCCTGATGCCAGCGCGAGCAGCGAGGCGCTACGTCACCACTTTGAGCGTACGTCATCTGGGGATCTTTAGCATGTCCCCCATTGATAGATAGATAGATAGATAGATAGATAGATAGATAGATAGATAGATAGATAGATAGATAGATAGATAGATAGATAGATGATTTAACGCTATGAGCAATAATAATAATAATTGGCCAATATACTGTCATACTATTATTTTTCAACTAAAGAATGTTTTCGAGATTTAAATTTATAATTAGATTTATAATCTGAAATCTAAATAAATTAGCTATCCACTTTTGTATGGTTTATTAGGATAGTGCGATATTTGGCCTACAACTTTATACAAATCTGGAATGTGAGGGTGCAATAAATCAAAAAATTGAGAAAATCGCCTTTAAAATGGTCTAAATTAAAATCTTAGCAGTGTATACAGCCTATTGCCAATCAAAAATTAAGTTTAGATAGATTTACGTTGGGAAATGTAAAAAAATATCTTAATGGAACGTGAACTTTCCTTGATATCCTAATGATTTTGGCAAGAACATTCATAATTTTGGCCCATACAGTGTATTGTTGGCTATTGCTACAAATATACCCATGCCTATAACTGGCTTTGAGGTTCAGGGTCACAAATAAGGCTGTTTTATATCATTCATATTTATGCATTTGATAAAGTGTAGGCTAATTAGTTTTGTTTGAGTGTTCAGTTCCTTCTTATCTGTTTTGCATGTTGTAATACTGTCAGATGCGGAAGAACTGGAACTTTTTGTCGGTCTGAATCTTTGGGTTTTCTTCTCCCTACAACAGACAATTGAAGTACTGGACTTTGACACATGCAAACTCGAGGAGTAAGCTGACACATGCAGTTTGATTGGCCTAGCAGAAAGATAAAATGTAAATCATGGCTCTGACAACTCTTTTAAAATATGCCAGTGTCAGTGTTTCAGATGGGAAAATACCAGTATTGAGTCACAAATCACAAAGACAAACAGCAAAAGAGATTCGACTACGACTCAAATCTCTGGTACATTCAGTGCAAAATATAATTTAAACACAGGACAAGACTGACATACATATATTACAGCTATATACAAATATGGACACATCATAGAACGCATGCAGGTTCACATTTTCACCAACTGGATTCAAGTGATGGCTCTTTCATCAGCATAATTTTGCACGACCAGTGACCCATAAAGTTTAAATAACGGCGCAGATGAAGTATGAAAAGTATGGAAGTGATTTTTTTCTCTTTATTTATTTTTGTCCCCAATCCCATCCCACCCCTAATTAACAGCAACTTCTCATGCAAATTAAGCTAATCTGGACTCGTGTTGTTTCACTAATTCCAGCATGCAATATCAAGCTATGACACAACGCCATCTAAGGTTCAAACTCAGGTACTGCTTCTTTGACCCTGCATGCAGTATTTTATCCAAAGATCAGTTACATAGAGAAAGGAGCTGTTTTAAGACCATCCATATCCTAGGATCCGTGCTTTGGCCAGATCAGCATTTGTACGGTGTGAATGTGTGATTTCAGTGTACTGCTGAGTGTTTGTTTGTGTGTGTGTGTGTGTGTGTGTGTGTGTGAGGGCTTGGGAAAGGGACCACAGAAAGAAACTACATGTCTGTAAACGAGGGGAGCAACTTGTCACCCAAAAATGAAGACCTTTTCATCCTCTATTTTAGTGTTGAGCTTCTATCTGTGGTTCTTTAAATGGAAATTCCTGCTCAGAGATTGCTCCATTATTATGTCATATTTCCAAAATACTTCATACTACTTGCAAGGGTGTTTCAGTTTGGCTTGCTGTTCCCTACACATGTTCAACAGCTCTCCTTTTTCTTTGTTTTTTGTTTTTTTCCTTTCATTGTCCCTTATTTGTTATAGCAGAAGAAGCTTGTTCGCCCTTTTTAACTGCTTTTAACCACTGCAGCCCTGGTTTTAAGTTACTCTACACTGTAAAAAAATTGCTGTAGTTTACGCAGCTATTTGCCAGTAACTTACTGTAGATTTAAATTTATGTTGTTTACTGGCAACAGTTTGTTCAAAGTTAAATGAACATTAA
>JAUCMU010000151.1:11271294-11294882 GCA_032275025.1 Enteromius treurensis
ACCTTGATAACTTGAAACAGAAAGGGCAAATGACCTCCCGCTATGTTAGAGCTCACATACAGTACTGTACAGTAATATTGATGTTTCGAAACTGAACCGTTACCGTGGCCAGAAAACTGTGATACAAAACGAACAGTGGGCTCACTGTACCGTTGCATCCCTAATATATACAGTATAGATCACCGAGCCCTAATGTGGATTAATGTTCTACAAACAATTCAGATGTTGATTTTATAGTTCCAAAACCTGACAATTTTTTTTTCATCTAAAAAGAATAAAGCACCATGGGGTCTTGATAAAAGAACGAGATTCTGGTACTGTGCCTCAAACAGACAGGCTGAAAAAGTAGCTTTATCAAGGTGTTGTAATTTCCTGTTGCTAGAACAGTGTAAGAATCAGATCTGTCTGCTCTGTCCTCATGAAACGATCCGTGCTCTACTAAGTGCTAAAATGGAAAATGGGAGCTAAAGCGAAGGAGAACAGTTGAAAAAACCCCACAAAAAATTATGAGAGTACAAAGACTATAAACACATAACTGTCATCTAATACGATAAAGAGGTATCACCAGACGATGGAAAACATTTTTGATCCTCCCACCATTCAAACTGCCTTTCTGTTTTCTCTATTCCTCTTCACGGTTAAAAAAAAAAGGTTTCTTCCTGTGTGGGTTTCACTCATAACTAATAGTATCTTTCTTGTGTCCTCCTCCTATCAGTACAAGCTATACTGTACATCTATACATTATTACTGTCAAGGGTAGTAATCTCTAATAAGCCAGTTAAGGAAATGTGTACAGTAAAGGAAGGACAGAGAGATGAAGTTAATGTCTGTATCGTGCAAAAGCGTGTGTTAATGGGCTGCGGGTGCCACGTGCTGATCAACAGGATGGGGCCTCCCCTCTGTGTGGAGAGGGATTCTGTTTGCTCAGACAGTTGCCTGGCAACCTGACGTCATAAGTTTGCAGCAAGGAGATGAAGTGAAATCGGTTATGGGTTTGTGTGTGTGTATCTGGAGGAGTTTGTGTGCACTGGTGCATTATGTTGATCTGTGTATGTACCAGGCCACAAGACAGACATAATATCAATCTCAAGTACCCTTAGCATAACACAAAAATACATTTTAATTTTAGCAACATATTTGATTCTTCTGGAAAAATATATATCCATCAGGGATGCACGGTATTTAATTTTTGCCGATATCTAATACGACAATATTTATATAAAATATATAAACTTATTTTGGCCCGATATACGATGCCGATACCGATATATTTTCTTTTGACTGGAAGTAACACCAAGCGACTCCTGTGCAAAGATTATAAACAAATTATTTTTTTATTTTTGGTTAGTTTTGAGCAAAAACTTAATTGTTTAAAGTTTAAATCACTTACAAGCCTGAAACGTTTAAACAGTGGTGTATATAAACAGAATTCACCACTATAAAGTGCAATACATCACAGAAAGGCATAAATAAATTTTTCCGTTTAGCTTTAGCACATAAATTCTATATCAATACTTCAAATGTCGCAAAAAAATTTTTGGAAACACCTTTTGTTGAGAAAAAGGGCTTTAATGCAAATAAAAATAGTGTCACATGACAGAATTAGCCTATAGGCAGCTTCTGTGTTTGTGGTGTTGCTTAGTATACTCGTTAAAAAATTAAACATTATTCAAAATATTTATTTTATTTGTGTACTGTACATTCCCAAATAAAAACGGTTGTGCTTCTGTAAGTAATTGGATGCTGCTTTCAAGAGCGCATCACAAGAATTAACTGAAACTCTGCATATAGACTGCTACTTGTTTCAGGTTTTTTTTTTTTCTTTCGTTTAGTTAATTTAGTATTAATTTACAAAAAAATATATATTTGGCATATGAGCCTTTTCTCTTTTCTAGCTTATTTTTTTCTCTGTTTGCACAAGCTCTGCGCGTGATGTGAATCTTCTGTTTATGCTGCTTTTTTCATGTATGAAATTAATCCCTAGCAACAAATTAAGCTATTTTTAATAGGTTACAGCTACGTATCAATTCAAATTTAATTTACTTGTAATTAAGCATAGCATCTTGTCGGTTAATAATACAATAACCTAAATTAACATTCCTATAATCAGGAAAACAACAAAAACCGCACCTGCCTATGAATAGCAATGAATGGTTTGATGCTGGAGTATCTAAATAATCTATAACAAAGTGCAAATACATGGAAACTAATGTATTTGCACTTTGTTATTTTTATGTAGGCCTCCATAATTTAATAATAGGCTATGTTTTTTTTTTCTTTTCTTTTTTTAAAATAAATTAAGAACAGACTGATTGCATATGATTTGCGCAATAGGTGAAATTATGTATGGAAACAGCTTAAAGGCAGGTTTTTTTGGCGATACACCAAAACTTATGCGACAGTTCCTTTTTTAAGGATGACATCATCACGCACACCGTTTTAGGCAAGTTGGATGGAAACAGGCTGGAGACCACAAATTTTGCACATTTTTCCCACCCGCAAATTCTCTTTGTCGATAACAAAATTGGAACTAAAAACTGGATGGAAACTTGTGGAACTAGTGATAGTTCCTGATAGTTTACTATTTACAGTCTCACACTGAACCCTCACTCCTGAACCCTGAAGGAGCTCTTTCTACCTGACATACAAGGCAATGGCAGCTCACGAAACCACTTCTTTGGATCAGACTAAAGCATGTAGTACACTGGGACACGGACCATGTTGTTCAGCAAGATGCTGGACATCAGATTCAGTAAACGCTGATCTTATGAGTTATAATCCCTCCAAGTCCCATTAAACAGCATGAGCCTCATTATTCTCCCTCTCCCTCCACTCTCCCCTGTCTAGCAGTGAAGAAATGCATGTACCTTATTCCATTTGCCTCTCTGTCTCCAACTGACACTTCATTATCCTCTAGCCCTGGAGTATTTATACCATTCCCCCACATCCCTTTCTCTGTAGCTATCTATATTAGATCTTTCCCTCCATTTCTCTCTCTTCCTCCCCCACTTTCCTCCAAACTATATCAGCTCTGTCCATGATGCATCTCCTTTTCAAGTAGAATTTATGTGACCATCCTGTTACATGTAACTCCTTATTTTACCCTTTCTCAGATCCATTATTTAAGTCTTTCTATGTAACACACTAGTTCTATCTATATGATAAGAGTTTGCATCAGACAGGGGGAATGTGTGAATGATTTTATAATAATGTGGGTGCAAAATAACAGTTTCAGTGTGACAGAGATGTGATGGACTCCTGTACCGCCCACAACGGAAAGGAACTTCATGGATCTAAAAGTGGTTTAAACCAGAAATCTCAGTGGCCTCCGCAATTTTCGGTTAAGCTGTTGACGGGGATACAGTATGACCAACTTTTTCTCAATTTCTGTCCACCTCAAACCGTCCCTTCCCACTCAACCTAAACACATAGTTTCCAATAACCATATTAATCATATTTGCACTATTCAGTAGAGTACCATAGGAAATGATTGATGGTAATTAGCAATAAAAATCCACATGCACTCGCCGCCTTCAAGTACTGTCTTGACCTTCCTCCCACTGAACACGGAATGTTTTAACAACTAAACTGTGAGCTAATCATATATTCAGTTCCAAAAATATATTTTGGGACGTCTTGCTCATCAGCAGCCCCAATCATCTAATTCAGACAACTGTGGTGTAAACATCACTGGATAATTTATAATTAGTTATTTAAGCGCCTTTGTGTTTTAATTAATTAATCAACTCTAAGTCCTAAGTAAACCATGCACAAAATATACTGACACAATGTCCAAAAGCAGTCGTATTCCTTTGACAAATTTACATCTCACATTAGTGGAATTTTAGTGAGATGCTCGTGTAGAAATGTACGCAATAGTAAAGAACTCAAAGCAAAGTACGGCTGCAATATTATGTGAAATTATCCAGATCTGCAAGCCTTTCAGTCCACACTTGACACTTTAACTGCGACATGCTTTTCCACGAGGACGTTTCTAAACAACATTACAGTAAGAGATATTCTTATCTGTGGTTCTGTGCCTGAGAACAGCAACAGTTTTATTCTTTTTTTCATATACACAATGAAATCCAATGAAATCTGGTATTAGCCAGCTAGCTAGTTTTTCTTTGTAGTGAAGAATAACTCATGATCAATGCGCCAGCGAGTAACTGTCTGCAGCTGTGTCTGTTTCACACACGCACACAACCACATTTGTTTCACATCATAGTGAAGACTTCTCTTTGACTTCTATTGTGCTTAATCTAAACTGCTACTATGGACTAACCTAAACAAACCCTAACCTTATTTTTGTCATCTGAAAATATTTAGTCCCTTTATGGCAACTTCTACAAAGCAGATGGCATTTTTTTCTCTGATATACATATGTGTTCAAATGTAATATTAATAGATACAGATATTTTTATCAACCAAATTATATTGAAAAAAAGCTAGCATTTTATGCACCCACAGAAAGACATGCACAAAGATAATAATAATATAGTGAATAAATATGCAAATATTTAAAATATATGCTCTTTCAGAAATCATTCCAATATGCTGATTTTTGCTCATATTTTATTTAAAAAGGTTGTTTTGTGGAATAGATGTATTTCTGTGTTGTTGTTTTTTATTTGTGGAAACCATGATACATTTAAACATTCTTTGATTAACAGAAAGTAAAAAAAGTAAAAAAAAATAATAACCTAAAATGTAATGTAACAAACACCTTACATGAATCTGATGCAAAAGAGGGAACACAACTGACTTGAACCTTTTAAATGAGTGTGCCTTTCCTAAAATATGGCACATACCACTTGAATAGGCTAAATTATTTGACACAATATCTTAAATCTAGGTACTGCAGGTTCTTCACCTATTACAATTACACAAGCACACAAAACACAAAATAAATGAATGCACTTTTTTTTGTTTAAATAATTCATTGGCTACAATTCAATTAGAAGATTTTGTATTTATCATCTGAGTATGACCACTGCACTAGTCTCCTGAACCACAGTGTGGAAGAACACAACCAAATTAGGACAATAATTCTGAAAGGGATAAAGAGAGAGGGAGAGGTGCACTGCTGTCCAGCCATGGCAGAATCACCCGCCTCCAGCGGGACAGTGGACAGGCTCACACGAGAGCTGATACGCAGGAGAATAAGACACAGGTCGTGATGAATGAAGAACCTGCGAAAAGTGGCAGGCTGAAGAGCTGAGAGTGGAAGGTTAGGGAGAGGCACAGATATACCAAAATCCAAACTTTCATAAACATTATGAATTAAACGGCAAGGCTGGGCCGCAGGGGTCGCAGTCAGTCCAGTCAGAGCCAACGGCAGCGCTGCCATGTGAACCCATCACTGCTCATCAGGCAGTTTCGCTAAGCCACAGGCAGCTGCTTGTCACAGTTTGAAGTATGATAAGGTATGGTGTAATATTTTTGTCTCAACTTCTCCACAGATAGTCTCTGCGGTCTGGCGTGCAGCCGGCAGAAAGAGCTCTGACAAAGTGGATGAGAGTGGCAGCTAAAGATGTCATTTTATCAAACCTTAGGGAAGTAGCTGGAAAAGACCTGATAGGCCCATTTCAAAGACAGGAAAACTTGCCTCTCTCTCATGACACCCCCAGTCAAAAATAAGAAAGAGAAAAAAGGCAAATTGCAACACTAGTGTTGGGTTGTGGATGGTCAACTTGATAATATCTGTGCTTACAAAAACATCCTTTTTGTTTTCTGTTCCAAGCAGTAAATATTTATTTCACCCCTCCGGTTACAATATTCACACTGTATGTGTGTGTATGTGTGTGTGTGTGTGTGTGAGAACCGGAGGTGTAAGAGTTACGACACTGAGTCTTTTTGTTGTGTGATAATTTTCAAGACGTTTTAATTTACAACATAAACATGCATTTTGCTTGTAATAGTCAATACCACACACTTAACAGTCATTTTATAACCCGGCCTGTGATGCTCTATCAATATTTACTTAGGGAATCATAATTCAATTTTCTCTACACAGTTACGAATACATTATTTTAAATTCATAACATACTTTAAGTGTACTCATAACTATTTTAAGAACATCTTATCTAAATCTTACAACATCCGTTTCTATAAGCAATGACTAATAAAGAAAATACAGTATTTTTATTTAATTTAATGTGTCACAAGAAACTTAACCAAAGTGCAAAAGCTGGGGGTGGAAAACTGGAGGACTGTTTATTTACTGCGATAATATTTATGAATATTTTGAATGAACTTTTATTAGTATATTTTCAGGTTTCAATTTCATTGTTATTTTTTTTTATATATTTATATTAAACTTTAATTCATTTTTATTTTGTTTCAGTTTCAGTCATATTTGTACTTTAATTCAAATGTCAGTGAGCTGGCAGGTCATTTTTTTCGTATATTTATGTAACATTTATATTTAACTTAAATATTTAAAAAAGTGTTGTGTTTTTTTTGTTTCAGTCAACAATAGCAACACCTAAATATACGCTTTACCTAATATCCATATACATTTTACCCTATACATTTACCCTTAAACAGAAAACACTCATTTGAATTTCTATGTACATCAATAGGGTCCATTTTTATAATCTCACAGGGCCCCACAAACCCAGCTACATTTTAAATTTATGGCCTCGGAAGGAACAGTGGAACAAATCAGAAAGAGAAGAAATAGCCAAACATCTCACAAAGGCTAAAACATACAACTTGAGCAGAAACATCATCTGATTGATGGACGCACTGAGGGCATTTATATATGGATCTTCTTCGGGGTCTGTGTGGTTATTGCTGTCTGAGTAAAGATAAATTTTTTCTTATTGATTTCACAGAAGCAGAATCAGCGTAGCATGTCCAGGCCTAAAGAGGAGACATGAGCTTTTAACCAGCATCTCTAAAGACAACGTTGTGCTCACTCCATGGCTGTTAGGCCTATCTGATGCATTTACATGACATGCCTTTTAGAGTTTTCTTTTCTCACGTCAAACACAACTTGATGACTCTCTAAGTGCGAGCAGCCACAAAGCGATCTTTATGATGTTCTTATTGTAATTACTTACAGCTGCATTTACCACTTACGCATTAGTAAAGTGTTTGACTGAACTGAGATTTAGCATAATATCCTTAATGGTCCAAAACAATGTAATGGATGGTGAAACACTACAAAGAAAGATCACTGCTGAAATTAAACAATGCTAAATGGGCATGCATAAAACACAAATAACCCATTATTTAGGCACGTAGGCTTCTTTGCAGCTGAATCAATCTAAACAGTTTCTTTATGAAACACTTTTCTCAGTAAAAGTCTATAAAGTATAGGCCTACACATAATAGCCTTTTACCATTCCTTAAGTGACTAGCTGAACTGAAAAAACATGAGCTATCTTTTCCTCCCTCTCTCTCTCTCTCTCTCTTCTCCTGGGGCCTACATGCTCAAAAAAAATCCTGGGAGTATTTACAGAGGGGTTGGATGTCATGGCAACAGGAGGGTTTGGTTCGAAATTGCAATGCAATGACATGGAAAAGCCAGGCAAGACCTGCTCTGATTCCCAGCTAAAGGGAAACCTACTGGCCTTCAATCCGGTCTGAATGTCTGTTAATGTAACTGATTGTCAAGAACAGAGCGCCAACAAAAGTGGCAGAGCAAAGGTGGAAAAGAGCTAAATTAGCCTCCTCAGATATTTTCACATTAAATTCTTAACGAAATACATTTCAAACATTACTATATATTTATAAATGCAGAAAAATGTTTTTTAAATTTCATATTTAATGCATTAATAATGTATAAGAATTATTATATCAAATAAATGCAATTTATATTATTTTGCTAATATTGTGTATAATCAATATTATGCAATTTTTCATTTTACTATTATTATTACAATTTACATAAAATATTACGAATATTTTTTAAAAATGATAGAAAAATATATAACTACGGTACATTCACACTAAATAAGTTACATTTATTGGTCAAAGTCAGAGAGGTCCAGTTTTCGATAATAGCAAACTATTAACAATGACTTTCGCATCATTACACTCCTAATTTTCTGCTTATTAATAGTTAGTAAGGAAGTTGTTAAATTTAGATTAGGCAGGATTAGGGATGTAGAATATGGCCATGCAGAACATGTGCTTTATAAGCACTAATAAACAGCCAATATGTTAACAGACATGCCATTAAGCAATGAGTTAACAGTGAGAATTGGTCCCTATACCTAGTGTTACCCATCTATTACTATTATGACTTACTATTATTGTAAAGACAAGTAAAGTAGCCAATCATAGTGTGGAAACAGGAAGAGGAAACACACAAAGACACAGAAAACCACAGCACTATTGTATTTTGAAAATATACATTTAAATTTAGTCATTTAGCAGATGCTTTTATCCACAAAGGGCAATAGAAGCAATCAAAAACAACAAAAGAACAATGATATGCAAGTGCTATGACAAATTTTGGTTTGCTTAACGCAGTACATGCAATGATATATAAATATATATAAATACAAATAAAGAAAACAAGCAGATGAAAAAAAGAGAAATCTAGTGTGTTTTTTTTTAAGAAAACAAGCAGTTAGGCTTTTTAAAATAAAGAAAGCAAGCAAATAAAATATAGTTCAGAATAGAAATAAAGAACGGCAATAGAAAATGAAACTACATGCTCCCTTTCTATTTGTTTTGAAAACTGTCGCACTAACACAGACTCTCCGAGTGACTCTCGTAACGTGTGCTTCCAGTAAGGACACCGGGATAAATCACTGTGCTTTTCCAACAGACAGAAACATATTCATCCACCCAAGAGCGGAATAATAAAGATGAGAGACAAGCCAAAGACAACAGTATGATCAGTGAGTGTTTATTCAGGCTCTCCTTTATTGTGGACTCCATTAAGATACTTGGTGGCTGATTGACGTTTTGACCTTAGGTAATGTGTCACAAGCACTCTTTTCTCTTTTTCATGATCTTTGTGTCTTTTTCTAATGATTGAGAGCTGATTACTTATGGCTTCAACAAACATTCAGCTCGCTATGAAGACTGGCAACGTGGATTGAGTCCTCAAACAGCACCAGTCAAAAAGCTCTCTCACACACACAACTCCCACTGTTCGTGCTCCACGGATCCTGTTGAGACATGAAGACCCTGAGCCTTTGGTGATTACATGATGAGCCGTAATTAATCGAGCCGATTGGAGATTTACCAGCATCTCCCAAGCTCATGATAGCACAGGTTTGTGTAGAGAATGAATCATCCCGCACATCAAAATTGATTACATTCCCTCACAATAGAGATTGTGACCGCTTTAGGGCATCAGAGAAGACGCCAAACAAACCTGGTCAAATGGTCGAGCTGTATATCCCCAGAGAATCCATCATCCCAAGGCATTGATCTCTCAGCTGAGTGTGAAATATAAACACTGTCTATCTGCACTCAGCTCTGACATGACAGACAAACTATGGCAATGTAGACCATAACAAAGCACTAAGCAGGCAACATCCTGCACGTGAACTCTACAAAGCACAGGAAACACCTCGATGAAGACAGAAAACCAAAATAAAGAAAAAGCGCGCCAATTAATGTGACTTCACAAGTTCAAAAGCTAGAGAAACATGCACGTTTTAGTGCCTGATATGCAGTGTTGACATAAGAGAACACACCGTGAGAGGAAAACAAGGGTCACTTAACGGGTACGTAAGCGAGCAGAGAACAGATGTGTGTCTGAGAAAGAAGGACAAATCGTACTCTACCGTTGCTTGTTCAGGTGATGGTGTCCGTCAAATCCTGGCTGATCTGAGTGCTGTCACGGTCACAGCATGTATGTGCTCACAAGCAAAATGCTACAGGCAGTGCTGGAACCAGCTCAGTCAGCGTCAGAAACATCCCTCCCCTCCTGCATGAATTAATTAAACCTTCTCTCGCTCTCTCTCTCCCTCTCTTGATTATCCTTCAGTGTTGTACGCAATGCTGTCCTTTGGCTGTAGCGAATGAAAACGTCCCTGCACTTTCTTTTCTGACAGCCTGTTTACAGAGCACTCTGCAGTCGCTCTGTTTCCCTCTCCCTCTGCGCTTTCTCTCTCTCTCTCATCAACAGAGCAATATCAAAGTGCTTCTCATAGGGCCAGCCCTCCCCCTTGTGAACAGCCCTAACCACCACAGTTAGTGCCCCTCTCCAGGCTTTTATAAAATGTGCTGCAATGTAGAAAAAATTCTCAAATCATTAATGTTATAAAAGAATACCGAATAATGATTATTTTGTATTATCGACCTCATCTTTAAAAGCCATTAAAATAGTCTTTGAATTTGACATTGAATTGAGTAACTTTGACTTAATACATTTTACATATTTTTCTACTTAATTTATTCTGTATATTACTGTTCGATTTTTTCTTTTGAGAATGAAATTCATACTTCTACTATATTTATGGTTTCAACACATATATTAAAAATCAACATGACTGTCGTGAACACATCAGAATCAAATTATGATTTCTGAATGGACACTGAAGACATTGAAACGACTTCTTTTTTGAAAACATTTTTTTTTTTCTTCTGTTTAATCAAAACCTTTTTAACAAAATTAATCTGAGACCAAACAATTAGGCTATTGGTAGACGCTCTGCAGTACTGCTAGGGACTGATTCCGAAACAAATTTGGTAATGAAAACATTTTCCAAGCAGTTCTATTTCAAATCACGACTGCTGTTCTATTTTTATAAGAAAATAACATGCTACATAACTCTGCTCATTCTGAAGAGCCAAATACAACTACAAAATATTATCATGCTGGTACTGTCTGCTACAAGTTTATAGTAATTTGAGAAGATCAACTGCACAACTATAATTACATGCTTTACCACAGTAACTTCTAGGTGGGGAAGCATCATGTGACTGATGCGCACAATATAGTTCCACTACATTCAGACTCATTGTTCGCAAACAGAACGAGATCACAATGCACTGCAACAGCACTAAACAAACCATACTGCTTAATGAAAGCAAAATCATAATGAGAGTTTTGAGTCCTTGGTCATCTGGTTTCCACTGTACAAAACACAGCATTGAAAATTTAAAGAAATAAAAACAATTCTTTAAAAAATGTATGTCTCACGCTAATGTCACTTGCACTTAGCTAGCACAAAGCAAGGCATTGTTTTATGGGGCTATCATAGTTAAGGGCCACTAACTACAAGAAAAAAACAGTGAGCCCTTTGACAAACTTCCTGTTTAAAAGGAAATACATGTCAAGACAGAAAAATATAACAGTGTCTGTTGAATGATTTCACGGGGGCTTTAAGAAAACCATAAACATAAACAATATAAAAAAATGTTTTCTGTGGCACTACTTGGAAAAGTGAGCCAAAAAGCTTTTATCTTGCATAAATCTAAGTAGAGAACATGTATATTAAAAATATTCATGATACATACATAGATTGCACTCTTAAAAATAAAAGTCTTTATTGGCAGTGAACCTTTAACATCCATGGAATTTATATATATAACTATATATATATAAATATAAGTGTATACTGAAAGGGTCTTTAGGAAACCAAAAATGGTTCTTGTTTGGAACCGCTGTATAGAAACCATTTCAGAACCTTTTTTTTTTTTTACACAAGTGAACAGTGAGAAACTCAGTAGATCTTTAGTGATGTCACAGTGGGATGATATAATGGTCCCTCAAAGGATGATGGGATGAGAACTGTGCTTATCAGCCGAATAGGGAATTAAGCTGTAGCACCATCGCTCCATCACTTAATTTGAGAAGCAGACAAAGGGACAGAAATAGCCCAGGAGCGCTCCTCCCCTGCTCCTATGATCAAAAGCAGACTGTTTTTGTCTGGCCTGACTCTCAGGTATGCCATCCCCTTTTCATTTTTCTATCTTTAAAAAAAGAGAGCAATCATGAATTTGCTCTAAAAGACCTTTTTAGGTAAGTGGTTTCAATCAGAGGACGTGAGCTGACCCTGAAGTCCCCAGCTTGTTAAGATTCTAAAGTTGAAGGACACTGAGAGAATAGATTACACACTCTTATTATAGACAAAAAAGGAAAATAAAGAGACTAAACGATAAGACGGCCCTTACCGTGAGTATTTCAGAATGGTAAGCTGGCTGTCTTGTGCATACTGTAATTAGCGTTTAGGAAATGTGTAGGAGTGTTAACGTGAGGTGGCGTCTGCGTTTCCTAGAACAGAGTGCTAAACAGAGAAGATCCGCACCAACTATGAGCTTCTTGCAACTGTGCTGTTTCGTGCAGCATCATAAAAAACCCACAAAGCGTTGAGACTTCACATTGTGAAATACACACACAATATGTTTGAAAAGACAAGAGAAATGCAGCAGGGAGAGGAAAATTTATATAGGTCTACAGGGCTGCGTAAGGTGTCTGTTCTTTCTCCCTGGCTTTCTCTAGTGCTGTCTCTTTCAGAGGGGACTTTCCCCTTTTGCTTTTAAGAGATGGAGGCGTTGTCTTGTGCCAGCAGAGCATATGCTTTCACTTCCTGTCCCTTTCTTATTGTCCTATTTGTTTGAAAATATGAGCTAACACTTATGAACCAACATGGAGTTAATTACAAATGCCAAGACCTGAAAATATCATTATATATTTATTTTTTGGCTACTATAACTGTGTGATACTGTGACAATCTTGAATTTAATAACACAGTTCGCAGCTATTTTTAAGTATATTTTAAAATATACAATATCAAATGCAATGCACGTTTTCAATTTTGCAATGTTTTCATGCATAAAAGAAGTTTAAGCATTCATTTTGTACAAAACGTTATATGCACTTTGCAATATCAGCAAAATTTCAGTTATTTACCAAAATATAAGGGATCATACAAAGTGCATGTTATTATATTATTCAGTACTGACCTGAATAACATATTCTAAATAAAAGACGCTTCCATATATAGTCCACACAAGAAAATAATAATAATACAAAACTATTACAAAAGGTTCAAATGGTCACTGATGAGAAGAAGAAGAAGAAGAAAAAGAAGAAAAAGCCATTTAAATCTAACTATTATTTTCTGTTGTAGGCTATGGATTGTATGTACACTATAATGCCTTTTATGTAAAATATCCTATTTAGATTGCTTCTGAATCCAGCACAGGGTGAAAAATACAGCAGGGTCACACACTGTCATATAGAGTCTTTAGGGAAGGCAGAAGGGTATCAGGAGAGACCCTCACACAGAAGGACCAAAGAGGGCTTGGGGGGTGGGATTCACTTGCTATTTTTATCCCTCCGGCTGCCCCATCTCCCCAGTGAGCGGAAGCGCTGTCCTTCGCGCCTAACCTCAGAGTCCACTGGGACCGGTCACCTCATTCTCATCATGAGTGAGAGTACCCTGGGAAAAAATAGTCTCGCCTCAATTTTTTTCCCCTCTTTTAAACGTGCAACGACGCATGAACCGGACATTCTGCAAAAGTAGTTTGCTGTAAAAGCAAGACTGTTCATGTTCTCCTTCCACTGCATATGCCAGTTAGCAAGAATTACATAGGCCTTTGGCGGTAATATGAGCATGTGTGTGTGGTGTGAATGAGTCTGTAGGAGGAGTGTGAATTGTAAGACATGCATGCAACTGTAATGACAAAAATATTGGAAATGAAGTATAAAACAGATTGCAAATCATGCAAAATATGTACATATATGTCAGGAATAGTGGCGTGTCTGGCTGATTTTTATTGTTGCAACTCCACTGCGATTAGATGAAAGACGTCACTGGGTATCATTGGGTTCTCCACAGACTAGAGCGAAGGAAAATACTTAATATAACAAACTTTGAATAAACATAATAACAGATCTTGGCAAAGACAAAAATGAACATTTGTACTAACCCTAATGTATGGCTTTCTTTTTTCTTAAAACATAAAGAAGAAATTCTACAAAAATGTATTAATCGCTCTTTTCCATGCAAACTTGCAGTAAAAGTATCATAAAATCGGTATGACGGCTAAACTATAATCAGAAGACACTTTTATGATATTGACTTCTCACAAATTTCACTGAGGAAAGATGGTCGCTGAAGCCTATGGTAACACCTACACCACCATTCAAACGTTTGAGTCATTATAATATTGTAAAGAAATGATTTCTTTTATTCATTAAAGAATAAAACAAAAAGTATTTTTGAACCAATAAATGCAGCCTTGGTCAGAAAAAAAGCAAATAATAACAACAACAACTACATTAAGCATACAGACCCAAAACAATTAAACGGTAGTGCATAATTTATGGAGTACACACTAAGTATAATTCATAAATTTTACAAGATTTAAGGTTCACTTCATGGAGAACTGCGTTTCTGCAACAGCAGGAAATGAGCTTTCCCAATACAGTGTCAAACTATGATACAATTAAAGTGTAAACAATCCAGCATAGTAATTCCAAATTTCCACACTATTAAGTAGCTACAGATGTGGAAATAAAAATAGCAAAAAAATCAGATTAGGAATGTCCTGAAGGCTATGTTGAAACATATGCCTTATTATTTTGGTCCCTCTTCGAGTTGGAAATAAAGGGAGGGGGGAAAAAGCACCAGTTATATGACCACCAGCAGCTGCAGCGGACAAACAGTTCTGCATTAATGCACATCTTAGCGTGTGACCGACAACCATGTGGCTCCATTACATCTCTGCCCCATAATGAGATCCAAAGCTACATCACTGGGCTGGCAGGCTCATCCCCAGAGACACAAGGACAGGAAGAAGGGGGAGGAGAAGATGTGATGAAAAAGCATTTTACAAAACAAATATAACAAAGCTGACAAAAAAAAAAAAAAAAACATTACAATTGTAATTCTTTTAAAAAGATATGTTTCAAAAGAAGTCAAAGAAAGAAGAAAAAAAAATAAAAAAAGCAAAGAATAGAATGTATCTTGATTTGAATTAGCAACAGGCACTTACATGCAGCAATAAAACAATAATAGCTTGTGCAGAAGAAGAAGAAAGTAAAACGTCTTTATGAAACAGTCTGGGACACGTATAACCACAGTTCCAACAGAATCTCTGATAAGATGACTCCACGCACATTTAGAGAGATGCACTCATTTCTTAGAAGACCAGAGCAGAGCAACAATATATTTTCACACATGCACAGCCTGTTACTGACACCCACCTATTCACACATGCGTAAAGGTCACAAACATGCACACAAGGTGAAAAACGGACTACGTCATATATTTTTCTTACAGACAGGACAAAACTAAACAAACAGACAACCACCTGTATTATTATGGTGACTATCAGTACATTTTAAGCCAAAAAACTGTATTCTGCATTAAACTTAACTTTAAGTTGAGTGCATTCTCTGCTAGAAATAACTAAATATAAATTTAAAGAAAAATACATTATTTATTGTTATATAAGTTAATTCCCCTAACTAACTTCTAATCAAACCCCTATCAGTAACATAATATGCAACTTAATCAATCAGAATTTACAATTAGAGTTTGTTTAAAAACTATTCTTTAAATGCATTAAACTGTAATACTTTATCCAAAAACTTCCTGCATTTGTTGCAGTCAGAAAGACAGGTTGAAATCCTCTGCTCATCTTTTTACCACAGTGATGCACACATTTGCAAAAACATACAGCTCTGGTTTCCTCTGCAGGGACCTCCTGCTCTCACTTTAGCATTTCCTTTGAAGTAAGCAATGGTGCTAGCTTTATGTGTCTATAAAAGTTCTCCCATTCAGTTTTCAGTTGTGGCATTATATGGATTCCATGTAGTTCATTATAAACATGTACCAGGCAAAACACCAGAGTAGCACTGACAGGGAATCTATCTGTACATCTATGTCCTGACTTGAAAATCAATGTCTCTGGCAGCCTCTTGATGAATGGCGAACATTAGCGGTACTCCGCACACACAGTACATTTACAACCACCTCTATTAGCATGCAAATGCACACAAGAGTATCCTACCTTATGAGAGGCAAGGATATAACTCTCACCCATATGCATGTCCCTGTAGGGGTTTCCTTTTAACCTTGAAACTGAATAGTGTTGACTATTCAAAAACATGAGGGGAAGGAAAATTAAAAAACAAAACAAAAAAAAAAACACTTAAAAAAATTCGAAATTAAAATTTACATTTTTGACCATAATTTAAGCATGGTGATATGTCATGCTTACGTGCCAGCTTTTAATAATTCAGCATTAGGTTTAAATAGTTTAATTTGGATATTAAAAAAGTACATATTGCATTTAAAAATTTAAAGACTTTAGAAATTAATGCAGCTGAGGTTCTGAATGTATGATTAATGTTGCTGAATGCAACTTTTGACACACACACACAGTATAGGGTGACTGTACATACCATTTTTCCCTAACCAGGATTTCTATATTGCTTTGATGCAAAGTACCTTGACAGCATTTAAGGAACTGATGTCATACATCATACATTTTTGCTGGCAAAAACCTAGATATTTTAGGCAATGTAGAAATCCTGGCCAGGTGTCACGGTCTACTTCAGGGCAGGAAGCACACAAGGCGTTGATCACAATTTAACTTAAGTTTATTCAAAGACGCAAGACAGGATTTACTCACACACTGGGTAGACACATGGGATGACACTTTAGGACTCGACAACAAAGACTAGAACTGAGGTACTATAAATACACAGATATGATGACACACAGCTAGACACTAATTAACACAATCAACTAAACTAGGACAGGAACTACCAAATAAGGGCATACAGACACATGGGGAGCAAAACACAAGCAGCACCAAAACACAGAGTTTGACATCACCTCCCCCTCCCTGAAGGTGGTGACAGGGGGCCGAAGAACCAGCGAGGCTCCGGAGGTCCAAGGTGGAACGGGTGGTGGCGGCGACCGACATGGATGAGGGGATCTGGAAGGCCACTGCGGAGCTGGAGGGAGAGAGGACCAAGGCAAGGCCGTAGGGAGGCGTAGCCACAGGAGCGTAGTCCCCAGGCGAGGGATGGAATCAGACCGACCCAGGCCGAGTTAGGGGAACGATCGAGCCCAGCGTAGCTAGGGGACTGACAGGCACGGAAGGAGGAGAGGGAGCTAGGACCCACAGTGCAGCCGATGGATCAGAGGACCGAGGTGGATCTCTGGCTTTGGAGGCCTGAGGTAAGGTTGAGGGACGCCCTGGCCATGCTGGTTCCAGTGTTTGGGGGGGTGGGACTCCACGAGACCCCTTTCCTGCTGTGGTCTCTGGCTGTGGTATTTCGTGCAGCGTGAACTTGGGCTGTGGCTCTAGCTCTGGCAGCGTGAACTTGGGCTGCGGCTCTGGCAGCGTGAACTTGGGCTGCGGCTCTGGCAGCGTGAACTCGGGCTGGGGCACTGGCACTGGGATCGGCGTCACTGGCCGTAATCTTGGGGCTGGAACTGGGATCGGCGTCACTGGGCGTAATCTTGGGGCTGGAACTGGGATCTGTGGTCTCTGGCTGTGGTAACTCGTGCAGCGTGAACTTGGGCTGTGGCTCTAGCTCTGGCAGTGTGAACTCGGGCTGTGGCTCTGCCAGCGTGAACTCGGGCTGGGGTTTGTCACCGGGATCGTCGTTACTGGCCGTAATCTTAGGGCTGGAACTGGGATCGGCGTCACTGGCTGTAATCTTGGGGCTGGAACTGGGATCAGCGTCACTGGCTGTAATCTTGGGGCTGGAACTGGGATCGGCGTCACCGGGCATAATCCTGGGGCTGACACCGGAATCTGCGTTATTGGTTGTGACTCAGGAACTGGGACAGGCGGAACGGGATCGGCGAGGATCAGGTCACAAATCCAGCTCCGGACCTGGACCGGGATCCGCGGGGTTCTGGCTTGGTTTTCGGCTTTTTGGCACTGATGGAACCCCATACAGTGCTGCTCTCGGGAGCGGACTCCGTCTGACGGTGAGGCGCGAGCCAGGCAGTGAAGGGCGGCCTCCTGACCGTTGCTCGTGTGGGCCAGGGAGAGGAGTTAGCCCATTGAGGAGTCGGTGGTGGATTTCCTCCACGGAAATCATCCTCATCATTTTGTTTTTTGGGTCGAGTCCATTTGTCACTGTCTACTTCAGGGCAGGAAGCACGCAAGTCGTTGATTGCAATTTAACTTGGTTTATTCAAAGAAGCAAGACAACAAAGACTAGAACTGAGGTACTATAAATACACAGACATGATGACACACAGCTAGACACTAATTAACAAAATCAACTAAACTAGGACAGGAACTACCAAATAAGGACATACAGACACATGGGGAGCAAAACATCAGGAAAACCCAAAACACAGAGTCTGACACCAGGATGCATCTGGAAAAATTTTTTATCCTAACGCAATCTAATTTTAACTACCTGAAAACTATACTTTAAAGAAATGCTTATTGTTTCAATCCCACTTTATGAATTCCACACAGAGGAAGGTCCTGATTACGATTCTAAAAAAAATAAACGATTCCACACTTGGGATCTATTAGGCTGCTATAAATACACGACAGGAGAGTTCATCCTTCACAGATAAACACTGTTTGCTTTTGCAATAAAACAAACTGGGCTCTATGAGCTCCCGCACATTATTACTTTTCCACAGTTGCATCATTTTACTGCTTGCCTCAAGCCACAGCCTCTCTGTTTGCCCCTAATCACGTGGACCCATCAGGTAATTGGTTTTATTTTGAGTGCCATGTGGATGTTTTTTTTTTTTTTACCCCTATGAGAGTTCTGATGGAACATGTGTTTATTGAGACAGACCCTATCGCAGCAGTGGGAAAATCAGCCATGTTAAGCATCAACCATGAGAATAGTCTGGGGTAAATGAGCAATGGATGGGAAGAGGCTGTGTGGAGAAGAAGTAGTTCAAGACAGCAGTGTTCTGACTCAGCCTGAATGTAAGGGTGGGTGTAAAGAACAGGGTTTTCAGCGGGACCTCTCGAAAGGACAAAAAAACACTGACACCTAATCATTACACCCACCACTGACAGAAATGTTATCACTGAGGGTGGAAATAATTAAGTGAAGCTGGCAAGTCAATGAATGTAATTTGGGAATAGCTTTTCAAAGTGCGGGTTACCTTGTGCCTGTGGTGTTACCACTTTCTAATGTTGGATAAGAAAGAGGAAAACCATACAGCTTTTTGCTGTCTTGCCATCAACAAATGTTTGAATTGTTCTCTCCCAAAAAGACAAGCTGTGCTGAGTGTACCTGCATTTTATTTCCCTGTTATATCATGCATTTTTAATGAAATGATTCATTGTTTAATGAAAAAGCTTCTCTTTCTGCTTCCATGGAAATATGGCTGTTTTTCTTTACAGGGTCTTAAATGAGGTAAATTAATTATTGAGTTCAGCTAGCCAATACCCAATAATGCAATATTTATAACAGGAGGAACATTTTCAGAGATATGTGTCCAGAACTAAATCTACATTTAAATGAACATTTTCCTGTAGCTTTCCTAAAATAAAAATGGCTTCTGCAAGCAAACATCCTCTCGTTGTATTCTTCTTTCTTTTCACTGCAAATCAGCTTCAGGCTACAGTTTTTAACGGGAAAAAAATCCTGAACTGTGTAGTGCACTCACAACAGCAACTACACAGTACCCGAGACAGGGATGTGTTGTGAGAAAAACAGTTATCCGATGACTTTGATGATCACCTGTCACTGGAAGTCAAAGAGAAACATACTGCTAACAGGGCATCTACAGCTTGTTTAAAAAATGGTTGGTAAGTTTAATATAATGTGGAAACTTGCGAACATTAAGATGGCCATTGCAGCATAAATGTGATAAAGCCTCAACTAGGGCTGGGCTGTATGGGAAAAAAAAAAAAGCTACGCAATATCGGGTTCAGTATAGCAAATGAATCACCCGCGAAACTAGCGCAGCTTGTCAGTGATCTAAGGCTCTCTGTATTCTGCTTTACCGACGAGATGCGCATGACTATAACGTGCAATATATTGCCCAGCTCAATTCATTATGAAAATATCCAACATTTCTGCCACAATACCATGTGGCAGCAGTTAGTGTTACTACAGTAAATCCATGGTTAATGCTGGCAATTAGTAGATTGAAAAGCCTTCTGACTGTATCATTGAGCAGTGTTTCTCCTGTTTCTCCAGTGCTGTTCATCCGACTATAAACAAGTTTAAATCACAGAGTCATGCGAGTTTTTTTTGCAGAATTAAAGCACACAGCACGGTTTAGTGCTTGCGTGACCAAGACTGACCAGATTTATCCATGTGGTGCAGTTAAAAAGAGTGATGCCGTTTGATTCCCCTTTTGGCACATGAACATTATATTAAACATTTATCAAACTCTTACTTCATCATTGTTTTATCAAAGAAAATAATATAGAGATAATTATTGTTATTGTTTTATTGCCCAGCCGTAACCTCAACCATACTGGTTAACATAGCTCAAGAAAAAATTTCTCTTCTGCTGAATGATATAATTACTACACCATCTGGCTTAATATGATGCCAAGAATAGACTGGAAATGTGCAAAGAAATGTGTTTAATAATAAGGAACAGAAAGTTCATTGTAAGCTAATGAGCATGACATGCATATATCAACAGAACATTTCCTAAAAACATTTCCTTCACTTTGCTCTCCCTGATATAGACATATTCCAGCTGCCCATGTGTAAATATACACCTTGGACACCAAACCTCCCTGCAAATACAGTGCTAATGTGATTAGCATGCCTCTAGGGCTCATTACAGAGAACTTAATTAGCAGTCAGAGGAAGAATAAAAGGCGACATCCATTCAAAAAATCTAACTTGTTTACACTGTATCATATTTACACAGTTTACCATGCAGCAAATTCATTAAAAACAACAGAAGTTTTGATGTGAATGAAAAAGAGGGGAGCGGGGGGGCAGAACGAAACCCACCAACCCCTGTGACATGGACTGGATGACATCAGCAGCTGTCACCATAGTGATGGAAACCTCCCAGGGAATACAGAAACCTGGAATGCTAGTAAACATCTCTATGGATAAATGCATAACCTTGTTCCTTCTGTCAGAAATGTATTTTGATCTCTGAATTAATGTTATTGTTCAAAGTCTGTAATGTTTGTTATTCCCACTTGTTTTTCTAACCACTTGATTTTACCATGGACATCTGATGGGTATATTATCACATTTAAAGATACTTTCAATACAAATGCTTATTAAACAAAATACTGACTTATAAACTGTTTATTTCCAGTTACAGTGAATCGATAAAACTTCATAAATAATAATGCCAAAGCAGGGTTATTGCTTTGCCTGCTGTTCTGAGGGAATACATTTAATGTTGTAATGAATTCCACTGCTCGCAATTTGGTGTACTGTATACAATAAACTAAAAAAACTAAACAAACACTTTAATTTCTGTAGCACTCAGGAAATACAATATGAATTTCTATACAGCTTATTTTTGTAATTGGTTTTTGTAAAACACACTATTCCCTTCATTGTCGGAGTAATTCTGTTTGCCTTATTTGTTTTGCAGTGATGAAACATAAGCAGCGTGTTTGTGTGGGAAAACCTTGCCATGCTGGCATCCTCCCCCAATGTCTCAGCAGTTTTTAATTAAAATGCTCCATTTGTGCCACCTATCCTGGTTGGCTGTGAAACTATAGCAGAATAAATTGCTACCCTCATCTCCAGGCAGATGGCCAGGCCTTTGCATTTTGCAGCCTTTTATTTAAGATCTAGAGGAAAGAAGAATGACATAAAAGTATTACAGGCGACTTGCTGTGGTGTGACTGCATCTTTGCTGCTGCAATTTAATTGATAAACTGTTCCATCAAGAAAATAGTTCATTTTTAGTCTCATTTTACAATTAATTTAGGAATGATCTTCAGATTTCTACAGGTTTTATTAAGGTCTTTAATCAGGATACATCGACATTTAAGCAAAATGGCATAAGAAGGCAACATACACATCTGCCAATGGCCTCAAAAAATCTTCTTAATTCAAGAGACACAGTTTTTTACATTTCTTTTAAAAAGAAGTAGTATGTTAGCATCTCATGTTAATGTATCTTAATGAAATTATGTGTAGATATATGTATAAAAAAACTGTAGTTGCAACATTTAATGGCATGAATGCCTAATTTAAAGGGATAGTTCACCTAAAACTGAAAATGCTGTCATTATTACTCACTGCGTTCTAAATCCATAGCTCATCTTCAAAATGTCTGCAATGTATTTACCACAATCAACGTCCAGAAGCCATGCGGATACCCTGTTTACGCTTTGATCTGAACAAAAGCAGTGCATCCACATATGATGTGCTTTTTTTTTTTTTCTTTGCATACAAAAAGTATTCTCGCAGCTTTGTAAAATTAGGGTTGAACCCCTGATGTCACATGGATAATTTTACCAATGTCCTTGCTAGGTTTCTGGATATTAAATGTGTTACTTACATTGCTGTGCATGGGAGGGTCAGAGAGCTCTCAGAATGCATTAAAAATATTGTTTTTTCTGAAGATTAACGGAGGTCTTACAGGTTTGGAATGTCATGAGGGTGAGTAATTAATGACAGAATTTACATTACTGGGTGAACTATCCCTTTAAGTTGTTTTGCTGTGATTTAAGACCTTTCCAAGGACCTAATTTGTTATGACCTTTTAACACCCAAAGAGACACTGTATAAAAATATGTGTAAAAACTCTGTATTGAGAAATGTAACCTACTGTAAAAACTCGAAATTAAATTCTGTTTTAATCTTAAATTGCACGTCCCCACAGTTGTTTTGAATGGATATAAAGCTATAATTGATTTGATATTTAAAATTGGTTACATAAGTAAAATGTCTATTGCTGTTGCTGTTGAATGTCAATTTCTTGGTTTGCTATTAAATTATGTTTTCAAAATAATGGCAATTCATTTCTCCTTCAGTGAATCATTTTCTTGAGGTCATTTTGCACTACTAAACTGCATTTAACACAATTAGCACCTTACCTTGACATTTATCTATTTCTCCCAATTGCTTTTTCTCAGTTGTCACACTTAACTATAGCCCATTGCTGACAGCATTCTATATTTTACAATGGCAGGTTTCCTCTCTCATTATCTCCAGTCAGAAAAAAGGTCACTGTTTTCTGTGTTGTTTTTTACTGAACAAAGACACTTCTACAACAGTGCTGTGCAACCTACAACACAAACACATATGCCTTGAAACATTTGCTTGCTGTCACCTATCAGAATACTGTGAAGCCTGTTGACAGCCCACACAATTAGGCTCTTTTCTGCCTCACATCAAATGTATACTATGTATAGAGGGTATGGCAAGTATTCAGACCCCCTAAAATTTTTCACTCTTTGTTATATTGCAGCAATTTGCTAAAATCAGTTAAGTTACTTTTTTCCCTTATTAATGTACACACAGCACCCCATATTGACAGAAAAACACAGAATTGTTGACATTTTGGAAGATTAATTAAAAAAGAAAAACTGAAATATTACATGGTCCTAAGTATTCAGACCCTTCGCTGTGACACTCATATATTTAACTTGAGTCCTGTCCATTTCTTCTGATCATCATTGAGATTGTTCTAGACCTTCATTTGAGTCCAGCTGTGTTTGATTATACTGATTGGACTTGATTAGGAAAGCCACACACCTGTCTATATAAG
>JAUCMU010000151.1:11358885-11369527 GCA_032275025.1 Enteromius treurensis
GTTACCCAGGCTCAGTTTCTTGGTTTCATCATCACTCCTGGCCATGTGGAGATGGACCCCAAGAAAGTTGAAGCTGTAGTTGAGGCCTGTTCCCACCACAGTCAAGGAGGTCCAATATTTCATCGGCTTTGCAAACTTCTGTAGAAGGTTCATTATGAATTTCAGTTCGGTGGTGGCTCCCTTAACTGCATTTACGAAGGGAGGAGGTGTCAAGGTTCACTGGGGTTCCGAGGCAGCAAGGGCTTTCAAATAACTCAAGCAATGCTTTACTTCTGCTCCTATTCTTTCTATCCCTGACCCAGAGAGGCCTTTTGTGGTGGAGGTGGATGCATCAGAGGTGGGCGTTGGGGCCATCCTGTCTCAAAGGAGTGAGGATGGAAAATTACACCCTTGTCCTTTCACTCGGTTTTTGAGTTTTGTCCTGTGTCTACCTGACCTCGCTTAAGCTTCCCAAGAAATTCCTAGAAATGTATTCTGTGACTCGATCATTGGTTGTTGTTCTCTTTCTCAGTTTTGTTTTTCTCCCCTCGAGGAGCTTTTGTTTTCTTAACTTAACTTTTATTTCACATTTTTTATTGTTATATATACCACGATCTGAGAAGAATTTTTGTTGTATTACTGGCAAGGATTTATTTTTTAATAAATCAATTTTCCCTGAAACCCTGCATCAAGTGTCTCGTTTGGGCTAAACACTATAGTTCCTGTGGCTCAGTGGTAGGTCTCTCAACCACCATACCAGAGTTCAAGCCTCAATTGTGACGATTGCCAGTACGATGAGTAACATGAGGGTGCCTCAGTCAGGGAATTACCTGGTCTGGAAAAGATTTAAACCACACCAAGTACACATGTGGCCACGGGTAACTGATGCTGCAAAGGGGGACAAATAGTTTGACAGGGAGAAGCAAGTAGTCATTGTTTGTACCACAAGATAGTGACCTGATTGGTACCCGAGTGATCAATGTAAATCAAGGGACTTTGCCAAGTTAGAATATTGCCGTGCGAATATGACTTTGTGAAAGCGGAGGAAGCAAACGATCATTACATCAATAATTTCTTGAGACAACTTAAAAACACCTGAGGTGTTTGCGGGGTATGAATATCTCAACTCGTTGTGGCTCAGATCCACCGTAGTTCCATTCTTATCCGATTCTGAAGAGCCCTCTGCACTAGCATTTGCTTGGATGTTTGCCTTCACGGTAGCCACTGTATTAAACAATGTAACTGATTCAGTGGAGGAATTCGTAGAAGAAGCCTGACAGGGTTTTGTTAAAGCATCGGAAGGAGTAATCATGGGGATTGCGGCTTATGCATTGTATGCGTTTAGAAGTTTGGCTGGACTGGTGTTTATGAGAACTCTTTGATTTATGTAAGTAATTCCATCCATTGTCTCTGTGGATAGAAATGTGACGTGTTTCAAACCAGGCCCCGAGGTCAGCTGAGCCTGGCTGTTTGTGTATGTGTGTTATTTTCTCCCCTCAGGTCATGGGGTTCTGAAGAATCAAGAATCAACTGTGACATTTATGTATAAGATATTAGAGATTTTGTCAATCCAGTTCTAGCCTGTATTTTACTTCATCTTGCATAGACTGTGTATAACCAACTATGCTGATAAGATGTTTGGTTGAGCTAGGTAGCCTTGAAGCAGACTGGTGGAATACAGTATGTGTGTGTCTTTTCTCCATTAAGCAGAGAAGAGTATATTGTCCGGCTGCTGTCTAGTAACATATTTGGGCTGGTCCGGATGGCCTGGCACCCAAATCATCATCTTCTTCACCTTGGGATGTGCCGACGTCCGTCCATGAACATCTCTAATATTGTCTAGCTTGTGAAACTAATCAGAATGATCAGGATGACTAATGTATTTATGCAATTAGCGACCTCTGTTAAAGTATATATGCTTATGTCTGTAATATGTACACAGAGGAGCCTACCAACTCGATGCAGAGTATTGAAGCTGACTTCTGTGGCTGAAACTGCAAACTATTTTCTTCAGTAAATTTTTCTTCAATTGATTCCACCTGTGAGTCCTGGTCTTCATTCAACAAACACCTGGTCCTAGGGTCTTAACTGTTATTCCCCTAACACAACCAGGGCTGACCAGCACACTTTATCCTTTTATGCTTAAGTGGAGCAACAGTGTCCAAAGATGTAGAACAAGCTTTATAAAGTGCTTAAATCAAACTTTCAGTATCAGTTTTGTCAAGGATGTCATTGGTTACAGGTGAAAAATAATGTTCAGAAAACAAATTTGCAGTGTTAGAATTGATAATGCTAAACAACTGTGAATGCTGAGCAAAAGTAGAAAACTGGATAATGATCAGACACACATGCCTCAATAACCTCCATGTTTGAGATCAAAAGGCCACGGACAGCACTAAGTCAAGTGTATGCCCGGAATTATGAGCTGCCACAAAACTAATTGAACACCCCCAAACCAATCAAGGTCATTAAAATACCCTGGGAGAGACAACAAGAATTTCCAAATACAATAATATGCATTTTAAGAGATGCAAAAACGAGTTTGATATAGCTCTGCCTGTAATAAACAGCGCTGCGGCAATGATAGGACTCTGAGCTGTGAATAAAACATTTTTCCTTGCATTCTTTGGGAATAGGAACAAGCACAAGCAGAGCCATGACACACTGTAGCACTGAATGCTCACGTTCATCACAAAGACATTAACAAAAGTGTAAAAGGGCAAGGCTCAGGCTCCAGACACATTGTGAGACTCAGGGTGTACTCACACTAGGCAATCTTAACCGAACCCCAGGCGCATTAGAATTGTAAACGCAATTAAAAGTCAAAAACAAGAAGCAAAAAATGTCAGAGGATTTCACTATAAGGACGGATGCAGCATACATCGAATCCAATCACTGCAGATTAGTGATAAGCAGAGGAGTTTGGTAAAAAAATAAATAAAATAAAAACTGTTTAAAAAGACAACATACATATGTATCATTACACAGTACTGGATCTATGCATTAGGTCTTAAAGTGACAGCAGCGTAACATTGCTTCTGAATCAGAAGACAATGAGAAAAGTTACTCTTTGCTCCTGAGTGAATAGCTTTAGCTTTTAACGCAAATTAAATATTAACCTATAT
Source organism: Enteromius treurensis (assembly GCA_032275025.1). Lineage (NCBI taxonomy): Eukaryota > Metazoa > Chordata > Actinopteri > Cypriniformes > Cyprinidae > Enteromius > Enteromius treurensis. Next base: position 11,361,990 of record JAUCMU010000151.1, read on the forward strand.
TTCACAAAACCTGCATTTTCATAAAACCCATTGTTACATTTTACATTTCATTGCTTTATTTTTTTTTTTTATTAATGTTTCCATATCTGAATGCTACTGGTAGACCTACAGTACCTGATACCTTTTGAACAGCAATGTTTATTTTATTTTTATGTTAAATTTATTTGTATTATTGCTTCAAATTTTTTAATGTCTTTTGTTTATGGGTTTTGCTTGTTTGTTGTTTTGAGCAGCTAGCTCTAGGTATTTCTGATGTGTTCACTAAATGTCTTCAAACAAACCCTTTTCTGTGCCAAAAACATTTTAAACTAATTGGGAAAACACACTGAAAACATTCTTGTTGGAAAAAAAAGAAGAAAAAAAAGGAACCAATGGAAGAGTTGAATAGCATGACCTAGTCACATGTAGAATGGAGAATACAGTTGACAAAGTGACCCTGTGTTGCTGGGTCAGGCTTTCATATACAATAGGCAATACACAGTCTTTTAACTGGGACAGGTATATAAAGAAAGCAAAGAACTGTACATTAAAACACTTTGATTTGATCGTTGACAGACTGACATCATGGGCAGAGTGCGTTTATAAAATTTTGCTTATAAATTGTTATACAGCAACTTAAAAGCATAAATTATAATGTTCCAGATATTTAATCAAATATTCCATCAAATATATCAGAATACATGATGAATACATTAACAGATGTTTTTTTTTATAATTTACAGGTTATCTTCTACGAGGACAAGAACTTTCAGGGTCGCTCTTATGAGTGTATGGGCGACTGTGGAGATTTCTCCTCCTACATGAGCCGCTGTCACTCTTGCAGAGTGGAGAGTGGATGTTGGATGATGTATGATAATCCCAATTACATGGGAAATCAGTATTTCTTCAGGAGGGGAGAGTATGCCGATTACATGTCTATGTTTGGAATGAACAACTGCATCAGGTCCTGCCGTATGATCCCTATGGTGAGTTCTGAGCATTTTTATGTGCCCATAAAAACAAATCTGATTTTAAGAAACATTTTTGCTTGGGTAAAAAAATCAATACATAGTTGTTTTTTTAAATCATATAAATCATATATATATATATATATATATATATATATAAAACATTAAAAAAAGAAAAATTGTCATTTTAAATTTCTTATTTAAAAGAGACTAAACTGTTTGCTTATTTTATATTGACATGGTCAGTTCAACCTGATTATAACTGAATTTTCTTTATTTACAGCACAGGGGATCCTACAGAATGAGAATCTACGAGAGGGAGAACTTCATGGGTCAGATGTACGAGATGACTGATGACTGTGACAACATCATGGACCGTTACCGCATGTCTCACTGCCAGTCCTGTCATGTGATGGATGGCCACTGGCTCTTCTATGAGCAGCCCCACTACAAAGGCAGGATGTGGTACTTCAGGCCTGGAGAGTACAGGAACTTCAGCAATTTTGGAGGCATGAGATTCATGAGCATGAGGCGTATAATGGATTCCTGGTACTAATATTTTATGACTCTAAAGAATTAATTTCTCAATAAAAAAAGTGTCATCAAACAAATTTCAGTTTCAATATCTGCATGCTCACAAAAAAAAAAAAAATATTAAACACTAAATACCTCAGAGGCAAGATATGATTTGCTTCAGATCTGGAAACTGTAGCAGTGTCATGAGACATAAGCATACATCAAGTCATAAATACCTGTTTGTAAAAGAATATGAATAAATCTGATAAATCAAGAACAAATACAATTTCAACTCACAACAATTACAATTTAATTTAGGCTGTGACACTAATCTTGAGTGCTTAATACTGAAAAGGTCAGAGAATGCCAGGTGACTCTCAATTGAGAAAAAGGCCAATATAACAATATTGTCTCTTTTACACTATTAAAAACAGAATTCAATCCTTCTTGGATTTCCATGGTGGACAAATAAGAGAAACATCATTATTTAAACATTGCACCACATAAACTGATTAAAGTTGCAATAATGTTTGATTGGCTCTTTGCCTCGTGTTTGAACTTATACTGACATCTACAGGACTAACAAGGCAGACTTCATCAACTAAGTGTGACTGACACAAATCGGTTAGATATTATAAAGTCACACCTACCAGCATTACAGACAAAAAAATTACAAAACGTGACAGTGACCTTGTTCATCAAGTAATCCAATTGGTATTTTGAGTTTAGTTAGCTTCTTTACAGGATAGGAAGGAAAAGGAGAGGAGAGGATGTGCTCAGATAAGGTTTCCCATACTTGGTATTCTGTATTTAACCCATCCAAGTGCACGCACACAGCTTTGAGACCTGAACAACCACACACAGCAGTGAACACACACACACACATACCATGTTGGGGGTATGTTGCCTTGCTTAAGGGTCTAACCTCAGTCATGGTATTGAAGATGGAAAGAGTGCTAGTTATTCACTCCCTCCACATTAAATCCCTGCCGGACCTGGGACTTGAACCCGTGACCTTCAAGTTAAAGGTCCAAGTCTCTTTCCATTTATGGTTTTCAGAAATCAACATCAATTGACACTTCTTGCTTCCCATATTTTTCTATTTATTTCATATTGCACACAAAAGCATTAATATTATTTGCTACAATCTCAACAAATTTTCTTGTTTGCATTTTCAGTGAGCTCTTTCTCTAACTCTCAGATTGCTTCCTGTGTTGTAATGGCATATTGAAAAGAGTAATTTTATGGTATGATGGACATTGTTATTGTTTTGCCACACTCCTGCCGTTTGTAATATGCTCAGAAGTGTGGAAGCTGCAGATCACTGCAGTATGTTTTTTTTGATCCAATAAGGACTGCTAAGGCCTGAATTTTTTTCATGTTCTTATGTTTTGTACTAAACCAATGCATAACAATACACTTTTAATGTTATTGGTTTATTACTGTTAATAGTTCCATCAGATTGCAATAAGTAGCTAATTATGTAAACTCAACAGGGAAGCCCCCATCAGATCCATTAACAAAAAAGCCTTTTGATTTAAAAAAAAAAAATCCTTAATCTCCCTTTTAATGAGAAAAAAATATATATATCGAGAGCACCTTAAATATAGGGACTGGTTGAACTTTACTTTATTTTAGTACCACCAAAAAAAATAATAATTGTTCAATCTACATTTTAAAAATAAGAATCATTGATAAGCCTCATGCTCATGCCTCCAAAATTGCTGAAGTTCCTACTCTCCAGGGCCAAAGTACCACATCCTGCCTCTGTTGTGGGGCTGCTCATAGAAGAGCTAGTGGCCATCCATCACATGACAGGACTGACAGTGAGACATCCAGTAACGGTCCATGATGCTGTCACAGTCATCCATCATCTCATCTGACCCATGAAGTTATCGCTCTTGTCTATTGTGAAATCTCCTGACAAAGCAGCATGGTATAGAGACCCATCGAAATCTGAATAGCTTTTGGAATATGTCAATATAATTAAATCTAGTTTCCCAACAGAGTGGTTTGCGTTTTGGTGTTTCTTTCGTGTTAAAAAATGAACAAACAAACGATTAATTATAAGTCCAAAATTATGTGAGGAGTTCCTCTTCTTCCAATCCATCTATTAATTATAAACTGCATGGATATAATTCTTATTAAATTCAAAACAATGGTTTTCATCTCGCCAGTGTTGCTAGATCAACTTGACAAGATAACTGGCAAATTCAGGTACGGATAAAAAAGTGCTCTCATTTCCTTTCCCTGACATATGAGTCAGGGAAAGAAAGTTTGTTGCTATGCCTAATATATATATATATATATATATATATATATGGAAGATACAAACTATAAAAAACATAAGGCATAGAATCACTAAAATAAATAAAAAAATTTAAAAAAGAAAGTATGTACCATCTCCTAATATACCTACCGCATAGCTTATGATCTCCTTACCATATAGCTAACAAACTTTTCACTTAAATTACAAATATAGGGAAAAGGGAAATTTTGATGGAGAGCTGTGTTCATGATGTCTTTAAAGTCCAAAAATAACAAACATCTGTGCTGGGTTGTTGTTTTTGGTATTAGAACGAACCCTGACAAAATAATTTGTAAAAGGTTTTTTTTTTTCTAGTGTTAATAGTTTATGTTTAACATTTAACACATTATTTAGGGATCAAGTCTAACCACACAACAGATTAAAAAATAAATACTAATGCAGGCCTTGTTTTAACAGTTCAGTTTTTATCAACATTGTTTTTAAAAAAGAAAGAATTTGATAAAACATTTAATTCAAAATATCTGAAAGCATTATTGTGGAAAGCATATACGGCCTGTAGGTTATGTCAAATTGGACCACAATGAATGCACTCTGAATGCTTCCATACTGATCTGCTGAGTCAGGAGGTTGTCTTCCATTTCAATAGCTAGCACACAGTTTTATTCAATTCGACTGGGTATAAAAGTAAGAGTGAGACCTGACAGGACAGCAGAGCAGTGTAAACGGAAGAGATAATATATCATAATACATCAGTTAATTTAAAAATGACTACAGCAAGCATGAACATGTGCAGGGTAAGTACCGGCAATGAAATAACAATAAAATATTCCTTCCTCCCACTTTGCTTATAGGCCCATGCAAATGCATACCTCCATTCCTTGTAACCTCATGTTTAATCTTGTCAGGCTGTCTTCTATGAAGACAGAAACTTCCAGGGTCGCTCTTATGAATGTATGGGTGACTGTGCTGACATGTCTCCCTACTTGAGTCGCTGTCACTCTTGCAGAGTGGAAAGTGGCTGCTTCATGATGTATGACCAACCCAACTACATGGGAAACCAGTATTTCTTCAGGAGGGGAGACTATGCTGATTACATGTCTATGTTTGGCATGAGCGACTGCATCAGATCTTGTCGTATGATCCCTATGGTAAGAAAATAATGCATACTTGATATGCCACAGAGCTGGTTGCTATATTGCTTGTCACGTTAAACATAGAGGTGTACTGGCGCCCTTGAACTGTGGCTGCTGTCACATCATTCAGGTGGATTCTGCACACTGGTGGTGGTTGAGGTGGTTGATTGTTAAGTGCTTTAGGTGTACAGAAATACACAAAGTGCTATACAATAATTTAGCACAACTTTTACATTTCTGTTTGTATATTTGCAGCACAGGGGATCCTTCAGAATGAGGATCTACGAGAAGGAGAACTTCATGGGTCAGATGTACGAGATGACTGATGACTGTGACAGCATCATGGACCGTTACCGCATGTCTCACTGCCAGTCCTGTCATGTGATGGACGGCCACTGGCTGATGTATGAGCAACCCCACTACAGAGGCAGGATGTGGTACTTCAGGCCTGGAGAGTACAGGAGCTTCAGAGATATGGGTGGCATGAGATTCATGAGCACTAGGCGAATCAATGATTCCTTGTATTAAAAAGAAATGGCATTAATGTGAGAAAATGTGTTACCTGGCAATAAAGTACTTATGAACAACTTATTCTTCTGAACAAATGCTTTTCTAGCATGCTGAAGTGAAATGTAGCAAAACATCAAAAGAACCATGAGCATGAAGGCAACATCACTTAGTGGTATTTTTTTTTTTAAAGACTGATATAATACTTAGCAATAATACAACTTCAGTCAATGTCGAGCCCAGTTCCAATCTTTTAATGTAATCTCGACTCAGTTCGGGTCAAATCACCTTACCATACATATATTTTTTGTTCACTAGTCAACATTTGAAGTAGATAAAAAAATGTCCTCAAAATTGACCTAGCCAACGTGTCTTGCACTGCATCGGGGCTGTAGCAGTAAACAAGGCTACAGGGTCAAAGTTGGGCATGGTAAATGGCAGAAAATTTACAATCCAGATCCATGGCCTGCAACCATTAGATCCAGACTATTTGCTTATAGGCCCATGCAAGATCAGCAGTAATTGTAGCTGGAGAAACAATGTCATGAATATATGGCTACAGCAGTTTTATTTATCAAAGAAATGCACAACCCAAATTCAGGAAATTTTGAGCCGTTTTTTACATTTTAAAAAAATTAAAATCACATGAGCCAATATTTTAATTACAACATAACATAGTCTTACAATGTTATGCACAAAATGAGCTCATTTGCTACAGGTCTCAACATAGTTGGGACAGGGGTATGTTTACCATGATTCAGCATATCCTTTTCTTTTAAAAACAGTTTAAAGACATCTGGGTATTGAGGTTATGAGTTTCTGGAGTATTGGGGATTGGTCCTATTCTTGCCCCATAAAGATTTCCAGCTGCTGAAGAGTTTGTTGTCGTCTTTGATGTATTTTACATTTAATGATGCACTTTATATGTGAAAGATCTGGACTGCAGGAAGGTCACTTCAGCACCCGGACTCTTCTACTATGAAGCCATGCTGTTGTAATAGCTGCATGTGGTTTTGCATTGTCTTGCTGAAATATAAAAGGCCATAAAAATATGTTGCTCTAAAACCGTCATATACCTTTCAGCATTCATAGTGCCTTCCAAAACATGCAAGCTGCCCAAACAGTATGCACCCCCATACAATCAGAGATGTTGGTTTTTTTAACTGAAGGCTGATAACATGTTAAAAGGTCTCCCTCTTCTTTAGCCGGTAGGACACTGCATCCATGATTTCCAAAAAGAATAGAACACCTTTCCTTTTTTGCCTGACCACAGAATGCTTTTCCACTTGGAAACAGTCTTAAGATTTTAGATGAGTGTAAGAATTGGAAAAATTGGCTAAAAGAAATGTAATCCTTCCGGGAAAGCTGGACTCAGAGAGAAGAAAATAAAATTAGGAAAATCCTAAGGAGCACTAAAACCTTTTCCCCAGAAGCGCTGATAAGCGAGACACGCGAAATCCAGCCGAAAAAAGTAGACTGGACCTTACATGAGCCTTGGCCTACAGGACACAAGAGTGCTTCTGGACCATGCTCACATATGCCTTCCTTTTTGCATGATCAAGCTTTAATTGTCATCTGAAGTCTCTGCCCTTAAAAAGAAATTGCAGAAGGTTTGATTTTTTATATTTAACTGTATAATTTCTAAATCTGAAGCAAAAACAGAATGAACTGACTTTAGCTTTAGTTTTGGCTGTCCTTATTGTCAAGCCTGGCCATTTTGAAAATGCATGCATGCATGTCAACCTGTTGTTGGGGACACCCAAAAGCAAAATATGAATCTTTAATTACCCATCAACACAGTCTCACTCCAACTCGTCACATTTCGATGCTTGGTCAAAACAGTTTTGCATCGTTTTTCGATGCTTAAGGTACCCCTTTTCAGTCACTTTTTGCTTCGAGGGGTCCTCTGTTGTTTTTCATGTGTTTGGTTTAATGTAATGGTTTGCATGCATATATAAATTCATTACATCATTTTTTTCAAGACATTTCACAACCAACGTTGACGTAAGGATTCTTGTAGCAGCGTTTTCTGAAATCGCTCACAGACTGCAGAGAGCACAGGAAGTACACGGAAGACGGCGACTGCGACCTATTCCTCTCACAAATCAATCGTTTTGCATCAGAAGACTTGGAATATTAATATCTTTCAAATAAATGATGACGGTG
>JAUCMU010000151.1:11385197-11429524 GCA_032275025.1 Enteromius treurensis
CAGCTAGGATTTATGAACCGCTGCCTTCAATCAGCTCTTTCAGTAGGCCTGCTTGATACGCCTGTAACACCCCCATGGTGTGCAGACACGCACCAGCCTGCCCTACTGTTGAGTACCCCCTGCCCACCAGCATTTTAGATGTAATACTTAAAGGCTTGGAGGGCTGGGATGGAGCCTTAAAGACAGAGTAGAGAGAGAGATGGCTCGCAACTGAGCGTCTACTCAACTCGTAGCAACGTCTTCTAACCCTTTTATTGAATATTTTTTCATCCTCACTAATTTATTCAGAGGGATGAAAACTAGATGATAAAAACGGCAGGCTCCTCTTGAAGGCATTTATATATATATATATATATATATATATATATATTGGCAGCGTCTGTAAAAACATTTGATTTCTCATTTAATACAGCGCGTTACCTTTCATCTCTGCTGCCGCTCTATTTTTAGATCAACGGCAGCACGAGACACAGCCTTCAAGCCTCATACTGGGGTGCAGAGGGCGCTCTCCCGCTCTTCACCCTCGGATGAAGAGAGAAGCAGCGCCGCGCCGCCCTGACAAGGGGAAGTAGCTGAACGCGCTTCCCTTCTCGTCTGGCTAGCAACCGATCCGGCGGAGGAGCGAGATAGGCTTTTGTCCGTCTCTGACTCCTCCGAGATCGGCTTGCGATCCCCACGAGCGCCGCCTCCGCTCTGCCTCGGCGAGAGCGGGACCAGCGCCGCGAGGAACGCTTATAAAGACTACTTTATCATTAAAAAGAGCCCTACGGGAGCGAAGCACACGCAGCGGCATGCTCACAATGCCTGCAGCTCTCCTTATTATCTGGCTAGAGAGCTGCATCTACGTGTGCTGGTCCCATGCAGACTGCACAGAGCGTGTGTGTGTCTCCTGTTACGATGTTGCGTTTACAGGGAGACGCACATACATTGTAGCCCTGTGAGCTGCTTTCACCCCACATTATTTATTTTTTCTTTGCCTGATCCTATCTTTTTAAAGATTTTCTTTCTGACTTATTTCCTGGCAAAAGACAGAGACATTTTGGCATGCACACACACAGAGCTTCGCTGAATGACTGAAGCTGCCGGCCAGCTGGCTCCATGTGCTTTTATACTTCCTGGCCGGTGACGTCACCCGCCGTTGACGTCCCAATTCACGATTGGCTGGTTTAACACACGTTTCAGAGCGGTCACGCTGGAGGGCGTTCCCAAAGCGTCTCGACGCAGCTCGAGTTCCTGATAGGGAACTCCTCGGTGCTCTCCAACTCTTCACCCTCGGACAATCTCTGGACAGTCTCTGGACTGGCGGCCATCTTAAGAAAAGGTTCTGGTGCAGGCATTTTAAAACCAATGCGAACGTGTGTGTAAACCCAATAGGAAAACCTTTTTTTTTTTGCATATGGGCCCGTGGCTGACTTGCATCACCTAACCCTAACCACCTTAGAAAGTTTTTGGCTCTCCAACTGAGGGGCTACTGCCATAATGACCAGCATTAATATACATTAGCATAGTAGGCCTAACTACTCAACAGGCCTAAATGCGCTATAAGCTGAAAAATATATGTTCTGAAATGGCTGGTTCTTATTGGATCTGACAGTAAACCCATAACCCAGGAAAGGCATTGCTTCTTTTTCCTCAGAGAGAGGGTGGAAACAGTCATGCAAATCTAAATTATGAATGTTTTTAGTCTAACAAATCTAAAGTTTTTAAAATTTTAAAAGATATATTAAATTTAAGGGAAAAAAATAGTATAGATTTATTTTTTAAAAAATCCAAAAAAACAATTACTTAGTTCTGAAAATAACTCTTTATTTCCTTCTATATTCTAGCAGTTTAACACATATCAGTGATACGCTTCATGCTCATGAATCTCATGTTGCTGTATCCCATATCTCTGAAGTTCCTGTACTCTCCAGGCCTGAAGTAGACCATCCTGCCTCTGTAGTGGGGCTGCTCATACATCAGCCAGTGGCCATCCATCACATGACAAGACTGGCAATCAGACATGCGGTAACGGTCCATAATGCTGTCACAGTCATCCATCAGCTCATACATCTGTCCTCCGAAGTTGTCCCTCTCATAGATCCTCATTCTGAAGGATCCTCTGTACTGTAAAACAAAAAATATCATCATTATTTAGCAGTTTCACAACAGTGTATAATATATTATGATGTCATGACAGATTGTGCATTATTAAATCTAAACGACACTGTAAACAAAGTGAGAGCCGTACTGGAGGAATCATGCGGCAGGATCTGATATTGTCGAACATCATTCCCATGCTCATCATACGCTGCATGTCATGGTACTCGCCCCTTCTCAGGAAGAACTGGTTCCCTGTGTAGCTGTCGCGTTCATAGACCATGAAACAACCGCTCTCCACCCTGACTGAACCAACACGGCTCAGGTAAGAGGAGACATCGGAGCAGTCACTCATGCAGTCATAGCTGCGCCCCTGGAAGTTCCTGTCCTCGTAGAAGATGATCTGTTGATGAGATTGAAAAATCAGGTGATTTAAAAAAAAAGAAAATTGCCTTTTAGTTCTGAATTACGTCAGGTTTTTTATTAGCTGTTAAAAGAGTTAAAGGGATAGTTCAATGAGAATTCCAAAAAGTAACCAAACAGAATCCACTGACTTCACTAATGTGGAGGAAAACACTATGAAAGTTAATGACTACTGTCAGCTGTTACCAACAGTTTTCATAATGTCTTCCTGTGTTCAACAGAAGAAACCAACTTGTACAGGTTCGGAACAACCTGAGGGTAAATTGTGACAGAATTCCCATTTTTGGGTCAACTATCCCTTTAAGCAAATACAAACTGGATGCAATGTGAATCTAAAGCTTTAAATGAAATATTAAGCATACTAATTTCAAACAAATTACCTTTCCCATGATGGTAGTGTGTTGTTTATCTCAGCTCACTGTATACCAACTGTACTTTGATGGCCTTTGGTGGTGGTTTTTATACAAAAACCAGTGACCCACATTTTGTTGTCATTCAAATGCCAAAAGCTGATGATCAAGCAGTATGACTTCTGCTGAAGTGGTCCAGTAAACTGAAACAATAGTTTTTATCCATACATCTCTGGCAGCTTTTCATGCATTGTCTTTTACAGTATAGGCAAGACTATAGTCAAATCCAGAGCGAATGTTCTTTCAAAATCACAAATGAGATAATTACCATAATTACATGACAGAGGTCAAATGTGATGGAAAGTTTTCTCTATGCTGATTCATTCCAACTACAGACCAAACAAGTGAGCATCCAAATAATTCATTTATCAGAAATGTGTAACTGACAACTTTTCAGTTTTCTCAAATTTATAATTTCTATAATTATTGCGTGAGCTGTTTTTCAATAAATGTGATAAACAGTTTATTTATTGTCATTTATTTAAATTATGCACTGGAAAGTTCTCTGTCCTCTTTACTTGCATACACATTAGGATTGCACCTGCAGGGAGTAAATCAATTTACCTTATAGCATTAGAAAGTAAAGCTATAACACTGAATTCAGTCGTGCCTTGATTCATTCGAAGGCATTGTCTGCTATATAGTAGCAAGAATGTTAGATGCAGCTAAAAAGTGAAGAAATACTCAATATTATGTAAATAATGGTAAAATATGGCAGTACCCTATGATGCTATACGATTATGGTGTTGAGATTTACCTACCCCACCATGGCTGTGTTTTCAGCAGGCTTTTTATGTGCCAATGGACAGAAACTGCAATAAACCTCAATTTAGACATTTTAAATATTCAAGCTTTAGACTGTGTTTTATGCACGGTTCCTTCATTTGTATTAGATTATTGCATAAGCATTAGATTAACCATGCAAAAAAAAAATTTTTTATTAAATATAGATAAAAAGTTATTAATAACCAGGTCATATCTGAAAAAAGGGGGCATCCGTTTATTTGTGTTTGTTTCAGCGAGTCGGCACACCTATGGTCTAGGCCTATGTGCTTTTGATTCAATGTGTCATAATAAATATAGACAAGAATATAAACAACTGTTTATCAGAAAAGGTTTGAGGAGACTAATATCCTACAGCGTTACGCAACTTTATTTCCATTCAAGGGGGCACAAAAAAATTCCATAGCTGCAAAATGTGCTCAACTTATTATACAAGTTCATCATTATACCTAACTGACAAAGTGTAAAATCTAATAAACGAATGAAGAAATTATATTGAATGAGGTAATCAAATGTACATGTAAAATAGCACTGGATAGTCTGCGCTGTATAGATGAATGCTTACAGTTAAAGTTACAAAAGCTATTCAGTCAAGAGCAGTAAGTGCTAAGAATACAAGTTCTTCATTAAAATTTGAAACAGTCAGTCTCAAGTCCACCCTGGACAGGATTGCCATCTCTTTTCATCTTTTCACTCTCATATAAAACCAATCTGAGGTATCCAATCATTCAATTTAAAATAAACACAATTATTTAAATCAGTTTAACAGGAAAAACATGTATGCACACAGAGAGCCGTGACTCACACTGAATGGAGTTTTGCCTTTTCTTACATTTCAGTGGACTTTGATGAGTTGGCTGCCTACCCCCCTAATTATCATTACCACCCGTACCCTTATACGGGGAATGGTGCCGAACCATCCTGGTCTGGTGGCATGTGATGAGGCACATCAGAAGGGGGCGCACACAGCAATGCAACACTGTTTAATAACTGCCTGTAGAAGAACATTGAATGCCATGAGTTGCACACTTAAAAAAAACAAAGCCCACTAGACAGTGACCTTCTATACAGTATGCGTCTCTCACAGAAACTAACAAAGGAGTATCCACCTTTATCCTGATGTAAAAATGGGTGCTGCCACTTGTAAATTCTATTGGTTATGACTTCTGGTCTCATCTGTGTCCAATGCTATGTTTATTATGAACACTCTGGGCTTTACGGAAAACAGTTTTACATTTACTGCACATTATTCTTCTCATTATTTAACTTTAGCTTTAGGTTTCCTTCTGTTTTGAGGAAAAAGGTGGATGCTTGCGCAATTTTCTGTTTGCGTAAGTGCTTTGTGCTCATGTATGTAAAATGTCGCTATGACACAATGAGACCATTTTTGCGTCTGTGATGTCAAAAACAGAAAGAAATACATAAAATGCAAAAAAAAAAAGCTCTTCAAGGCACTGGAGCTAAAAAATAATTTCAACGCTCAGAGAGAGGGTGGAAAACTGGAAAAAAATATATAAGTGACATATTTAGGCTATGTGTAAAAAGTGATTAAATGTACAAATATATTATAATATATGAAATTAATATATAAATATATATATATATATATATATATATATATAACAAGACACCACAGCTATTTCTGAAAATAACTCTTTATTTCCTTCTTCTAGTAGTTTAACACATATCAGTGATACGCCTCATGCTCATGAATCTCATGTTGCTGTATCCCATATCTCTAAAGTTCTTGTACTCTCCAGGTCTGAAGTAGACCATCCTGCCTCTGTAGTGGGGCTGCTCATACATCAGCCAGTGGCCATCCATCACATGACAGGACTGGCAATCAGACATGCGGTAACGGTCCATAATGCTGTCACAGTCATCCATCAGCTCATACATCTGTCCTCCGAAGTTGTCCCTCTCATAGATCCTCATTCTGAAGGATCCTCTGTACTGTAAAACAAAAAATATCATCATTATTTAGCAGTTTCACAACAGTGTATAATATATTATGATGTCATGACAGATTGTGCATTATTAAATCTAAACGACACTGTAAACAAAGTGAGAGCCGTACTGGAGGAATCATGCGGCAGGATCTGATATTGTCGAACATCATTCCCATGCTCATCATACGCTGCATGTCATGGTACTCGCCCCTTCTCAGGAAGAACTGGTTCCCTGTGTAGCTGTCGCGTTCATAGACCATGAAACAACCGCTCTCCACCCTGACTGAACCAACACGGCTCAGGTAAGAGGAGACATCGGAGCAGTCACTCATGCAGTCATAGCTGCGCCCCTGGAAGTTCCTGTCCTCGTAGAAGATGATCTGTTGATGAGATTGAAAAATCAGGTGATTTAAAAAAAAAGAAAATTGCCTTTTAGTTCTGAATTACGTCAGGTTTTTTATTAGCTGTTAAAAGAGTTAAAGGGATAGTTCAATGAGAATTCCAAAAAGTAACCAAACAGAATCCACTGACTTCACTAATGTGGAGGAAAACACTATGAAAGTTAATGACTACTGTCAGCTGTTACCAACAGTTTTCATAATGTCTTCCTGTGTTCAACAGAAGAAACCAACTTGTACAGGTTCGGAACAACCTGAGGGTAAATTGTGACAGAATTCCCATTTTTGGGTCAACTATCCCTTTAAGCAAATACAAACTGGATGCAATGTGAATCTAAAGCTTTAAATGAAATATTAAGCATACTAATTTCAAACAAATTACCTTTCCCATGATGGTAGTGTGTTGTTTATCTCAGCTCACTGTATACCAACTGTACTTTGATGGCCTTTGGTGGTGGTTTTTATACAAAAACCAGTGACCCACATTTTGTTGTCATTCAAATGCCAAAAGCTGATGATCAAGCAGTATGACTTCTGCTGAAGTGGTCCAGTAAACTGAAACAATAGTTTTTATCCATACATCTCTGGCAGCTTTTCATGCATTGTCTTTTACAGTATAGGCAAGACTATAGTCAAATCTAGAGTGAATGTTCTTTCAATATTACAAATGACATCTCCATGCAAAGGATACTGTAGCATGTTTAATTCGAACATATAACTTTCAGTGCATTGGACTCCAACCAGAGACATAACAAGCGTGTTACCAAATCACAAAATGAATTTTCAGAACTGTTCAACTGTATTTCTTGTAATTTTGCATGTACTATTTTTCAGTGTGTTAAATATTTATTTACTGTCACATATTGAAATGTTGCAATGGAAAATTCTATTTTCTGTTTCCTTCATACCTACTTTCACATTACAAGCAGGATTGCTGGAGGGAGTACCTGGTACATAAGCATTGAATAAATTAAGCATGCAAAATTGCATTTAATATATTAATAAACACTATACTAATAATACTAATAAATACTATAATAATAAATAAAAAAATTAAATAATAAACCATTTTATTAAAGTAATTCATATTATTACTGAAAATCTAAAAAACAGTATTAAGCACTTATGGTTTAAAATGTCTGAGATGGTATTTTCCATTATTTAAATATATGAATGCTAATAATAATAATTATCAACATTGTGTTTCACCTAGTGCAAGCATTTGATATATTATTTAAAATATAGTAATTTTCATGCTTCAATTTGACAACAGAATCTAACAGACCTGCAAATATGTTCTTGTACAATTTATATTTCTTGCTATATTTTGATATAAATGCAGTTTTGTATTCGTATTATTGTTTTCTGTTAGGATTTGTAAATATGTAAACATAAAAAATAAAAAAAACAGTGAGAAGGTGAAGAAAGCCAGTTCAATCTGTTAAAGAGACAGTTTTAGTGCTGAGAATTCAGTAACATCTGAGTACTTTATTATTACAAATAACATTTTATTGTTTATCTGTTTGTTTGTTTTTTATGTCCAGGCACAAAAAGTGAAAAATCTAAATGTTTATAAACAGTTCTGCTTATAAACAGGAAATGAACAGTTCATATAAATACGTGCAACCAGAATGGCTAATAATCAGCGACTCGTCTGAAGGAGCCCACAATGGCACAGGTAGCACACCAGTCTCGGTATCTCCTGTATTCACCAGATTTCAGGAAATACTGCCTCCCTCTGTAGTTGGGATATTCATAGAAGATCCAGTAGCCATTCATCACATTACAGGAGTACACATGTCGATGGTGGAAACGATCAGACACACACGGGCAGTCGTCTGTGAATTCCATCATGTGACCTCCATAGTCAGCCTTCTCATAGATCCTCAGTCTGTATGGTCCCCTGTACTGTTGACGTCAAGATGCAAATGAATAATTCGGTACACTGGTGTCAAAGAAGCTGTAATATAAGTACAGTATCTCCACAAAAGAAACACATGAAGCAGTGAAGCTCACCATTGGAATCAGGCGACAGGATCGAATACAGCTACTGAAGCCCATCCATCTCTGGTAGTCAGAATACTCGCCTCTCTTCATAAAATACTGGTGGCCCATATAATTTGGACGTTCATAGATCATGAAACAGCCACTCTCTACTCTGATGGAGTTGCAGCGACTAAAGTACGTGTGCAGGTCTGTGCAGTCGTTACTGCACTCATAACTACGACCTTGAAAATGTTTGTCCTCGTAAAAAACGATCTGAAAAAGCACACAAAATCAACACTTTGTTTAAGTGCAGAGATTAGGAGAATAATCCATCTGCGTCAAAGCTTAGCATACATAGGGGAGGTGCAATTCAATGTAAATGTCATGAAAGTTGTGCCAAAAATCCTACCTTGCCCATGGTCTCCGTTGGAGAGATTCCATATGCTTCCCAAGCTTTTTATACTGCCTCTTGACAAACAAAGTATTGTTATTCAAATGCATACAGGAATATGTCAGAGTACTGAAAAATGTTTACCTTTTTGTTAGAGCACAATATTGGGTTCGAAAATATGGATTTTACTTGAAAAAGGATGTATAATTACATGTTTGGTGTTTTCTCTTGCATGGTCCAGGGAAAGGACTGGTACGGCACCCACACATTCACAGCACAATGCACACAGAACAATATGGAACATCCCTTTTGCATTAAAGAAGTTGTTCAACAGAGGGAGCAGTTACTGAGATTCCATTCTCAACAGCATTGTTAACTGCATTGGCATGCTGAATTTTCCAATAAATTCTTACATATGAAAAAACAATTTAAAGAGAAAAATCCTATTCAACAATTCAGAGTTAAGTCAGCTGTGTTTTGGGGATACAAGAATAATATCTCTGATATTCAAATGTCAAACTTTTATGTGCTTCAGGCTCTATAAAAACCATAGATATTTTGTTTGTAAAACTTCTAGTTTGTTTCAGCTCTTAGTCAGGCAAACGCAATATTTGCAACAAGCTAAATGCCTAGCAAAAGGCCCATGTGCAGGTTTTGGTATTTATGTAAAATATATTTTTTTATGACAGTACACTATAATGGTTTCACTGTACACTGTACATGTTTCTGTAATATGGACATACATATTATGTATATGCTTTTTGTAAATGTCTTGTGTGTGTGTAGATATAAATAGCCTTAGTATTGGAAGTGGCAAAATGCAACAGTAAAACATTCAAATGGAAATTATGAAAGCATCTTTTATAAGAAGGAATCTTATACACCAAAAAAAGCAAGCAAGCAGTATTTAATTGAATATTTTTGTAATCCCATAAAGCATTATATGACTCTATGTGTCATATATTTAAAAGCATACACTTTCATTTAACTAATATTTTCTATAAATAATTTTTTAATAAAAATTTTCATATTAATTTTTAAAAAATAATAATCTCCACACAACTGGCTATTGTAAATTTATTGTTTTTTTAATGTAAATTTTTTTTTTAATTTCGTTTTGTATTTTCGGAAGAAAAATAAGCACTTATTTGCAATGCCATACATATAAAGTAGAGCAAAAGTAGAGTCATCTATCAAGTTCAATTAGCAAACAAACAACAGCTAGAACAAATGATCAGAAATGTACCTGTATCCATCCAATTAATACCACAACATAATTACTTACTTTACTATAAATCCAAATGATCTCATTCAAATCGATTTTGTCTTCTTATTCAGTCGTCTTCAAATTATAGTTGCTTGTCCATTACTCAATATGTGTTTAGGAGCTATAACCTATAGCTTGTATTTTAACTGTTTCTTGTAATTGGGAATTGGATTGTCACTTTGTACCACTAAAAAAGCATGTGGATTAAAAACATCCTCAAATTTCTCTGAGGTCAATGTGCCTTTAAATAGCTGGGCTGCTTTTGTTTTTGACAGTCATGGTAGTGATAGACAATGTGGGCAGTTAATCCAGCTTGAGCCCTGCATTGTTCAGCCAAAAGCGTAAACTGTGTGAGAGACAGTTTTTGCTTTACCAATGAATGTTTTCCAGTCTGGTAATCAGATTTGTAATACAGAAAATGCCACTGATAGCATATTTAAATGTGGAATAGTTATAGATTAACTACTTATCGCATTCTGTTATCAATTTCACATAACACAGGATCAAAAATAATAACGTAACTTTCACAACTTATTTATTTCACAAACAAAAAAACACCAGAACAGAAATAATATCCAGAAAAGTAAAAGTTTCACTCAAGATATTTTATTTAGTGCATATGTTTTTGCACATTTTATGTTGTCTAGTTGAAAGAGGTTATTCTCCTGAGGGACCCGATTCTTGGAGCTGTTCCTCCCCAGTCGCTGTACTTCCTGTATTCACCTGGTCCAAGGTAGTACATTCGTCCCCTGTAGTTGGGTTGCTCGTACAGAAGCCAGTGACCATCCATCACAAGACAGGAGTGGATGTCAGATGTATGGAACCGGTCCATGATGTTAGGGCAGTCTTCCGTGAGTTCTATCATCTGACCTCCCATATCAGCCCGGTCATATAGTCTCATTCTGTAGTTACCTGTATACTGCAAAAAAACAAGGATTTGGGATATATTTAATAAACGCTTATTATTTATAAGAATATAAAAAGTGCATTTCTACAGTCTAAAATGTCCTCTCTTTTTTGATCTGATGAACTATGTTTTTTTTTTTTATGTTTATTTGCTCACTCCCACAAATCACTTACCATGGGGACCATCCGGCAAGATCTGATACAGTTACTGAAGCCAATCATACGCTGACAGTCAGAATACTCGCCCTTTCGCAGGAAGTACTGCTGTCCCATATAATTTGGGTGCTCATACACCATGAAGCAGCCATTCTCTACCCTGATAGAATTGCATTGGGTGAAATAGGGGTGCAGGTCTGCACAATCACTGCTGCTCTCATGGTAGCGGCCCTTAAAGTTCCTGTCCTCGTAGAAGATGATCTATTAAAGATTAAAGGTATGATAAATCTACTATACAATGTGAACTTGCAGCTGTAAAGTGGCTTCATGTTATAGTGCTGAAAACCATTCTGAGAGTGAGAGATGCCATCTTACCTTTCCGATAGCCATGCTGGCATCTGGCAGGGCTACTGCTCAACACTGGCATCCAGTGTATCACTGTCTTTTATAAAACCTAGAAGCTGCTCTTTGATTGCACAGCATAAAGTATTGTCATTCAAATAAATCTAGCCCAGGGAGAAAGTAATAGGGGCTAGAATCGGGGGGGCTACAATCTGATTATGTCTGGCTTGGCCCCGGTGCAGTTTTTCCATATTCATCAAAATGCCCCATATACCGTCCGGTCCTGCTTGCAGTAGCTTCAATCTGACTGCAATCAGCACAATGTATCAATGCAAAAGCAACATGTTTTACACTGAATTAATCGCGTAATGGCTTATTTAAGACTGGATAAAGCTGCAATGTTATTATACTGTATGATTCATCATAATCACCCAACTAAAAATACCAACAAACTAACATGAAATAAAAAACAAAACATTGAGCTCAATGTTTCTGACATTATTGTTCATAATGTCACTGTGTTCAGTAGAAACACAGTGACATTATGAACAATATACTGTATATTGGTAAAACATTCTGAGTCAAAATTTTATAGATTTCAAATGTATAAACATTTATTTCTGAGGGAACATATAAGATCCATTTGAAGCATAAAGGCCTGTGTTGCTTAACATGGCAGACCTATATGTTAAATAACACAAGCAAATATTAAATTTAAGTTTGGGGTGTTTACAACAGTGTACTGTATATTACATAAAAATAAACAATTATTCAAAAAAACTGTTAAGCAGTCTGCATGAATTTTAATTGTAGTTATTAACAATTCGTTTGATGGAACCCACACAGGCACTCAAGCCTCCCCATTCAGTGAATCTTGTGTATTCTCCAGGCCTTATGAGGTACATTCTGCCTTTGTAGTTGGACAGTTCAAAGAAGAGCCAGTTTCCTCCAATCGCTTTGCAGGAGAATATGTGGTTTGTTTGGAACATGTCCATGACATTCGGGCAGTCTTCTATCAGAGCCATCATTTGACCTCCATACTCCATTCTCTCAAACAGTTTCACCTCATGAGAAGATCCCTGTGTCTGGTAGAGAGAAGAACAAAACATTTAAATCAACCGCTATCGTAATAATCGAACAACCTGATATTTAAAATAATGATAAAAACGTGAAATTTATCATTACTTCCAATGTATCTCACTCAAGCATATAGTATAATCACCATAGGAATTTCACGGCAGGAGCAGACACAGTCATTTTTGCCCAACCAGCTTTTAAAGTCTGGGTACTCTCCTTTACAGACCAGGAATTGCTGGCCTTTGTAATTTGGTTGTTCATAGATCATGAAGCATCCACTCTCCACCATGATAGAGTTACAGCAGCCAAGATAGCAGAGCATATCTGAACAATCACCACTGCATCCATACTGATGACCCTCAAAATTCTTGTTTTGATAGAAAATTATCTGTTTACAAAAGGAGAGAGAGAAGACGGTCCATGTGCATGCACAGTTTACAGGAAAACCAGTGTAAATGTCTTGAACAAAAGGCAAACAACATTTTTGTATGACTTTTTTCACATTCCTTACAGCATTGATTTACCTTCCCCATATTTCGACAGCAGTTGTGCCATGTGAGTGTGATGCTCCATGGTATATAATATACACACAAAGTGCCGACACTGTATGTGTCATTCATATTATAATTACACACACACAAAAAAAGCTTTTTTTTGCCACTTGGTTTTAAAAAGTTTTGTTATAATTCTTTTGTTAAGAATTTTCTCAGTATGCCATTTTGTGAACAAATAAGGTTTGTTCAAGATAGTTTGTGATATTAACTTATATATATATAAATTTACAATAGCCAGTTGTGTGGAGATTATTATTTTTTAAAAATTAATATGAAAATTTTTATTAAAAAATTATTTATAGAAAATATTAGTTAAATGAAAGTGTATGCTTTTAAATATATGCATCCATTTATTAACAAATTTATGTTATTATTACCTTACGTTATTATATAATTATACACATTTTATGGTATATTACTTTTGTATACATTATACTTAGTTTTTTTTTACTTTACACTCATTATGTGCTTATTTAGTGGTTGGCCAGTAAAAACTGAACATTCTGATATTATTGATACATATACAGTTCATACACGCACACATATATGTACTTTGACTATATATTCATATTTAATATATTCTGCATATACTTTACAATCTAAAAAATATGATATGAACTATGTTTAATTCACTTATAACAGGGCAACTTTTTCAAATTCGCATGGTTATAATAGCCCTACTTTTTACTGTTTATCTATATAAACATTGTTTTAAAAAGGTAAGCCATTTTATTAAGCAGGTTTTCTACACTTCAACTGTCTATCATTAGTTATTTACCATGAGTTAGCATTAATATACAGCACAAGTAGATAGATTGAACACTCGAAACCTGTCTCATGGAGGAAAACGTTTCTATAGTTTTATTCAGTTCTCCGAACAGTGTCAAGCAGTCTGGCAGCCTATAGCAAGAGTCGTCATCAGGCAGTGACTTTTCCAGGTAGAGGATGCAAGAACAAAACTCAAGACACTTGAGCACAGACACCATTTTATTTAGTGTGTGAAAAAGAGCATACAGCAGACATTTCACAAGGACTCCTTTCATTAGAGATCCATGATTCGTCTGATGGAGCCCATCCTTGAACTCATGCCTCCCCAGTCACTGTACTTCCTGTACTCGCCAGGCCTCAGGTAGAAATGTCTGCCGGTGTAGTTGGGCTGCTCATAAACAAGCCAGTGACCATCCATCACGTGGCAGGAATGGAAGTCCGACATGCTGAAGCGATCCATGAGGTTAGGACAATCATCCTCAAGGTCCATCATCCTGCCACCCATGTCCTGGTGCTCATACAGCCTCATTCTGAAGGACCCACGATGCTAATGGGAAAAAACAAGAAAGTTAAGGCTAAGTTCTTAATTTGAAGTAATAAAACAATAAGATTTAGACTTGAGATAACAAATAGCTTCAGCCTTTACCGTTGGGATCATACGACAGGATCTGACGCAGTCGTTCATTTCCATCGTACGCATGTAATCAGGGTACTCTCCCCTTCTCAGAAAGTACTGGCATCCCATGAAATTGGTTCGGTTGTAGACCATGAAGCAACCGCTTTCCACTCTGATGGAGTGACATTGCTTGAAGTAGGAATGCAGGTCAGCGCAGTCGCTCATGCACTCATGATAACGGCCGCCGAAGTTCCTATCCTCGTAAAAGATAATCTAGAGGAAACAGTTTACACAATGAGAGCACAATAATAAATAAATACATGGTTAATACATCTAATTCATACAAACCTTTCCCATGTTTGTGTAGGCTTTGAACTTTTTCCTATGTAGGTGCCAAATGCTGCTGGAACTATAAATATATATCCAAGAAAATAATGGTAGTCCTGTTCGTGTTGTCATTTAAATCCCAGTGCACTCATGTCAGCAGAAACCGTACAGGAATATTGCAAACACAGACAGTTTTACCTCAAACAATCACTTTGATTGCCTCTGTAACATTAGTTTTTCCAGCAAAGCTGCTCTGTTGAAAGCTGCTGGAAAGGTCTAGGAAAACAATGTAACAATAGTGTTATTTATGCGCATTTATTTTAACATTACATACCAAACTTCTGTTTATATTTTTAAATAAGAACATTTAATTTTAACTGAAAGGTTTTGTTCTTGAAATTGTGAAATGTCTTTAGATAGTCGATAGTGGATGTTTATGAGGAAACAAAAGTTATTCTGCAATTATTCTAACTCTTTACCCAGTCTAAGACCTAATCAAAATAAGGCAGAAGACATTAAAGTTTTGTCAGTGACTAAATATTTTACCAGTAAAATAATAGTGGCTTCCTACCATCCATTCTGTATATAATTTAGTTGACTTTGCTATAAATTGATATTGACATGTAAAGCCTACAGTATACAAATTATTTATGAATTACAGCTTCTTCCCACAGATGCCATACAACCTGAAATCTAGTTGTGCGTAATCATGGACATGTTTAGTAATAAACACACCTGTAGTAAGAATACATACACTGCCAAGCATTTGGCTTTATGACATTTTATTGACAAGTCAATGCCAGAAAAGACACAGTTATTTTCATATTTTGAACTTTAAAAATCCGTGATTCTGCGGAGGGAACCGATGGTGGCACACGCGGCACCCCAGTCACTGAACTTCCGGTACTCGCCGGGAGGCATGAAATACTGACGGCCTCGATAACTGGGTTGCTCATAGAAGGTCCAGTAGCCCTCCATGACATTGCAAGAGTGAACGCTGCGGCACTGGAAACTGTCTCGAATGGACTCACAGTCGTCACTGAATTCCATCATCTGCCCTTGGAAATCTGGCCGATCGTAGATCCGGATGCTGTAGGATCCATCAGTTTTCTGCAAAACAAATGTCTTAGAGTTTGAATGTCTTCAATGAAAATGTGTTTGTGAAAATGATTAACATGCATTTTACTCACATAGGAAATTGTACGGCATGAGCGAATGATGTCATTGTAGCCCATCCAGTGCTGGTACTCAGGATATTCACCTTTAGTTAACACATATTGGAAACCAGAGTAATTGGGTCTTTCATACAAGACCCAGCAGCCACTCTGCACTCTTATAGAGTTGCATCGACTGAAATGAGGGTGCATGTCTGGGCAGTCTGTGTCGCACTCATAGGACCGACCTTGGAAGTTTCTCTCCTCATAAAAGATAATCTGAAATAAAGAGGCGTGACAAATTACAGCGAATTAAATAGACAACTGTAACTGTCTGTTGTTCTGTTTATAGACATAGTAGCATTCATTCCAATTAGAATTAGAATAACTGTTTGAATGCTAATGACTCATTTACCTTACTCATTTTGATGTAAGCCTCTGGAAACAGTCCTAAACATGAGAAACAGTCAAACAAACTGGGGCACGAGGTCTGTTTTATAAACCACCATCAACATGGTGGATCAAACTTTATTTGTCCTTTCAATGACTGGGATTTGGCACTCTGATGGTTCTGCCAACCTCTTAATCCTATCCATAGATTTAAAAGCCCTGATTCATCAAATCAGAATTCCTAGCTGGCAAATTACTGACCTCAGCTGTCCTCTTCTGTTTTGATCCAGACACTAATGAGATGCCTTACGTGAATTATTCTTTATGACATGGAATGCATCAGAATCCAAAAATGTCTGTGACACACCACACGTTGCAGATTTAAGATCGTAATAGTTCAATAGTTTTTATTGATTCCTGTAAACTTAACATTAATTATTTTAACTTTCTCTTTATGAATTACTATTCACACATTCCTTTTTCTTAAAGTAACACCATGTATGAACACTTTGTATGGACTGATACTAAGAAAGTTGATAAAAAGTCATATTTGGATTTATATAATAAATCTTCTAATTGATCTGCTGTCTTTATTAGTCTCAGGAAAGAACTAATATTATAACAATAAGGACAAACGGGGGGAAATGAAAATAATGTTACATGCGTTTAATAAACCATGAATATGAATATTTGCTTATTGTACAGCTGCTGTTTTTAGTCCTGCAGAGATTCTTGTGAGCCCTCATAGTGAGCGGTTTCATCTTTTAAGGAGTCCTCGCTATCCTGTATTCGACACAAAATAGAGGTGCAAAAATTCCAGTACACAATCTGAGCACATGATGCCAGTTATTTTATTTTCCAGTAGGCTATACATTATATTACTGAGTGTATTAGTCATAAATGATTGTGGTCAAATGTGAGGAGCAGCTGACCGACACTTACACTAAACGATGAGGAGCTAGAAGAGGAGGTGGAGGACTCTGGTTTCTCTATTACAGGAGAGATCTCCTGTTTAAGGGGTTCCTTGATCCAGCGTTTCAGTACCTGGGCTGGTGAAGAGAGTAAAATAAATTCTTTAACAGAATATAGGAAGAATACTGTACTAAATAACACTGTATTATTGGATTTATTAGATTTGAAGGCACATACTGTGTTTTCTTGAGTGGTCTAGTGCTTTGAAGGAACTGAGCATAGCAAATGGATGATAAGAGAGGGAGAATGGATGAACAATGTTGCCCTGTTGAGAACAATTTCAAAAATCACAAAATATATACATTTTTTGCCATTTTACTTCAGTTTGATTATTCAATACAATTCAAATATATATATATATAAAAAAAAGATCTTTCAAAACAGTAATGCATAATATAAAGTGTCAGTCCTATTTTCAGACTGGATGTATATAATTCCCATTCTCATCCAGCTTGACATTTGTTCACTCAGGTGACAAACATAATAAAATAACATACCTTAGCATGATTATGAGGGTAGGATGCCACTGGCTTGCAATTGTACATAGACATAATGTCTTCTATTGGTAAGCTGTTCTGAAAATGAGAGAACAATGACACGGCTTGTGGACAAAAACACAAACGTTGTTGAAACTGGTTACTTATCCTTACCAGAAGCATTCCAGCAAAGGAAGAAAGGATCATTGCTTCTCTTTCCAGGTGATTAGGGTACTGGCTAATATGTCTTAAACTGCCAATCCCTCTAAAAACAACATATCATTCCCAAATGTGAGGCAAAACACTGCTCATAAAAACAAATATTTTGAACAAACACAAATACTGGTGATTTAAATTACTTACATGTAGTTATTCTCAGCTGCATTATTCCCATTATCTTTATTGAGCCACCACAAAGCCACACTTATAGCCAAGTCATAATGGGCCTTTTAAGAATGTGTAGATGTATTAGAACAAGCCCTAAGCTTAAATCTTGTTTTTCCAATATTTTTTTATTATTATTATAATGCTAGAAACAAGAACAATAGCAGCTAATATCTACTCTCTCAATATTACAAACTTAAACTTTGAAATTTAATTTAATATCGAACACTTACCAAATCATCTAACATTGTAGAAGTGCTTTTTCCCTTTGGATCAAATCCAGTTTCTCTGAGTCGCTGTCCAATATATTCATCACTTAAAAAAAGGTTGAAAGAGCTTTGTTCTGAAAGTGTATTCTTAGAAATGAACAATTTATGATCACTTCTCATGATACAGTGCAGTACAGTGAATTTACTTCATGTTACTTACAGCAAAATTTTAACATCTCTCTTCACTCGCTTGGCCTCCATTTCTCAGACACTTCAAATTAATTGTAAATCTCTTTATTTCAAGCATGGAATAATAACATAAATCTAATTTAACAGCAACAGTAGGTAAAAAGAAATTTAAAAAAAGCACCAGGAGTATAACTTTACCTAGTAGTTAATCCTCTGCTAGGGCAACACTAAACACAGGAAGCAAGCTGCAAACTGGAAAGGTGAGATGAATATTTGACAGGATGTCTAACACACAAGTGTTATGTTACCAAAGGCATCTGATGATATTAACATTTGGAAGAAATTTGAAAAGTTGGGATGATCTAAAAAACAAAAACTGATTAACAGTCTTTGGCTATAATTCCATAACATCTGAATTTAATGCACTTATTTAGGACTGATCACCTTCACAAATAGAACAAATTTTTTGAAAATACACTGCATAAAAGAAAGAAAGAAAGCTCATTGAAACTTACCTAAAACTCAGATACCAACACTTCCTGACAGCTAAGCTAACTATCTATCAGAAGTTTTAGCCTGCTTTCATACGATATATACTGACTAAACAAACACTCCTACTCTGTCTCAGAATTGTAGTCGTCTCAGGTGAACAGTACTCTAAATTATTCATTCAGTACCTTCAGTCGCTTTAACACTGTAGGCCAGTACCTGGTTACATAACGCACAGACTCAATTTTCCTACATATCTTGATAGGAAAGATGAGGAAATGAACACAGCTGACTTCCACATGAACAGTATGAATGCCACAGAGGGATAAAAAGCAGAAGAAGAAAAAATAGAGCAGCCTAAAGAAGATTCTCTTTATTAACCAATAAAATAAATACAACCTAAAACGTAAAAATTATTTTCTATACATTACACAAGAATGAAAACTGCAAGGTAACAGGTGTGATTTAAAAAAAACAGTTACTTTAAAATCCATCTTAAACATTTGCATTACATAAAAAAAGACATAAAATAAATTGAAAAACCAAAGCTAAGTCTGAAATCACTCCTAAACTCGCTTCTTCTTCTTTTTGTCTTTAAACACAGGAGAGTTTAAGAACTTTGTATCTGAGTATTTGTCCCCACGCCTCAATTTGCTGTAAAAAAAACAAAAAACAACAACAATAAAAAAACAATCAATTCAAAATATTATTTTTGTATTATATAGTGGCTAAGAGAGCTCTTCGCACCGTAACTTCAGAAAACAAATGCAAAGAAAAAGCACCAGCAAATTAAAAAACATCATCAGTTTGACAGCTCGTGTGTGGTATATACACAAAACACAAAGAATGAAATGAATTAGTAGCAAGGACCAACAAAAAATAAAAATGTTCTGCCATATTTATTACCATTTGTATAAGCACAGTTCTACAAATACCATGCTTAAACTGTGGTTAGTGTAGTACATGCATGGTTATCATGATTTAACTTTTTGTAATGGTTTGTTTTAATTTAGTTTTTAATATCATCAATGTATTGATTAACTATTATAGTAAGACCATAGGCAATAGTCCTTTTTTGTAAGGAAAAGTAAGTTAGCCAGTGTATATAACCTTTCACAGTTACAGTGATTGTGTATTTCAACTTATTTAGGCTAATAATATATAATTTATAAAGCAAGCTATGGAATTGTATGATCAGGATGTTAAAATAAGCACAAATCTCATCTTTCAGAACAAACATATGTCCCAGTCATGTTTGTCACTTCACAGTTCCTCTAAATTGTGAAAGGTGGCCTATTGGCATCATGTTTCTTTGTTTGTGTTCGTCAAATGGATGAAGATGTTCTGTTAATTTGCAGGTGTTTTTTTTTTCTTTCTTCATTTCTAGCTCTCATACCCACCATAGTATTAGGTCAAAAATACATAATATCTTATTGCATTACATTAAATTGTTGTATCATTGAAATGTAACTCACCAGTTGAGAGTTGGTTCTTTGTAGGAGACTGGTGCTGCTCTTCTTCGTGCTCTCTCGTAATCAGAACTATGCTCTGTATTTGTTAGACTCTTCATAACCCTGCCTTCTGTTTGTAGAATAAATATAAATATAAATACAGTATATAGGATACAAACACATGTAGGCTATGACACGTGTGAAATACAAAAATAGAAAAAAATTAAACTGTCCTTTTTAAGGGGAAAAAAAGCATATTGGTACACTTTTAATACAAACAATGGTAAAGCATGTGGACATGTGGTTTACCTGGAGCATGGTGACTCAAGTCTGAGTCCTGGTCCTGGTAAATGTTCAAAGTCTGACAGCGGGCCTCTGGTTGAGGGCTGTAGGCAGAGCTTTCATCTAACAATGCTTCAGTGTAACCATCAAGGGTCTCCCAGGGAGGCCTCTCTTCTGTGAACTGAAGGTCTTTTGTTTTTCCACTAAAACCATCTGAAGGCACATTGTAGTTTTCTATGACAAACTTGCTTCTGTCCACTAAAGGTGAAACATTATTTGTTTCATTAGAAAAAAGATCATGTTCAGAAACGTCGCTGGAAGCCCCACTTTCTATATTTTCCTTAAGGGGAGATTCATGACGAGATGAAACAACGTATGTTTTCCTGCACTTGCCCCCAAGAACTTGGTTGACTTGATCTAGATTTATGCTAAGAGAGTCTGCGTTGATATAGTCAGTCTGATCTAGCCTGTCAAGGGTTTCAGCATTATGATCATCCCTGAGGTCTTCCTTTGAGGTACAGCAATGAGATATTTCTGGTAGCTGTAAAGTATTAGACAAAGACCTGCATCCTGCTCCATTCTGAAGATCAGTCTCATCTTGCCTTTTAGTCGAAATGGTGTCATCCACACTCACAGCACAACTGTTTTGTTTCTTTCTTAATGTTTTGGGTTTTTCTCTTGGTGCAGCATTCTTCATCTTCCTTTTTTTTGCTTTGACAGACTGTACAAGGCTAGCGTTTCCATCTTGTGAACATTCTGGAAGATTGCCGTTTTCTGTGATTATCTCGTGAAAATCATGCTCTGGCTCCTTGTGCTGTTGTGCAACATTATCTGAACCAATACGGAGAAGTGTCATTTCTGATATTACTTCCGGTCTGTTGGGATCATCCAATATATTGGTTTCATTCAAAAATGATTGACTTGCTTGTAGCACAAATGTTCCTCTGTTTTTCTGTGTCTTGCATGTTTCAGACTGAGGATGTGGGTGTGCTGGAGTTTTATTTTTATGTTTCTGAACTGAAGTCTGACTGACACGGATATCCGTATAAGTGGTCTCTGGGCATAAAGTACTGGCAGACTGAACATTTTCATGCATATCCAATAAACTGTGATCCATCATAAGGGACAAGGCTCTGGTCTTCCTGATCTTCTGAGGTCTTAGCTCATCTTGATCTATAATTGTTCTTTTGGTTTCCTGGGTAGCATGGGACTTTTTAGCTTTGCTTTTAGCAGCTTTATTTGAAACATTTCCATGTGAAGAATTCTGAAACTCTGGATCACTGAAACAATCATTAAAAATGTCATTAAGAGGATCTTGGGAGATCAGGTATGTTTTTCTTGGATCTGGATTTGGTTCTTTCAGTTTACTTGTGCGTCTGCTAATTTTATTACGAGAGGTGATGTGAGTCTTTCTGCGTGCAGTTATTGAATCCATTTGCTGCTCATTCTCCCAGTCACTCTGAACAGTTAGAGAGCACTGCTGTGTGACAGGGGTCATCTCTTTTGGCACAGCTGCAGTATATTCTAATGTACTTAATTCAATCGGTGAGTCTTTCTTTGCAGAAATAACCTCACTTCCTTTTTCTGATAGACTCAAATTCTTCTTTTTCTGGTCTTCTTTTGTAACTTTAGAGGTTTTACTGGCATTT
Organism: Enteromius treurensis; assembly: GCA_032275025.1. Classification (NCBI taxonomy): domain Eukaryota; kingdom Metazoa; phylum Chordata; class Actinopteri; order Cypriniformes; family Cyprinidae; genus Enteromius; species Enteromius treurensis. The sequence goes on from JAUCMU010000151.1 coordinate 11,407,275, forward strand.
GTTTCAACTGTTACTATTTCAGCAGCGCTGTCACTAACAGTCATCTCCATTTCAGAGTCATATATGGTGTTTTCTCTCTCGTGGCTGGGAGCATCACCGGCTGAATTGACTCGTTCAGACAGAACATGGTCCTGCCGTGGACACAAAGGTCTGTCTTGCAAACTCTCAACCTCTCCCATTTCAACGATTTGGTCTGAAAAATAAATCCCAAATTTAAATTGTTAAATTGTTAGCTGTAATGTACAATGAAATAAACTAAATATTAGCGTAATTTCTATGAAATAGCTGTGTCAATCATTAAAACTTAACTAAACTTATATTCATAAAGGGATAGGTCAACCACATAAAAATTAATTACTCCCCTTTATGTCATTCATTTTCAGAGGTTCACAAATTAGATATTTCTGATGAAATCCAAGAGCTTTCAGCCCTTAGAGAGCAACTACCACGTTCAAGGTCCAGAAAGGTAGTAAGGACATCGTTAAGACAGTCCATGTGACATCAGTGGTTAAACTGTAATGTTATGAACTACGAGATTGCTTTTTGGGTAAAAACAAATAAAAATAATTACTTTTTCTAACAAACTGCAAAGTCAGAAAACTTGGTTCTGAACATGAACAAATTTGTGTTCTGAACATAAAGAATTTATGGGTTTGGAACAACACAAGAAAGAGTAATTAAATTACAGAAATTTCCCTTTTTGGGTGAACAAGGAAAAGCCTACAAATTGTTTTCATACCTACACTGATGTTGTCTTCCGAGTCCATGCTGTTTGGATCCTTTAAAATATATATATATTTTTTAATATAGCAATATTGTGTCTAACAAATAGCTATATGTGCACAATCAAATAATTATTATTATTTTGGTTATTGTTTTTATTAACAACCACCACAACACAAATAGCCATTTAACTTAATTATTAGACAAATACATTTACTGCTTACCTCATCATTACAAAAAATGTCCACTGCCTTTGTCATCCAGTTTAGAGAAGAGTCATAAAACTCTCGTATGATGCCAAACTACAAATACAAATAAAACACCAACTGTTAACTACATATACCGGTATGAAATATACTAAATGTGATTTGTTAACATTAAAGTACAGCACAAGCTCAACCTGTTTAATACACCTAACGTTAGAGTAGCTCTTGACAAGTGTGCAACTTGTGCAATAAATAAGGATCAGGAATCATGAAATTCACATGAAGAGCCTAACTTTTTTTTTTTTTTTTTTTTTTACATAAAACCTTCGCGAGTAAATATTTAAACGCCATGACTTACCAGTTGTTTGTTTTTATGACGCTGATGAGCAAGATCAAAATGAGTTGTCTGCGCATCTTTCCTCAGTCGTACCACCTCTGCCTCCAGCTCTCTGCTTTTCTGCTTCTGAGCAACAAGAGCCAGAGCCAGAGCCTTGTTGTTACTTTTCAAAGAAAGCTTGAAGAATGATGAGGTATCTAAGAGACAATAAGGTTTAGTTGTCATCAACGAGCTACACCAGTAATAATGCAGACAACTGGATCTGTTTAGCAGTTCTTACTGTGTATTTTGGTCTTTATCTTTGCTGCGTACACAGTTGCCGTCTGTTTGCCCATTCTTATGTTTTCCTTTTTCTCTTTAGACGCCATTGTCAGCGTTTTATCATTGGGAGCTGTAATAAAAACATGACTGATAATAATACCACGACGGAACAAAACCGTTAACAGTAACGTTAACGTTAATGAATTTATTGTCGAGTACTCACCATGAATAAAAGAAGACGACAAACTCGACTCCTGATGATGTTTATCTTTATACTTGTTAAAATGCATTTCTACAATAAGTAATGAGCATACAAATGAAATCGGTTTATACTTATTTAAAACCAAACATTTCCGCGAGATCTTTAAATTCTTCTTCTCTTGTTGATAATAACGTTAGCATTTGTAGAATCAACCGTTTAAGTATCGCCACCTACTGGACTAAATCTGAAACGTGACACCCTTAGCACGAGAGCCTCGAAGGACCTGGAAAATGTCAAGAAATGAATAGCATAACATAGACCAGTAACTTTATAAAGAAAAATAAGAAGCAAATAAAGAATAAAATAATTAAATAACACATAAGCAGATAATATCATGTATGTTTCACAATAAAAGCTTAAACACAAAATCGAGTATAATAGAAATAGCATGTGCATTTAAACGTGGTAAGAGCATCAAAGACCTTCGTAACACGAATGATACCATATCGTCCCTAAATTAAGCTCTGACTTTTATTTTGGAATTTGAAACTTGTATTTCCGGTGTGACATCAGGCCGGTGGCAGAGTTCACACTCCCGCGCGCACATATTCCATTGAACTTCCTCCTCAGCTGTCAAAGCGTCTACACACCACTGCGTGAAATAGCAATACCATCTTTTTTATTTGGGGTATCAGACAGGGCTTAAATCTGAGATGGAGGGCCAGCGCTGGTTACCATTGGAAGCTAACCCAGAGGTATGAACTTCTCCCTCTCTCAAGAATTTGTGTCGCCAATTCAATTTGATATCGTTCATCGGTTCATTTTTTCATAGGCAGCTTTTAGCAGGAACGGTAAGCTGCACCTCATGTCTTTGACTTCACATTTTATATGATACTGTTTTGTGTTCTGTGTCTGCTTTTCAGGTTATGAACCAAGTGAGTAGAGGTCTCGACTATCTGGGTGTGTCTAGGATTCAAAACTTGTGCCAAATGAATGAATCAGGTTTATTAAAGCACGTCTGTGTTAAAGCTAATTGCATCAGCTTATCATGTTCATCAGCAATTCTGCGCTTGATATCTTCTTTGCAATTTTATGGTATTGGAAGTAATGCAAAATGTATTTTATGTTTCACATTTGTTTATTATTGATATGTTTACGTTAAATAGAAAGGCTTCTGGAATGCGTAGGCCCTTGTGTGTCTCTCACCTTACACTTCTAACCTCTTTGCTAGTCTTATGCTGTAATTTGTCTTTAATATGTATGTGTTGTGTTATACCTTTTTGTTAAGTTTTTACGACAACTTGGCTTGGTACCCACCTGGCAGTTTGGGGATGTGTACGGTTTGGAAGCTGAAGTTCTTAGTTTGGTGCCAAGGCCTGTTTGCGCTGTACTTTTGCTCTTCCCTATAACAGAGAAGGTATGACTGCAGTTTGCACCCATAATTACTCAATGCAAGCGAATATGCTTTGTAATTGGGACCCTGTAACTCAAAACTAGTCATAAACCGTAGAAGTATGTTTTTTATGTTATTTCTGTTGCAACTGGATACATTTGTTGCTTGCGTCAACTAGCAAATTATGGTAATTCCCTTTAAATATGTGTTTTAAAGGGGTGTAATATTTTATTATTTGGTCTTAAATAAAATGGAACTGGAAAGACTAATAAAATTGAACAGAATCACGGTTTGCTCTGTTCACCATGACCCAAAATACGATGAAATAACTGAATTTTGCAACACTTCTGATAATATTTATGATGATTTGAGCATTTGTTTGGTTGATTTGAAGTGATAAGCTTCCAGCAATCAGTATGTGGTTATGTAATTAGTATTAGTGAATATAGGAGGTCAAAAAAGTTTTTGGTTGTTAGGTTTCGCAGAGAATTGCATTAGTTAATACAAACCTGTGGCCAGTTGCCTAAACTTAGCCTCTGTTATGACTGGGGTACTTGGTTGCATTTTTTTTTTTCATTACATTCGACTAACTCTTTGTTTTATGTAACCAAAAAAAGTATTAATTCTTAATTCCATTTAGTCAGATGAATAGAGCGCCTTTGTGTTTCTTGCAAATTATTATTATTATTATTATTTTTATTTCACAATGTGTAATTATTATTGTGATTACATTTTAGTAATGTACTTTTTCCAATGTAGTATGAAACCTTTAGACAGGAGGAGGAGTCAAAAATTAAGGCACAAGGACAAGAGGTGTCCTCAGATGTCTACTTCATGAAACAAACCATCGGCAATGCTTGTGGTACAATAGGGCTGATTCATGCTGTGGCAAACAATCAAAGACATCTGGAGTTTGGTAAGTATCAGTATTGATATTTTTTTTCTTTTCCAGGAGTAAAATATTAATTCATTTGTATACAGGTGCTTCCCAATAAATTAGAATATCCTGGAAAAGTTTGTTTATTTCGGTAATTCAACTCAAATTGTGAAACTCGTGTATTAAATAAATTCAATGCACACAGACTGAAGTATTTTAAGTCTTTTGATTCTTTTAATTGTAATGATGGCTCACATTTAACAAAAATCCACCAATTCACGATCTCAACAAATTAGAATGTGGGGACATGCCAATCAGCTAATCAACTCAAAACAACAGCATGGTTTCCTCAGCCTTCAAAATGATTTGTATTTAGTTTGGAAACCATGGTTCTAGAGTCTGGAGGAAGGGTGAGGAAGCTCATAGCCCATATTGCATGAAGTCCAGTGTTTAGTTTCCACAGTCTGGGATGATTTGGGGTGCAATGTCATCTGCTGGTGTTGGTCCATTGTGTCCATTTTTAAAAAAAACCAACGTCACTGCACCCATTTACCAATCAATTTGGAGCACACCCTGCTCCCTTCTGCTCACCAGCTTTTTAGGGATGCTGATTTTATTTTCCAGCAGGATTTTGCACCTGCCCAGACTGCCAAAAGCATGGTGTTGGTTTGCTTGACTGGCCATCAAACTCACCAGACCTGAACCCCACAGAGAATCTATGGGGTTCTGTCGAAAGAAAAATGAGAAACAAGACCAAAATGCACATAAGACGAAGGCCACTGTCAAAGAAACCTGGGCTTCCATGCCACCTCAGCAGTGCCAAACTGATCACTCCATGCCATGCCGAATTGAGGCACTAATTAAAGCAAAGAAGCCCCTACCATACTTTCCAGAAGGCCAACAATTCACAATTTTTTTTTATTATTATTTTTTATTGGTCTTATTGGCCTTGTTGAGGTTTTTGTTAAATGTGAGCCTAAATCATCTCAATTAAAAGAACCAAAGACTTAAGCTACTTCAGTCTGTGTGCACTGAATTTATTTAATATATGAGTTTAACAAATTAGTTGAATTACTGAAATAAATGTAACTTTTCAACGACATTCTAATTCATGGAGATGCGACTGTACTGTTTTTTTACAGAGCCCAATTCTCCGCTTAAGGCATTTTTACTGCAGTCTACAAAGATGAACCCAGAAGAAAAGGCAGCTTTCCTTGAAAAAGATGAGGTGATAAAATATTTTCGCTGCAACAGAGTGGCCTCTGAAGGAATTAACTGAACTAAACTTTTATTCATGGTATTGACATTTGTATGATTTCAGAGTATCCGAGTAACACATGAGTCGAGTGCTCAGGAAGGACAAACAGAGGTCGGTATTTGTTAAATACAGGGTAGTTGCTAACACAGCATTCAAAACAGTACCAAACATGTGCGCATATTTAGCTTTATCTCACTGATGAACTTCCCATGTGAATGGGGAAGTAGCAACATTTCGAGAATTAAACCAAGCGAGTCTTTAAGTTTTTAAAAATCCAACAACTTTATTAAAAATATAGAATTACTTAAAATATAAATGCATATATAAATAAATGTATTGCTGCAGTTACATCTATTCTACACTGTATAACCTTTTGGACCTTTCCAGTCTGGTTTCACTTCATTCCACAGGACTAAGATGCTCTATTAATCAAGGATTAAGGATCATCTTCTCTCAAGCTCTGAGAACTGTAGTGTTCTCATTGTGTTGGATCTCAGTTCTGCTTTATTTTTATTGCTGATCCAGTGTCATAGAAAAATTCTAACTATTCACTTTGCTCACCCTTATAGGCTCCAAGTTTAGATGAAAAAGTGGATTTGCATTTTATTGCCTTTGTAAATGTTGAGGGTCATTTATATGAACTGGGTAGGTACATTTAATTTTACATGATACATTTTGTCTTTTGTTTTATTTATTTGTCAGTTGTACATTAAATTGATGTACAGAACCAACACCTAAACATACAGTAATTATTATGTGCGATGTTGTGAAGGGAGATATAACTTGTTCATATTTGGTTTGTGTCTTTCAGATGGACGCAAGCCTTTTCCAATTGTTCATGGGAAAACCACCGAGGACACATTTCTTGAGGTGGGATTTTTCTCAGTCATGGGTTATAGATTATCTGTAGCAAAGGATGTATATTTGGATGTACATGAAGCTTTTTTGCCATGCTGCTATATTTATTAAAGCAGTAAACTCACAAATTCCCATATCCAGAACAAGCCATCTGTGAATAAGAATATGAAGTGTGGACTTATGGGACGTTGTTCTGCTCCACTTAACAGACAATAAGTGGAAGGAGAATTTTAGAATAACATGACCGTCGCTTCATTCTACAATTATGCCATTTCTGTGTCATTGCACATATGCAGTGCTCTCTAGTTTTGTTTTTCAATCCGATCAAGTGTTTAAATGTCTATTTAGCCCCTTTCCATCCAATCGAAATTTAATTTGGATAGAGCTCATTTGGATTCATTTGAGGTGTTTATATGAAGCCTCTTTTTTTGGTCAGATTGAGCCATCAATCTAATTATTTAATTGAATGTAAACAAAGTTATTGCTGTGGATTGGGGGTCTGTTTTTCTACATTTGGTTTTTCCCTGATCTACAGGATTCTGCCGAGGTCTGCAAGAAGTTCATGGCACGTGATCCCCAGGAGCTCCGTTTCACTGTGGTGGCTCTTTCCAAAGCATAAATTTTTCTTATTTTACCTAAGAGAAAAACTGCCAATCATTCAGAAGTGCTGAATACTTTAAACCTTTATAGGTTCAGTTCTGACTTTGAATAAAAAGGTTTGTTAAAGGTTTTGACCATAACCGTCAAAGCAAGTGATAAGCAAATTAGCTAATAATAAAAAAGTGTACATGCACATAAAAAATGTCGTATCTGAATGTTTACAACTCTCTGATTGAAATAATGTTTGTGTTCAGTTCTCCAAACTCATAAAAACAGTTTTCTTGATGTTAATATTAATTCATCTAATGGTGGTGGTGTTTTTTTTTTTTCTGCCAGAAAAAAAAACAATTTAAAATAAAAGTTCTCCTGATGAATATGTGGACTTATATTTTAACACACAAATGCTCTTGCAAAAATGCCCTCACAGGAGTGTGTCAATGTGTCGTGGCATATGTTGTCCTACTTTTAAATACAGTTTTCTTAAGAATACAACAAAATTCAGGCAAAAAAAACAAAACGATATAACAAATGTTTTCATCTCTTGCTGATCTCATTGCTGTATTATGAGTAACAACAGTTCACTCCCTTAATACTCAAGCTATGATTGATGTGCAGCTTTTGTTCACATATTTTTTTCCCTTCAGAATAGCAATTCACTCTAAAAATAAATTGAATCGCATTTATATGTTTTAAGATATTGAGTACAGTTATATATGTACACATTGTTTTATACACTGTATTATTTACTGTATGTCTGTTCTTGAAGTTGCAGCATTTATTGGAATGAATAATGACTGTCCAGGCAAATCAGGAAAGTGTTGCTTACTGTAACTGATCTGTCTTTCTTTCTTTATTTATTTTTTAGTGAGTTATTTGGTAAATAACCTTATAATAATTAGATCATTTGTATGGACAGCTAGTTATTATTGCAATACAAAAGCTGGTAGTTTGATTGTGTCAGTGTTCCTCTTAACCAGCAGACAGAACCCTATCCCTTATTTAGATTTACTACATTGTTTACTTGCAAAAAAAAAAAAGGATGTAGCTAATTAAATTGAATAGTAATAATAAAATAAAAAAACATCAAAACATTTGACCTGCATCAGTAGGCTACTTATAAACACGTATTTAACTAAATATATTCCTCTTTATTGGGCCCTTGGCACCTGAAATGTAATCTGACAGTAGTTTAGGTGTGAATCTTGACGCACTAGGGGGCGTATAAAGTACACAAGAGAACTAAAGTTTCTCAGGAGTAAGCTAAAGAACAAGAGGGGATTTAAGTTTGGCCCTGCGTCGTTTACGGCTTTTATAAGATCTTTGTTCGCTGACGTTGTGACCCTTGTAATGCTTGTAGTCGAGTACAAAAAGCTTTCACCTGCAGACTTTTGTTTTTCTTTTTTGAAGAAAACGGGTATAATCTTAAAATTATTCAAGTGACGCGGCAGTCCAAAACGCTCCAGTTTAACTGTATGCGCGTCTTGTTCGCGCTTTGCAGCGTAAACGCCTGTTTCTTCACAGCCTCACCAAGAAGCGCACTAAAGGCCAGGGATGGAGTGGAGACCACCGTCTTCGGTGGGTTATGAGACTGCTTACTCGGAAGCACAGAGATGGATTGAGGTAAGAACTTTCACACCTGCTCATTCAGATAAAGATCAGTTCAGGGAAATGACACTTGATACTGCAGATTTATGAGGTAACCAAAATGAAAAATTACTGATTTGAATCATTAATTCTTGCTAAATATACCCGGACCTGTTGAATTCGTGTTTATAAAGCCTAACGTTAGCAAAAAACAAACAAACATAACATTTGGTGTTGCATAGCCTACAGAAGTATTAAAGGTTCAGTCTTTTGTGTTTCAGCTTCTTGTTGCTTTTGCTAATTTGCTACGATGCATTGGTAGTTTTCTTTCCACTTAAAAGGTCATTAAATGTGTAATTATTTGCATATTTATCCAATGTTTATCCACATTTATTAAATGTGATATTTAACCTAAATAAAGGTTACATTTAGTGTAATAATTCTTGTACAGTCACACTATATCATTGTCAAAACGATGAAAAAGGATACTCTTTATTGTTGTTATTAATTTGATTAATATTAATGATGTGTATTATTTATATTTATTTAAACTAGATTAATATTTGTTATTATCGTCTTGTCTACAATCAATAAAAACATTTTTGATTGTCATGAGGACAGAAAATGCATTGTCTTATTCCAGTAACATTGCAAAGCATGGGATATTTCACCCAAGAATCGAAATGATGTCTTTATACTCCCTTCGTGTAATTTCATACCTTGCATTCTACTGCAGGACACAAAGAAGATATACTGTAAAATTGTAGCCAAACAGTTTTGGATGCCATTGACTTTTGTTACATTAAGTAAGTTGGACCAAAAACTGTTTAGTTACCAACATTTTGTCAAAATAACTTCTGTTTTTATTTCAGAAGCAAGTAAGTCATACAAGTTTGTAATGATGGAAAGTAAATAATGGCAGGATTTAATTTTTGACTGGACTATCCCTTGAAAAAAATGACCTATTTTATTTTTCCGTTAGGCTCACTGTGGCAAATCAAGAAGTCCTGCAACAATTTTTACACGCTTTAGACAGTTTATTCCACTAAATCCTCCGGAACGCTATTAGTCTAAGGCACAAATGATTAGGACTTTCCTATCCTTGTGAATTCCCTTCTCTGCGGGAGATGGCAGGGCCAAAGCACTGGCTGTAACTGAACAAATATTGTTCTTAATTCATGAGGGGTGAATCTGAATGCTTTTAGTGTGACATCAGTCTTTCACACATGCACACTGGTGCATTGTCACAGGCGGTTGACCTTGGCAGGGCAGTTTGACCCCAAGCCGATTGCTCCCCTGCAGAGGAAGGTGATGTGCCGCTTAGCATCAGGTTGTCAGGCAGTGCTGGAGTCTTAGTGTTTGAGTGTGTGGAGTGTTACAGTCAGCTGAACAATCTGGAGTTTGTCACATGTGCTCATTCTTGCACCAGGCACCCGGTCTGTGGGCAGAGACATTCCTGTTTTACCTCCAGGGTAGTTCTCAGCTTGTTAAAGTCAAACCTAAAATTAGCCACTCTCTGATGTTGCTTGGTAAAAAAAAAGAGTAAAAAGTTGGCAACTTGGGTTAAGTCATACTTGTTAATTATTAAATATTGATAACGGAAATATACTTAACTTTTAACTTTACTGATGAGCGTTGATATTGGTCAGTAATTGGGGGGGGGGGGGGGGGGAAGATTTGCATGAAGCATCTATTACTTATCCTGGTTGTTCTTTTTAGCCTAAAATGACCCAAGAGCATTTTCAATATTTCTTCATGTTCAACAAACCCTGCCTGGTCAAAGGGATTAAAGCACTTTGGCACAATTAACGATGTGCAGCATTCCGTGTGTCCAAACAGCTTAGAATACCTCACTGCTCGTTCATGAATGAACAATAGCTGTGTGCAAAAGTGCAATTGAGTAAGAATCATGTCTTACATCATCGAAACTTGCTATTTATTTCAGTTTGATAACAATGAGATTAGTGAGATTAGAGAACAAATCATTTGTATTGAATTCTTCCTTTGATTACTTTTTATAGAATGGGAACATCAAAGCTGCATTTATGTGATCAAAATACAGTTAAACAATAATGTAGTGAAACATTATTAAACATTTCTAATATATTTTAACATTTAGTCCAGTGATGGTAAAGCTAAACTTTCAGTAGCCATTTTTTAATGTCAAATGATCCGTCATAAATTATTGCAATTTGCTGAATTACGTTTACGTTACAAATTAATCCAATCAAATCACGCTTATTGTCACATCCACAGCACATCTGCCTAGGTGAGTGAAATTCTTGGGAGCGTGCTCCAGACAGTGCAGAGACGATTTACATATAGACATGTAGACAGTTACATATCTACGGGATTTACAGAGTGACAATATTCAGTATATACATACATACATAGTACACACGTTGAGACATATTTACAATTAGCAATACAGTAAGTGTTTTGAGCTGTATTGTCAATAAATACATTTATTTTTTGTTTCAGATATTTGTTTTTGTATATTCCTTTTATTTTTTAATGGTACTAAATAATATCTCCTACCCCTTAAATTATAGTGTATTGCAGCAATGCAATTTATTTATTTGTTTGTTTGTGTGTGTGTGTGTGTGTGTGTGTGTGTGTGTGTGTGTGTGTGTGTGTGTGTTTATTTGCTATTTGTAAGTGATTTGTTCCAGCTCTCAAATTGTTCTTCACCTGCTACAGAGATCTGTTTTAATAACTAAAAGCTGTGATGGACATTACAATGACATCAACAGCAGGGGTCAGGATTTCATATGTCATTGAACTCTGATGTTTACTACACCATGCTGTGTGAATGTGCTCCATATGATTAACCTCTTGCCTCTTCACACTCCAAATCTACAACTATGACCGGATCTTTGATATTATTCAATATGAATTATTCTACCACATAATTGACCTCTTATTAGGATCTCGATTTTGAAAGATTTAGATCAGTGGGACAGAGGATACAAAATTCCTCTTGAGATAATCTACCTTAATTTGTAGTGTAACTCGATCTAGTACGAGGATCATAGTATTTGCCCACAATTTTTTTAGCCTTTGTTTTGTTCAGCAGACATAGAAAGTGTCCTTTGAAGTTCTGCTCCTAAAAGAGAACAATTGCGGTTCAAATCTCACAGTCAACACTGATCTGAACATAACCAGTGTCCTTTTACATGTAAGGCTCTCCACACCCTCTGAATACATGCTATGCTCCTGAGCGATAGCCAAGTGAAAGCAGCGTAATAGTGTGCTATTCAAAACAGCAGACTTCATGTTATAGGTGCTTACTGACATCTCAAGATTTCTTTATGGGCTCTTTTTTTTCTTTCTTGTTGTTAGCTGAGGTTTTCTTAAATGCTATGTTTTCTAGACCAGTAGCATATTATAAAACATACTCGCTAGCTAAATGAGCGACACTGTTTTTACTGGCGTTCAAACTTGGAAATTGAAAACATTTGTATTCAGAAAAAGGGCTTTGCTCATAGATTATGTTATATGAGGTGTGGAGCAACAGGGCTGACATTGTAACGTTGTAGTCTCAGGGTATAAACACAACATAAATGCTTCCCTGTGTGTGAGCAAAAACAATGGGCTGCGTGCCCTCTATGTCCTGCAGGAGTAGCTTGAGATCATTGGAAAGGCATGAAACTGTGTGTAGAACTGTGACATTCTTCCAGATGCTCTCGTTCTCTGTGGTTTGGCCGCTGGGCTCCAGTCCTGATTACTGAATAACCCACGATTCTCCAAAAGAGGCTGTGTTGTTGTACTAATGTGCGAGACTCTTGGACTTGCAGTTTGGAAGAACAACTTTCCTCTCCTTTCCCTGGACACAACCTTCCCACTTACTGGTTCTTAGTGCTTCCTGTGTTTGTCCTCGTCTCGCAGGCTGTCACTAAGAAGAAGTTTGTGAGCAGTAATTTCCGGAGTTCTCTGGAGAATGGACTTCTGTTGTGTGAGTAAGTAATGCTGTTTTTACTTGAACTTCTCTAATTCTTACTATGGTTTTCTTGGTTGATGCATGAAAAGATTCCTGCTATACCATTTATAATTGCTTTTAATAATAGCTATTGCATAACTCAATCATGCACACTAACATAGTATAGGGTAATCAGTCTTAAATGGACAGTTAACCCAATAATGGGAGTTCTGTCATTTTATCAACCTGATGTTCTTCCAACATGCACGATTTCTTTCTTCCATGGAACAAAAAATAATGTATTTCAATGAATGTTTCTGCTGTTGTTGTCCTTACAGTAGAAGTCAATGGGATCCAAACATTTTGAGCTCCAAAAAGTGCTCTATAATCTATACAGTCCTTGATGAAAAGTATTCCTTTGTATGATTTAAGAGCAAATATTAAATAGTTATTCAATATCAAATCAAAACATCCTTCAACTCATGGATATGCATACCTAACTCTAATATGGTGACACATCGGTAATTGTAGCTTTTGCAGTTTCTTGTTATAATCAAGCCCATTGACTTTCACTGTATAAACAAAAACAGTTAAAACATACCTCAAAATATCTTCTTTTGTGCTTTGTAGAAAACATTCATATGGATTTGGACACTAATTATTATGAATTTGGGCTTTTAAACTTTTCAACTCTGACAGGTGATGGTGAAATTTTTTACATTTTATTTTACTTTTTCTTTTTTTCACATTTCAGAAATTCAGAAATGAAATTTCTGCACAGTTGCACTAAAAGGTTAATGTTGTATTGCCTTTGAAGAAAATGTACACCAAACCTAAAACTAGAACTATAACTAATCCTAAAACTAATTGATCCATACAGTTTAACCTAATTAATTAAACTCATACTCCACATCACAAATGCAGTGCTTTACCAGAGGAGCTACTGAGCATGATAACTATGTCATAAAAGCTAAACATATGGAGATGTAAATGTCAAAGTAAATTTGTTTGCAAATTGATGCACTGTATTTGAGGTCATAATAAAGTGTTGTAAAAGGAACTGAATGAAGATAAGTCTTGAAAATGAATAATGTAATTATTTGCAGAAGTATAGATAGACAGCCTATTCAGCCTAACTACTTTTGTATTATGCTCTCTAACAGTATTTTACCTGCTGCTTACAATATGATGCAAGCTAACATGAACTTTTTCATTTTGGAATTTGCATCTAAACTGTGTGCCATTTAATGCGCATTGCTGTATGCCATACAGCTATTTTTAAAACACATAATTGTACCCGACTGCCTCAGTCACACTCTGTTCCATCCCAGGAAGCATTAGTAAGCCCAGCAGAGGAAAACAACACGGATGGCAGAACATTTAAAAGGACAGCTGGGAAGAGGTGATCCATAGTGCCAGCTACTCTAGCAGGGTTAAGAAACCTGAGCAGGGCAGAGTGCAGGCATACGGGCAGAGGCGGCACTCAGGCCTCTTCTACAGGAGCTCTGTTGTCCTGTTTATGTAGAGAGAGCGTTAGGTCGGTGGACTGGGTGTGACATGCTGCAAGCTCAGTGATTTCAGCACATTTCTGAACCTGACTGGATGGTTCTGGGGCAGTGCGTGGGCCGGTCTGACATGCTGGTGTCAGTCGAGTGACTCAGCAGACTTATTACCACAGTCCAGTGCAGAATCTCACCATCCTGCTCCTGCGCTCTCATGCTGTACTTTCAGTCTGTACTAAGCTATTACCTTTGCCATTTCCACATGAGTGGACAAAGGCACACATTACCTGAGGATACTGTCACTCTGCATCTCACGTCTAAACAAAGACTCCAGTGAAACTACTGCTGGGCTAGACATAGCAAAGTCTTGACTTGAACTTAAAGAGTTCATGGATGTGTGAAGAGGTTTGCATGGGATACACATTTACAGGTTTAAAGAACAGAAACAGAGAAGATTTTGTCAGCACTAATTATTGCTTAGAAAAACTGCAGCTCTGTTATTTCTTTGAAGAGTTCACCTAAAAATGTAAATTCTGGCCTCATTTAGTAACCCTCACATTATTCCAAACCTGTATGACTTACTTTCTTCTGTGGGTGAAAAGGAAAGATACACTTGACACACTATGAGACAATTCATTAAAATGTTAATGGCTGTTTCTCCGTTTATTACACATAACCTAAACAGCCAGAAATCAAGTTTCTCACATATTATATTTCATGCTCATCATTCCTTGTTAGCTATGAGCTGCATACCTTTTATATTCGATGTGTAATGTGTATTTCTCCAAACCAGTTTTTGCACACAAAACGTAGCCTAGTTAGAGGCTATTGACTGATGTCTGTTTCCACAGAGAGACGTTTGTATTTTATTCAGAGCATTAGATGGCTTTGTAAACTGAAGCCAGATGGTCAGAATTAAAGGAAGCCATAAACTGGCAACCGGCACATGATATAACTGTTTGTGTTGACTTTTGCTCTGTTTTTCTCTTTCTAGTCTAATCAACAAGATCAGGCCTGGCCTCATCAAGAAGCTAAACAGATTATCCACACCTATTGCTGGCCTGGTAAGGTTTTTTTAAATCATCATTATTATTATTTGTACTTTGACATCCACATATTGTTTGAGCTGTAGTATTTCACCTTGGCTAAGAACCTTAACTCTTACAAAGAAATTGAAATGATTTACCAAACAGTTTACATGTACATGGGTGTTAAGTGTGAGTTGCACAGGGTTGATCATTTACTTAGTATTTAATAGGAATCAATTTTCTCCAAACATTGTGATTTTTTTCCCATCAAGAACACTCCATAAGCATGTAGAAAAGAGTAGATCATCCAACTTTAATGAAAACTTGTGTGAAAAAAATACAAAATAATCTTTTTGAGAACGTATTAATTCAAGAACATAGACAAGTTAGATATGGGCCTGAATTAAGCTGTTTTTATTGAAGCTGTTTTGGCATAATCAATGCAAAACATGCTCATTTATTTCCCATTGCCCTTTAAAACTCTTGACCCAGGTAAGCTTAGATAAGCATCTCCATGTCCAACAGCATCACAGCGGTATTTCCATAAAATGCTTCCAACCTCGAAACCTGCCAAGCACAGCCTAAACTCACAATTGAGGGCTTACATGGCAAGGGCTAAGCAAAGGCATGCAAAGAAAAACACATAGTTTGGAGTATATTTTAGTTTCGCTAAATACTGCTGAGCCTGTAAAGTTTGTCTGTAAGAGAGCTGTTTCTAACCTCCCACCAAACGGTAAGATGCAAAAGAACACAATGCCCTTATCCAGCTACGTTTATGACTGATGAAAGATATTTTTTCACAGAATGAAAGGCCATTCAGGGCTCTGAAATCTTACCAGTGCCATTATTGTTCCTTCTGGCTGCTTTGCTTTTGTTCGACACAGTTTGATTCTAATACAGACGATTTATATTTTGTTAAATCAAGGCTCATTAGTGCAAGAGTGGAAATCTCTGGTTTTTGACTCTGGCTTTGGATCGCTAAACTGTACTCTGGGTTTGGCTTCGGCTGATCTCTGGATCACTTTCCCATAGTTCCATCAAACCCGGAGTCGTGGTTTACCCTTGTGTTTCCCTGGATAGCTGATCCTCCTTTTAACAATTTGAAGAGAGGAAGCCTACAGTTGTGTGGCACGCTGGTCGGCCAGATTAGAAAAGTCATACTTGCATGGCTTTGGCCTGAGGTTTAGCAGAGAGATGACTCCTTAGAGCTCTTCATAAATCCCCCATAATTGAACTGGATGGATATATTTGTCTCACCACTGTGAAAGGAGAATTGGCAGAACTGATTATTTGAATAGAATTTTCCAGAGGCCACCAGGCTTGTTAGTTCTTAAAAGTGAGCATTATTTACTTTTATTAAACCCATAATGTGCAAGTCTTTCATTTTTATGAATTGGCACACTATTCACTGTTCACCACAACAGTTTACTGAAAACAACATGTTTCATATGAGAACTTTTATCTATGCTGACACACTTCATCACACCAATGTACTTTATCATACCGTATATATTATCACTAGTGATGCCTGTGAAATACAATCCTGGATACCATATGAATCCTTCAAATTCCTAAATCATAATTAATCCACCAACCAGCAGTCGCAAAACAATGTTTGACAGGCAGCTTGATAGTTTTGTCAGAAGACTGTAAGCACTAAATGAGAATTTCTGACAGGATTATGTGCCCTGACTGTAAAGTTAAAGATGCTTACTGCATCATTATGTCTGCATGATTTGGTTTTTGAGATTATTCTGATATGTTAACTAATGAATGTTAAAACTTGCTCAAGTGAACTAAAGGAATCTTTACTATGCGGTCAGTTAAAAGCTATGCAATCTTCAAATCCTATTCCATTGCTAACTCTTTTATTTATAAATAAATGTAAAATATACTAATTAAAGCAACCTTGATTAGGCCCCTTTTTCAAGTACACAAAAGTTATAGATCTAGTGTCATGGATAGCTGGGATTGAACCTGTTACTGTTTTGTTGTTGTGAAACCTAATAACTACACCTACATTTTATACATTTGAAGTATTCTGCTATGGCAAGGTGATATTGTTATAGGTAAACTCCAGTCAGTGATATGTGATGTCATTGTCCCGAAGCTATCTTGCAAAATTATTAACACCTATTAATGGTTTGATTTACATGTCCTGGTAAGGAATTGTAGGTCATTTTAAATTCCATGTAAAGGTCTGTTTGTTCCTAACCACCTGCTCCAATACATTTAGCGTTCAGGTATTCAGGTAAACAGGTGACTAGCATAGTCTAGGTTAAAGGTTAAGGACGCTGATCAAGCTGTTGGAGTGCAAGGATTTCATTATTTTTTTATTTGAGGAGCAGAATGCTAAGAGACATCTTGTTGACATCCATTTTGTGTGAACTACATTTCAGACAAGCATCTGTCACAGATAAAACGTGCTTTAATGAACACTTTGACCCTCAAACAAGGTCATGGTGAGACCTTTGACTCTGGATTTAACAGTTAAAGCAGGGAGGTGATTTAGAAGTGCAGCTCCTCATTGCCATCTGCTAATAAGCATGTTTGCTGTTTAAATATAGACCAGAACACCCTGTGATTATTTTAGAGCAAGCGGAAAAGCAGGAAAGGGTGGGCTGCATGCTCTGAACATCTCATCCAGATGGTCGATCGAATCTAATTGAAATGATGTCTCAACTTCGCTGCCGTAATAGTCTGCATTCATCGACATACCGGATGTGTATGTGAATGCACACACACAATCTCAAGTTTCCTTTATATTTAAGCATTTCCCTACCCACCCATAAACCCATTTTAACACTTGCCCGGGGGAAATAGTTTGTCGTTTCAGTCACCTGTGTTTCATGGCAACCCGGTCTCCAAAATAATCCACCGCCCTGAAGATTCTTCAAATATTCTGCTGAGAGATTTGAGTGGCGGTTTCTGGGTGTGAAAAGGGAGAGTATGCTGGAGTTTATAAGTTTGTGTACATGTAGGTATGTGTCTGGGTTAGTCTAGCGAATGAAAAGGGAGAGTGCGTGTGTGTTTGTGTGAATACTGGGCATGTGCGGGGGAGGGGACATGTGGCGTTGACACTCTCTGTCATGTTTTTGCAGTGCACCCTCCCCGAGGCCAAACTCCTGCTTTCACAGGTACTGTCACATATCAGTCTGTGACGTCCCTGCCTTCATTCTTTGCTCGTGTGTTGTCACTTTTTATTTGCCACCTGCCCTCTTTTGTCTCCTCCCACTGCTCCAGCTCATTGGAGTGAACTTTGGATGCAATGATTTCTGGACTGCGTGTGCCAAAGAGTTCCCATATGACTTCTAACTCACAAGGTGGACACATATTCTCTGTCAACAGGACAACATCAGCCTCTTCCTAAAAGCCTGTGCAAAGCTTGGACTAAAAGAGGCCCAGCTTTTCCACCCAGGAGACCTTCAAGACTTATCCACACGTGTGACTGTCAAGTAAGTTTTGGTTTTCTCAACTTACAATGTTCGGTAATATGCTTGACCCTTCGCCAATGTAAAAAAAGCAGTGGTTTAGCTGCAAAAGAATGTGTCCAACCACTGTATATGGCTCACTGGATGGTGATTTTGCCAGATTTTATTGTCCTCTGGTCTCATATACACATAGTTTTGTAAAACAGGCTTGTATTACCAAGCCAGTTACTATTCATTGTATAAGACCCAATGCGAATGGCTATTTTTTAATACATTTATGGGATATGTTGTGGTTGTTGACATAATAGCTTTGTAGCATTTACCATATAATCGTTCACGGGTTGTTTTGTTTGTGAAAATGAATATTAAATGAAAGTCATGAATTAGACATGCCCTTTTGTCAAGTGAAAAATGAAAGTTAAACAAGAGCCAATAAATGAAGCAGAGCAGAGGTTGAGTCGCAATGAACCTATCTTAAAACAGCAAAATCACCCTCATTAGTGGAGCCTAAACTCTCACTATCACTAAATCAGAAGCTGTTAGTTGGCTTGTGTGTGTGCAAATTCGAGATGAAGAGAGTTTAAGGACTTTTTGCGTGGGCTGTGGGTTAATTTGCCACTCGCAGGAGTTAATGTCATGTGCAAGCTGTAATCATGCTATATTGTTGTAGTTTCAGTGTTTTGGCTCAGCCCATACCTGTGACCAGGGTGGAAAAACATGGCATGTTGATCAACCTGTTCATATTCTCACAGGTGTGTCTTGTATGGTTACGTCGTGAGATCTGTCAGTCCAGCTCTGACATGTTCATCACTGCAATAGCGCTCTGATATTTGCAAACAAAACCATTAGAACTAGGCTATTATATTTTACAAGTCGCTTAAATGAACTGGAACATTTGTGATTCAGGTTCAGAACATAGGTTCACAAAATAATAATTCAGTCATCATTTATATGCCCTCATGTCTTTTAAAACATGACTTTGTCTTCTATTAAAGTAAAATTGAGAAATTTTGTAGATGTTGCAATTACAGTAAATGGGAACTAAAGCTTTCAAGATTTAAAAAAGGAAGTAAAGGACTATAAAAGTAGTTTGCTTGACTTGCGTGCAATTTTATTATTCATTTGAATATTTTCAATTATTTATATTAATTATGCAATTTACAGTGGGTTGGTCTAAAGGCCTGTTAACATCAAGCAAGAAAACTATAAAGATAATGTTATATAATATATCGGTAAAGGTATAGTTCTAAAAATTCTCAATTCTCAATATTAAATAATAGTCGAGTTTATACCACAACTAAAACAATAAAGGCACAGATAAACAATATAATTTGGAATCACTATCATTAACCTTTTTTTGGTTTGATGAATGATAAAGATTCATCGGCTGGAATAAAATTCATCAATAATTATAGGGGCAGACGAGTGTGCGCTTACAAATGATATTGTTTGCTGGTGTGGATGCTAAAATCATTATTTTTACAGTTATCGTTAAACTTTTCTTTCCTGGTGTGAGCAGAGCTTTATACTGTGTACAGCTGCAATGAATGGAAAGAAGCTTTCAAGTTTCAAAAAGGAAGTAAAGGACCATAAAAGCATAATAAAAGAGTTTGCTTGACTTGTTCACTATTTTCCAAGTCTTACGAATAGCTGTGACTAACAGATTGGTCATTTACTGATAATCTCCATCAATGGCTTGTTAACCAGATCAATGAGAGATGAACTGGAAAACTGGACCAGTTCAGTTTGTAAATGAATCATTTAGACTACGTTTATGACCTGATTCATCAGTTTCATGAATTTCATGAATTGGCAAAAACTACTACTCCTGTAAGCTTTTATGAATTCTTGTGAACCTGGCAAAGAAAATGTTGAATGTCAAGTTTTAAACAAACATTTTTTCAAGTTTGGTTTGTTCTTCACATAAACCTCTCATTATAAGAAATACACCACACAAGTCACAGTCTGAACCGCGTTAATCATAACTTTACGGTGCTTTTGTTTGTCATTTTGGAGCTTTGCAGCTTCAGTTCTCATTTGCTTTAACAAGCTTAAAAAGGTGTTTAACGATATTCTTCAAAAATTCAAGTTTTTTATGTGTTTTAAGAAAGAACAACAACACAAAAGAATATAATTTTTAGGTGAACTATTCTGTGAATTGCCTCTGTTTTTTCATAGTTGATCCTTTTGTGAACTGCTTCATTTGACTAAGGTGTGTTCAACTCTGGCTTGAACTAGTCAAGCACAAATTATTGGTGCGTTTGGACTATTGTGACCTATCAAAGCTGTATCACGTCACATCCAAATTAGTAATGATTCAAATATGTAAAGTCAACCTGCCCATATTGATAAGACTGCTTTGAATATGGCAAGGGAGGACAGGAAGTTTCTGGCTGTTGTGTCATTTTTACCTTGGCTGAAGTCACAGCGCTGTCAGACGCTCAGATTAAACAAAGCAAACCTCGCTGCCTGACGGTTAGCATGCCACACCCTCACTGCCATGCCAACCGTACAGAGTCTCTGATTAAACAGGACTCATCCAATCCCTATAGGCTATAATTATAATCACTTACTCTACTTGTATATGTCTGAGGGTGTGTTTTTGTGGGTGTGTGAGGGTTTATCTGTGTCCACTGACAGGCATTTGCCGGAAAGGTTCCAGGGGTCCTAATTTTAGAACTGAAAGGTCACTTTTTGACACCAGACGAAGTGCAGCAGTGATGCAATTTCTGACTGTTCCTTTTTATAGTTTGTTTTCTCCTTCATTCTCTTGGTGTAACTTTACATCTTCAGGAACATTTTGGTGTGTTACTTCATTAACTCTACCCTTTTGTCTTATACTCTGTTGTGGGTTTCTTTAAGCTATGTAGTTTGCATATACCAACTGTAAGCTGGTCAAGAATTAGACTCGACTCACTTTGCCTGCTTTCCCGATCTATAATTTTTTTTTTTTTTTACCCAACCCTTGCCAAATCATTCGAGCAAATGCCATGCATTTTTTGTGTTCTGAAGGGATACATTGTTTGTGCCACTTTCCTGCTTCAATGTGCTTTCACCAACTGCTAATACAGATGGTAGTGAACCTTCTGCAATGTGAGGGCCTAATTTGTGCGCTACATTAAAGTTCTCTGATCTCTCACACTGATCTGAGGTTTATAGCCCTTGTGAAGTTTAACGCCAAATGTTCGCAGTCACACAGAAGGCAACGTGACTTATTGCCAACCAGCTTGAGATAAGCAGGGCCTGCATTCATCATTACTCATCGGCCCATGAAAAGCAAGTGTCTCAGAGAGGGAAACAACTCTGGGTCATCTATCCCTCAGGCAGCCTCTTCCAGCTCGACAGCTGCTCATTTCATGGCCTGTTTATGTCTGCTGATAAACATGATTAATATTTACTTACATACGATCTACTACAAACTATTTACTTATACATAAATATATAATACTAATGTTTGGTATTAGTTTTATGTATATAAAAGTATGTATTAATAAAATATTATATATTTTAATTATGTTTTATTAAAAATGCTGTGGTTGTATGAACAAAAAGTTTTATTATTTAAATTCTTTATATCAAATTATTTAAATTAATTCAGCATATTTTTGTATTAGGTTTTCAGTATATCAGGTATTTCAGTTTGTAATTTTAGTTAACTTCAGTAAAAATTTGAAAAGTTTCATGCCTAAAATAAAAGTTATATATATATATATATATATATATATATTTAATTCCAGTTGAAAATTATTTTTTTTAAACCTCCTTTTCTTGAACTGAAAAATTACAATAATATCAATAATATTCAATGATTATTCAATAATAAACAGAATTCTGGAAAAGTTTCCGAGTCCAAAATGACAAAGATTTTCATGAGTGCTGTTTTGTAGATTTATTTTTATCAGTTCTCTGTTAATGTAGAATATACTGAGCATACAGTAATGAAGCTTATTTGAATGACAGGTAATAGGTTTTCTCACAGGAATGAAAAGCACTCTCTCCACCTTCAATACCATGACTGAGGTGAGACCCTTGAGCAAGGCACCGTTCCCCCAACTGCTCCCCGGGCGCCGC
>JAUCMU010000151.1:11429624-11468537 GCA_032275025.1 Enteromius treurensis
CCCTTGAGCAAGGCACCGTTCCCCCAACTGCTCCCCGGGCGCCGCAGCAATGGCTGCCCACTGCTCCGGGTGTGTGTGTGCTTGTTCACTTCTCACTGCTGTGTGTGTGCACATTGGATGGGTTAAATGGAGAGCACAAATTCCAAGTATGGGAAACCATACCTGGCCACTTGTCACGTCCTAAAATTTGTCATGGAATGGTCAAGACAGTTGTTAGTAGATGATATGGATGACTAGTGGTAGTTCAGAAGGTTTCATACTTGTCATTGTGGCTGGCTGAACTTTGTCTCTGTGTTTTATTATTGTCTCATTGAAAGTATTGCCTTTTTACTAGTGATTACGTAAAGTTCATGATAAAGAATTGTATCTCTTTTTGCATTCCAGTAGTTCATAGAGTTGTGCCTCTTAGAGATTTAGAGTGTTGATAAAACCTTACTTTTGGACTTCAGACAGTGCTAATAATTTTGGACAACCATCAGTTATTTAGAGTCATACTGTACATAGCTTCAAATAAGAGAACCAAATGAATCCTAAAAGAAAGGTGATCACACATGTTCTTGGTTCATGTCATTCTGTATCTCTGTCTGAGGTTTTAGAGCAGTGTGGCATTAACAATATTGTTTTTAATAACCGCCGATATCATCATCTCATGCTCCAGCGCCGAACTGATTCCCAGATAAACCACTTCTCTTCTCTTAGTACATGCAGATGCTTTGAGGTTATTTTTAGCTATGTTTTAAGTAAAATAATTACTGGAAAATGCAAATGTTGAATGTTATATTTCTTTATGTTAGATTTAAATACTACCATTCAAAGGTTTAGGCTCAGCATATTTTTATAAGTAAAAAAGTTATATTTTTCTTTTATTTAGCAAGACTGAAATATAAGACTGTTCTTTGTCTTTTTTTTTATTTTAATCTATCAAAACAAACCTGAGTTAAGCAGCACAGCATTCACAGTGTTGTAAACCGCAATATAAGATTTTCATGATAAGAGTGTGAATAGGTTATTTTCTCAATAGAGAGTGGCACTGGATGGCATCAGTGGTGTCTGTGACATGAACACTGGGACATCGTGAATTACTCAATTGTCCGCACGGACAAACAAGAGCTGCATTTGTACGACACGCTCATCAGGCTAGTGAAAATTATGTCTTTACAATGTTTACTTGTGGATTATAGCTGGTGATTCGGACAAGGATGTATCAAGTCTTTTGGGAGGCATTATATCAATCACAGCCGACACCTCCACTGAAATATCATTTATCATAGGGCTGTGAGTGAAGAATTTTTTAAGTAAAAACACAAAGAGAGATTGATGCAATCCGACGTGACTCATTATTAGTTGTTCATAAAACCAGGAACATTCTTTGCCCTCTGAATGTTACTGAACTGGGCTGTGAGGTCTTAATATCATAGCTATGCACACACACCCTGTAGTATTAGGCTTTGTAAATAAGGGGTGTTGATGTGTCATGAACCTGCCCGACCATTTTCACTGCAGGGACTGGCAGGTCTTTACCACATTTTTACGAACATGAATCATTTCGATATTTAAGACGGATGTATGACTTGAAAATTCCAGAAATATATCTTGGATATTGTGTAACTGAGGGCTGGACTTTGTCCATGTGGAAGTATTTTAGATTATGCATGGACAATATTCTATCTCTATTGTAGACTATCCTGCTTTTTCACTGCACAACATCTGTATAAGCCTCTGTGGTTTGGACATTGTTTAAAGTGAAACAGCATAGTATCATTTAGAAACTTCTATTGTGTTCTCCTTTGACATGACACAATAATCACACATAGAGAAATGGTTTGGTTTCTAGAGAGAGACACGTCCTAAATGTCAATGTGACTTTCCCACGGGCTAGTACTGCACTTGTTTATGACACTGACTCTATGTTCAGGCCCAGCATTTGGGAATGCAGCTTAAATTCTGAGCTCATTACATGCAAATCTTACAGAATGCACCAGGTTGATGTTATCTTTAGTGAGAATGTAACAGTGCAAACATTATTTTCTCACAAATAGTCATTAGTGCACACATTTTTTTCTTTTGCCTTCAGAACAGATGGGTGATTATAAGCAATTTGACGCTGTCTAGTTCAAAGCATTTAAAGTCTGTTGTGTGAATAGAGACCCTATTGAAAAGCATTTGTCTCTGATTATGTCTGACAGTGTTTTGAGTAGAAAAATGAGCTGTTGCAATCGGAATGTTCCAACCACAGTTCTCTTAGGATGGAGAATTAACAGTGGCATGAGCGGCTGTTAAACACCAGTGCCACTACTTTTATGTTTTAACAGAAGCCCGTGTTAACAACTTAAAGGGGTAGTTCACCCCAAAAGTCAATATTTGAAAGAGAATTTTAAATAAATCTACTGGCCACTCTTTTCAATATAATAAATTAGAACAGAGGCTCTCAAGCTCCAAAGCATATCAAACAAAATTCTCTAAAAGAGTTTTAGGGAAAGAAGCCCATGTGCTTTATTTGCATATCTTGCAAAGCCAAAGCCATTTATTATAGCTTTTTCCGAAGAAGAAACCAAAATGTAAGTGTTGCTGACTACTTTTAGTATGCATTTTATTGGTTTATGGTGTGTTTGCATTTTTAATATTTGAAAAGTTCAGCCATTGTTATTGTGCAAGGAATAGAGGTCCAGTACATCTTCATGACAGCTTAGGCGTAAATAGATTAAGACAGAATAATCTTTCTTTTTTCCCATACTGTATGATTATATTTAAAAGGAAATGCTGATTTGATGATTATGCTTTTCCTTTTAAGATCAGTGCCTTCTCTGTTAGCTAATATCATTTGATCTATTTTTTCTCACATAGGATTTGCTGATAAATAAATAATCATATTCATGTGAGTGTACAGCTGATCACATGAAACCAAAATAAACCCTTGAGGTTCAATCTTTTTTTTTTACCGCAACAAAGAGTCCCTTGGCTTTTTAAAGCTCATAAATCATTAGGTAAGAAGCGTTTAAGGCAGAATGTTCTTGAATTTTTTTCCCAGCAGCTTTGTAAATGTGGACTTTGTTCCGATGTCAGGCACACACAGTTTTTTTTCCTCTTACATCTTTTATTGGAGCAATAAATTGCTATCGGGAGCAGTGAACACCTTCATTAAGCAAGTTGAACATGTCATACAGGTTCACCAGCTTAAAAAACACAGGTCGCTGACTAGTGTAATTGCTCTCCAACCTCTCAGCTGTTGAACACTGTAGCATATGTCATAAATCTTGCATCATGACTGTCGCAACTAAATGTATTAACTTTGATAGTGTATTGTTAGTGTACTGTCTGAATGTGCTCTGTTGTGTCAGGATGGTATGAACCCACAGTGCAGGTCCTCCCAGTGTCATTGTATTATATTATCTATATTTCTAGTGAAATGGTGGTTAATTTTTGTTCATATTTTCATGTAATTTCATGTTAAGGCATAGGCTTATGCAGGGAAGAGCAAGTCAAAGTTTAGCTATTAAGCATGGCACCTCCAATTCTGAAAGCAAATGGCTGAAGTATTATATAATCTCCTTGGTCAAAACATCAGAGAAGGAAATACCGCAGTTGCACACACAGAAACAGGATGTCTGGGATCTTAGGTTCAAAATTCCATTAACGTTTCACATTGAGGTATTTGGTATTTTTTTTGTGATCCTATTTGGTCTTCTCCTTGTGTGGCAGCGCTCATAAATAACCTGTCAAGGGCAAGAAGGTGACATAAAAGTAGAACATACGCAGTACATGTACTGTGTCTCATCGTTTATGTGCTTGTCGCATTTCTAACAGAAAATATATACTGTCAGTCTAGAATGGAGCTAGTTTTAGTAGGGTTATTTATCTGTTTGTCTGAGTGAACGGGTTTTCAGTGCATAACCTTTTGTATAGAGCTGGCCTGATGGGATTGTGCTTTCACCTTCTAGCTCATTCAACACTGCACACAGAGACCCAAAACATGCCCACTGTGTTTTATTGTCTTTTTCCCAGGCTGTGAGTGATTAACCAAACACCTCTTCTCTACAGGCACCAGGAGAGCAGCAGGAGGCTCAAAAATGTAAGTGCTAATGCAGAGTTATTTGGGTTGCTCATGTTTATCTCCTAATTTGTTTATTTGAAATATGCTGTGAGTTTTAGGAGTCTGGCTTTACTCATTCAGCGTCAAATAAAATGCTCACTTTGCAGCTTCCATAATGTGGTTTGTGGTTGTCTGTTTATCTGTTAAGTAGCTCAGTGGCAGTGTATAATAGAAACATTTCAAGAGGCTTATCTAAAAGTCAAGTACTCTGCTCAAGACATCCTTCACCCCTCTTTAAGAACAAGTGGGAATGTCTAAAAACAAATATGCAGGCCATGCTATATATATATATATATATATATATATATGTGTGTGTGTGTGTGTGTGTGTGTGTGTATATTTCAAGTTGTATATAAGTATCAAGTATATATTTCAAGACTTCAAGTTGTTCCAAAGTGATAATGTTTTAAAACTTTGGGGTCAGTATGATTTTTTTTTTATGTCTTTGAAAGAAGTCTCTTTTGCTCACCAAGGCTGCATTTATGTGAGCCAGAAAATGATTCAATCTTGTTAAATAAATAAAATAGCTGTTTTTTGTTTAAATATATTTAAAATGTAATTTATTCCTGTTTGTAAAAAGCTGAATTTTCATCAGCTGTTACTGTAGGCTTTAGTAGCACAAAATTCAAAAATGCTGATTTTTTTGTATCATGTACAATTCTTCAATGTGACTTTTTTTTTAATAAATAAAAACATAATGATCCCACACTTTAGAACAGTATAGTGTGTATTCTTTAAAATTTACCCCAACAATATTAAAACTCTTTGTCAATTTGAGAAATATTTTAACCAAGTGTAAAAATATATATAATATATAATGGCTTTTAACTTTAACTTAGATCTAACTAGTTTCTGTTGACATCTCAGCATGCAGCCAGGGAAGTAGCCTTGAATTTTATCACTGAATTCTATCATTGCTGCATGATATTCTAATACAGTTGTTGATTTGTTACCTAGGTACTGATCACCATATACTGGTTGGGCAGAAAGGCACATGCTGATCCTTTTTATAATGGACCTTACCTAAAACTAAAGGCTTTCGAGGGATTACTCGGCACAGCACTATATAAGGTAAGATATGTATTGACATTATGCAGTTTTTGACTGCAGTATTTACTTTTAGGTGTTAAATAGTAGTTTTTGAATACCATGGATTCCTCTAGACTAGCTCACCATGTAAATCTCATTTTATATCCATTCTGGTATTTAAAATATCTTGCTTAGAGTACAGCAGGCTGGTCTCATGGTTTAACTAAATATTAAAGAACGGTCACTGAATTGGAATCAATTGCTTTGAAACTGACATTTATGTAGACTATAGAAAATGTATTTATTTGAACACATTTATTCGAATGCTAATTATATATATATATATATATATATATATATATTATTGCATATAGCCATGCAAATGTTACACACCTGTATCAAAAAATGAGTTTAATAGACTAGTATGTACATGATCAGCTTCGATGGGATGATTTGCATTAGAAAAGATCCTCATGAGCAAGACTGTTTATGCTCTATTGAAGGCTGTATGCTGTGTTTGTTGTTTGTGTTTTTCCCTTGTGCACGCTGTGTGTTGGTCCCTCACACTCACACCCTTGTGCTCGACAGACACTAGAGGATTGCTCATCACGGCGGAGCAGTGTGCGAAACAGCTCTTGTAGAGAAAGCTGGTACTCAGAGAAAGAGGAGCTCTTTCCAATACGAGCCGGACACAGGAGAGAAGACTCTCTAGACAGCCTCAACTCACTGGGATCCAGAACTTACAGCACATCCTCAGACGCTACACTCAAAGGCAGCAGCGAGGGTAAGACTCTTCAGTCTCTTTTATGTGTTCTAACTTGACTTTGAGGTCAAGTTAGAAGAGTAGTTGAGAGATGAGTAGTTGTATGACAAGTGAAGTTTGGCCACTCGTTTTGTGTCTTTTTGCACAAAAAAAGCACTCAATCAGAGCAAGTGAAATAAGCTGTGAAGTGCCACGGAAAATAAAAACTTTACTTGAGCTGCATTGAGGTTTATTGATTAACTCTTGCCTGTCACAACAAATGCTTGGTGCCCTCTAGTGGTGTGTGAGTGATACCATTTAAGGCTTTTGCCATGAGCTATATTTTGCAGAGTGTGACAGTCAGCAGATACAGTTTTGATGGAAAGTGCAAACTTCCATCCACTCATACTCTTCTACATGGTTGCGCTTCAGTGGCATTAGCGGCTTTCTACTCCGTCATGGTCTCAGGGGCTCAATTGTAGTTCATGAGGAAGGTGCTGATGTAATTAGCAGCTGATATAATTAGTGTTCTGGGCTTTCCACACACTCACTACAGTGAGACATTTTTTTTCTTTTTCCCCACTGACCTGTCAATGAGTCAGTCGCTTCCCACTGCCATGTTTACTACATAGAAGTATGTGCATGAGTGCGCTGCAAAAAAAAGAAAAAGAAAAGGTTTGTCTTGTTGTCTGTATTTGGACAAGAAAGACATTTTTGATAACTCCACCATTCAAAAGTTACAGATTTTCTAAAGAGGTCTCTTATGCTTAGTTAGGCTGCATTTATTTATTTATTTATTTAATCAAAAATACAGTAAAAACAATAATTTTGTGAGATATTATTACACTGTAAAATAATTGTTTACTACAACGGCATTTATCAGTTTAATGCATCTTTGCTAAAAAATATATCTTTAAAAAGTACATCTTAAAAAAAAATAATACTAATAATTAAATAAATAATGAATGGAAATGTTTAATAATTATATGAATTACTGTAAGCTTATTGAAGTTTTTTCTTGAAATTTGGTGATATTTCTGTGTAAAATGTTTTGCATTGTGTACTTTGTCTAGATCACATTTTGTCCCCACAAGTATAGTAAAACATGAATGTATTAACATTGTGTGGACTCTCCAACAGTCCCCAGAAACACAACTTCATAAATACTCCAAATGAAAATCTGAAATTTCAAAAAAGTTATTTCATTACATACTGTAAGTGTTAGGCTGATGGTTATGGGTTAAAAAAAATTATTAGCTCAGTATAAAAACACTAAACATTGATGGAAAGTCCCCACCAGGACAGAAAAACAATCATGGGCGTTTTTGTGTCTAGCTCACACTCCTGTGTGTCTGTGCTGTTTCTCAAGGCTGTGGCAGTGACCCTGAAGCAGATCTGAGCTTCATGATGTCAGAAAATAAAGAATACCGCCGTTCACTGGTCGTAGCACCCAAGACCCCCACTCAGTTCAATCAGTTCCTGCCAACAAAAGACAAGCAGTCAGGCTACGTTCCAGCACCATTGCGCAAGAAACGTGCAGAGCGAAATGATGACAACAGAAGAAGCTGGGCTAGCCCCATGTACACAGAAGATGATGGCACTTTTACAAGGTAAAACAAATCTACACAATACAGATCACAGGGGGTTTTCATTGGGCGGCATATATTTAGCTGAAAGGTGACCAATGATATATGATGTTATCCAGACCAAAATAAACAAGTTTCCATCGTATACAGCAATAAAAAAAGACTAAAAAATCTTTAGTCTCCAGCTTCTCAGATTTCCTCTTGCATTTAAAAAGTACTGAACAATGTCTCACAGTGTGCTCTGAAATCTGCAATCCATAGGTTTAAATGTGAACTTTTGGTCATTCACTTTTTCTAGATTCTTTATCACTACATTCCTCCTTTTGTTGGTTTGTCTTTGCCGGTGCTTATTTATCCCGCTATATCTTGGCATTATGCTTTTGTGACCATCACTGACGGTCTGTCCCAGTCATAAGAGGGCAGGTTCAGACCCTTCGTCTATCACCGGGTTGAAATCCCAGACAGCTGCTCACCCGTCTTTGGCCTATCAGTGTGAGAGCAGTGATTCGGATACAGATCGACCGGATCCCGACGTGGTTCTAGATGACCTCGCTAGCCGTAGATTTAACAGCCCCTCCCCTGTTGCTCCAACCAACTTTGCCTTACCTATGAGCCACCTGGAGACAGCTGCTGTCCCGTGTACTACCAGATCACAGGTGGCTGTCAGAAATGCATCCTGGCAGACACTGGCCCATCTCAGGTCAGAACTGGCATCATTGAAATGCATCTGTTTGCCATTTTATCAGTGCTAACTGTGGGATTTCTTCATTCGCTTGATTTTCAACTTATAGTGTGGACTTTTTTAAAACATTTTGTTTTAAGTGTTTGCTTTCTATTTTGTTTGCTGTGCTTGTTAATCGTGGATGGTTTGATGTTCATTGATCATTGGCAGTATGTAACAAAAATGGCTGTCTTTTGAGCAGCAGTCAGTCTTCAGAGTCTCTTCAGAGGACTTACAGGAGACCTGTATCGGCTGGTGTCTGCATTTATGATGACTCTGAGGAAGAGGATGATGAGTTTGGCTTTGCTGATCCTGTTCAAGATGATCTTTATGCCCGTAAAGTAGCCCTGACCCCTCAACCGTCTGTAACAGTGCCTTTTGATAAATTTCTGCCCAAGTTCTGGACACCTGAGGAGGATGCACACGTGAAGAAGATCAAACTGGGCTCTCAGCGCCGGCCTTGGTACAGGAAGATCCAAGGTTTCAGGTCTGTCCAGTACTGAGGCAAAAAAGACAAAAAAAACAAACACACATCTAAATTAATCACATCTTCGTATTTATTCAAATTGGCAACTGTTCATCAAAATCGTGCAAAAATGAAAATGTAAAAAAAATTGCAGTTCCAGTATCTTTTATGAAATCTAAATAAGAACCTGTTCTCAATTCTCAGCGCTCTTGACCAGTCCGTTAATGTTCAGATATTAATTTCTAACACACAACAAACAATATTTGGCCACTTAGGTCACACTTAAATGTGATTGCATTTATATATTTATAACATACAAAATTATGTGGAATATGCCAAAAAATGATGGTAGAACTGTTATATGGACATGCTCTAGGCTTCTTATAATTTAAGTGTGGCTTAAATCTCCAAATACTTTTGTTGCACCCTCAGGTTTCTTTTTTGGCTTATTTATTTTATCACTAAGGCTTCTCTGTTACCTCTCTGTCATCTCTGTGGTGATGGTTTCTAACCTTTCTCCCCTGTATTTTTCTGTGCTCTTTTACCTCACATTTTCCAGCCACAAGAAGTCAGGTTCATCCTCTGAAGAATCAGACGGTGACGTCAACCCCTGGCTCTCTGTACCTACTTTTTCTCGCACTCAGTCTGAACCCCCATCCTTTCACTCCCATGCACCTGAAGGCCTCGCTCAGTCCAGCCTCACTTCCACTCTCAGGTCCTTATCACAGCCTTATATGCATTAGGGACTGGACATCTACTCACTCCCTCCCCCAATAAGCTTCTCCTCATATTCTAATAAAAGTATGAACTGGTGCTTACTAACATGTAGTGTTTTTATTCAAAATCATCCTGAATTTCAGTGATGTCACTAAACAAGTGCATTTTTATCCAAATGGAAATGTGAGAAGGTTCGTATTGTTAGTATAGTATCAATATTCATGTAATTCAGAGATGTTTTAAAGGACAGTTCACCCCAATTATTTATACTTTATACTGCTCTTTTTCAACATCATTCATAGCAATGAAAGTGCTTCAAGCAACCTATTACAAGTGAAGCCACATCATTTGTGTGAGAAAAGGACAAAGCTTTTCAGCTATAAGCTATTTCTTAAAAAAAAAAACGAGACTATATTACGAGTCAGGGAGTTTAATTTGAGTACTGGATTAAAAGGGAAGATTATCAGTGAATAATAACTCCTATATTATAGTAACACATTTCTGTCTTTTCCTTACACAAAGATATAATATGGCTTTAGAAGATATGAAATATTGCGAATACGTTTGTAACTATTTTGGTTAATTTTTGGAGGTTTAAGGCCCTTTTGAAACAAAAACAAATAACTATTTATAATGAGTATATTCCCTTCAACACCAACACATAATAAGATTCTGTTTAGCACAAGTGTAGTTACATCACCTGCCATATTAAATTCTCAAACAGTTTAAAGTCAGATGGATTTTGATTGGCTCTCAGTGTTTTTATCATTTATTATCTGGAAAACATATACGGTTTATATATACAGTATATAACATACATAAAACTTATATTTTTGGCTTATCCAAAAATCCAGAGCAGAGTCTGCATAATGCTGCTGTTACTTATATATCACATGGTTACCGGCATCCTCCTGCATGCTCTACTCTTGCTAATTGATTCTTACACTTGCATTCTCCTACTGTCCCCTTGCATGTTCTGAATCCTTTCTTTACACTTTTCTCCTTTCATTCACCACAGTTCTCAAACTCAACCTCTCACGGTTACTCAGCAGACTGCTGGGCTGCAAAATTTAAAGCCCCCTGATTTTTGGCCCAGACCGGATCCCGCCTCTGGCCCCAGACTCATAAAATGTGAAAAGCGTCCCCTACTTGGGCGTGAACACCCTAACGACCCATACAACGTTTCTGCCGACATCCTGCCTGATTTGGAAAATGACGATATGTTCACACGTCGTACAAATACCTTTCACTCGAGCGATGACCTGGCCAAGTTGAAGTATGGTAACTTCCTGGTGCCTCGCCGCAGATCAGAGGCTGACATCATGGTGGTAATTCAGCCTCACCGTGAGGGTGAACCCGTTTATCCTGACGTTGAAAAAGATGATATGGTTTACCGAAGGGCTCAACAGCAAGTTGGTCATCACTCTCTGTCTGGGGCCCCTGATAACTACCACCCTGTTCCTATTCCAGAGGCATGGGCTTTGCCACCAAAACTGAAGGCCAAGTTGATGTGTGACCCAGTTGAACCCAGACAGCACAAACCCAAGCCAGAGATTAAACACGAAGCAGAACAGCACCTGAAGGCAGATGATATGCTACTTAGGAAGCTAAATGCTTTAAATACCCAAGGAAGGATGGAAAGGGAAGCTCCTGGCATTTCTTTCTCTTGCAGCGAGGAAGATATGCAGAAATGGCAAGCCATCAGAGAGGCCAGCCGTGTGCGATACCGAAAGAGGCTGATGGTGGAGAGGTTAGGTTTTTGAGCCTGCAGAAATGCTTGTGTGCGCATGTCATCGTGATCTCAGCTGCGGTGTACTTTTCCCATTCTCGTGTTAACTATGATCTGATTCTGGCAATGGCAGATGTTTGTGAGTTTAATATGAGTGCGACTTTGATTGCATGAGACCTACAACTTGATGAATAATTGTAACAGGTACTGTATATATTTTTAATTTCTCTTGAATTATCATGGACTGGCTTCAAAATGTAACTTCTTTTTGGATTGTGCATGAAATCTTGATGTCAAAATGGTTCTCAGCATTGAAATTTGATTGTAGTACAAATAATTTTGCAGTTTTACCCAGTTTATTATTCTTATAATTATTTACCTGTTATTTACCAACTCTGAAAGGTGGATAAGTGGTTTATTTGTTTAGTCTTTAAGTTTGTTTACTTTAAATATAAAAAAGAGCATTTTGGTATTTTTATAATTTATTTATTCATTAACATAGTTGCATAAGGATGCATAAAGTGACTTTTTCCGAACAGATAGCCCTGTTTTGTCTTTGCAGAGACTGAAAAGTTGTCTGTGAATTGCATTTTGTTTAATAAAAAGACTGATTCTGGTGATGAATGCATCAAAGAAACTGATACATCATGTACAGACTCTACTGCCATAATTTTCGTTTAAGTAAAAGGCTTGTTTAAGTGCTAGTGAATTCAGCTATGCTTTGGAGGAATTTTAAAACCTGAGCAATATCTATAAATAATCCAGTCAGACACATTCACTCTTTACGAGGTTGCTTACAATGCGCTTTAGCTCCAAATTCCCCACACCCTTGTGATCCTGTGAAAGCTGGAACTTACACTTATGTGACCATGGAAACACACCTAACACTTGAACCCCAAGTACAACATTTCATTTGATCTGAGTCCATGTCATGTCGGGGCATTAAAAAGAGCAACCGCTCTGAGATTGGTGGGGAATTCTACAAGTTTCCAATGATGTCATTCCATCTTAAACTGTACCTGAACCAAGTTACAACTGGCGCTTAATATTATGTTTGCACATTTTAAATGCCAGACAGCTGGGTCTGTATTTAGAGAATTAACTGTATGTACTGTTAAAAAACGTGGCTGGAGTGCTGTGACTAAGCTCTTGACTGCCGTTTAAAAGTTTGTGATCAGTGAACTTTTAAAAAAAGAAATTAATACTTTTTTCAGCAAGGTTGCATTAAATTGATCAAAAGTGACCGTAAAGAAAAACAGTTATAGTTGTGAAAATTCAGCTTTGTCTTCAGATGAATCAATTACATTTTAAAATATATTAACATTGAATCAGTTATTTTAAATTGTATAAAATTTTACACTTTTTTTATTGTATTTTGATCAAATAAATGCAGACTTGATGAGCATACAAAACTTTATTGGTCTTTATTGGTCAGTCAATAAAAACTGTCAGTCATCACACCAGTGTATGAACGCTTTGTTGTGGTTCTTTTTGGTTTCCTAGACTGCTCCAGAAAAGCTCTGTTAGTGAAGGGTGAGTTGTGGCCTTGTGCGTTTGTGTGTGTATGTGTGGTCACGGATGCGGCATAGGACTTTGTTTCCTCTGCTCTCCCCAACATTAAGCACTGACACTCACAATGTACTCACAATGCTTTGATCCCCATGCGCTACTGCCTAAAAAATTTAATAATTGTAGACTACAGGCACACACACACTGCTGGCTGCTTTAATCCACATCTGTGTGAATTAAATTGATCTGGAAATATCCAAAAGCATGGTTATTTCTGAAATGGAGAAGTATTGTGCTCTCACAGGTAAGACAAATGAGTGAACGTGATTGAAAAGGTCAATCATGAAATACTAACCCAATGAGTTGCTACATAACATTTGTGACAACTCATTAGTTGTCCAGTAAGACAACTAATTGTGGGTTGAAGAATATTTGAAATGTTCCTGCTGTTTTAACCCTTTTGTATTTTATTTTGTACATTTCTATTATGTCTAATTGCTTAATGAGAGCATCTAACACTTTTACTAATACCAAAAAGCTTAATGGCTACACTAAATAGTTTTTCCATCGTAATGAATGGCTTTTTTTTCTGACTGCTAATGTTTTTGGAAAAACCTCTGTTCACAGGAGCAAATCAGTGAGTGACATCACCGAGGGTGAGATAAAAAAAGTTACTGAGATGAACCTCAGTAACTTGTCGATGGAGTTGCGAGTTGAAGAGATGCAGAAGATGCGTGCTCGGTTGAAGGACACTGAGGATAAATGGCAAGATGTGAGTATCAGATCACAAGGTTTTGTTACTGATCATGTATATACAGTATCTGCAGCTGTTTGATTTGTGGTTCTGTGAAAGTTGAGACAATAAGATTTCCTCACCTCAAGCCACACAATCACATCAATAATAAGTAGTCTGTAACTGCTTAGTGGTGATTTATCGTGTGGTTGGACTGAGCTTCAGTACAGCATTTAGGTCATATACGGGCCCCTAATTCACACGGGAAAAGGAGTCGGGTGGAGCCAAACAGGCAAAATAGGACACCGACAAAATCTAGTTCTCCCTCACTTCTCAATCTGTCCTTGTGTCTCTCCACCCTTTCCCTGGACCGATCCTCCTATCGTTGCTGCTTATGAATAAGCACCTGCGCTCCAGTTATGGAGGCTGAGCGTCTTTCTCTTCATCCCTGCAGGATCTTACAAAGTGGAAGAATAAGCGCAAGAGTGTGAATTCTGACATTGTGAAGAAGAAAGAGGAGAGAGAGCAGATTGAGCAGATTGCTTCAGGTGGCATCAGGAAATCAAAGACCTTCAAGGAAATGCAGGATGAGAGGTGAACATACTTAACGTACATTAAATCATGTAGTTGTGTGAAGCTTAAACAGTACAAAACTGTACATTTTATTTTTTATTTAATATTAAAAAATTTTATATTTCATGAATTGAATTTAATAGTTCATTTAATATTTTATTTTATCATGAGGAAACGGTCTATGTTTTTGTCATTGTGTTGCGGTTAGTGCGGAGAGTGTAGTATGTTCTACTTTCTCTGATCCGTCGTCTGCTCAATGTCAAAGTGTAATCTAATCGTGGTTCTTGTCCTGCCTCTCTCACTCCTGCCCCTTTTTAGAGAGAGCCGACAGCAAAGCAACTACAGGGACAGCTTTAACTCCATCTCTGATGATGTCTTCGAAGAACCTGTACCCCGAATCAGAACTCTGCCAGCACGTAGCTACACCATTGACACCCCTTACGCCCCCAAGGACAAACCTTCACTGCCCTCCATACCATCTCTGAGAGAAAAGGAACCTGTCGCTGGCCCTCCGGCATCAGATCAGACAGATTTTTATACCAGACGTGATCGCTCCAGCCCAGATATCCCACTGAAAATGAATAAGAATATTGAGGAAAGTCAGACAACGACCCAAAGCCTTCTGGATGATCCAGTTCCTGCGTTCTCCAGCAGCAACACTAGTCTGATTAAGCCCACCAGCGTCAGTAAATCCAGCAGCGTTCTCAAAAGCCCAGAGTTGATTAGCAACACTAAGCCAGTCGAGAACTCCAGTGGCCCCATTAGCTCTTTGTATAAACCCAGTTCAATGGATACAAAGCAGTCTGGGCTGGATCAAGTTTCTGCCTCCCTCCCCAGGAGCTACCAGAGATCAGATAGCGCAAGACTCACCTCTGTAGTCACGCCAAGGCCGTTTGGCACACAGACCAATCGAATTGCCTCTCTTCCCAGAGCATATACGGTGAGTGGGCACCAAGACATTAAGACCAGGTTAATGGGCTTTTTCAGTGAATGAACTTCTATGATAACTTTGTACTACCACAGCTGTAATCAATTTACAGTGAAATACTGATGTAATCACATCTCATATGAATTATAAAGTTAGTATTACTAAAGTAAAACCATAAAATGGAAGTGAATTTTTTTTTGAGAAAGCATATCTCATTATGGATTGCAACAATCTGGTTCTGAAACTAAAATTCATTTAAAAACACATTAACCATTAGTGATATATTCTTTTGTTGTCAGCTAGCATTATTTTAAGTTTTTAAATAACTGTTTAACAGTGGAATTCCTGTATTAGCTACGTTACCCATTTATCTGCAAAAAAGTGTCCACTCACTACCATAAAGCAACGAGAATGATGTAATCGAGTCAATTTCTGAACATTATCAAACTACTAAAGCTGTTAAGTTGCATTTTTTTAGTCTCATGTTTAAAATGATGAGTCAAGATCTATTCTAATCTATTAACTATAACAGCAAGGAATAAATACACCTCAGAGTTCAGATTGGTTGTGAAAATTCTTACCATGTATGGTATTAAAAACCTTTTAGGTGGATGACTCTCTTAAGCGCACAAATGGAGAGACAGACAGCCTCAAGAGAACCACGGTTTTCAACCGATATGCTCAGTATATGAAAGAGGATGAAGATATTTCCCAGGAAAGTCCTGTGCAAAGCAGTAATGAAGAGGAGAAAACCCCATCTCCTGTCCCTCTGGTCAACAGGGTGTCCCCCCTGCCCAAATCTACATCCCCGCTCATCCCTTCTAATGAGGTAAATCGAGACTCTCAACTCAACAAATCTCACCTTCACACTTGCACACTTGCAAATACATTGAGTTTTCTAAAGCACAAGTAAATTCCATTTGCAGTGACAGACACAAATGCACTTTATATTCCTTAAATCTTGACTTAATCAAGATTTAATCATTTAACAATTTAAAGCTACATTTTGGAATCTCTTCTACCCTTTGGGACAGTTTGGATGTAAATGCTGTCCCATCCAAATCTGATTGTAACAAATCTCAATTGCACAATCCCTTAATTTTCTGTGTATAACTGATTTGTCTGTGTCTTCCAGGTGGACTACAGTGAGATGAGGATCAGTCTGAATCAGAAACCCAACAGCAACCGGGACTTTGGCTTCCAGAGCGACTGGGACTCCACAGGGGCCCGCGTCAAATCTGTAGTTCCAGGTAAAAGAAAAATATAAAACCCTTAGATCTCAATATAAAACCCTTAGATCTCATGTGCTGCACAGTGATGCATGAAGTACAGGCTCTACCTGCTGCTTCAGACAGCATCTGCCACAGTATATAGGACGGACCCTCTAGTTTCCAAACACAGCAATCAACACATTCAACCAAATTTACAATAATGCATTGTTTGAAATGCTAAATATTATCTAAATCCCAGTTAGTTACCGCAAACTACCGTAAACATATCACCCTGCAGCCCAAGTCTGTTTGCCCACGGCAGCTAAGCAGGGCTGAGCCTGGTCAGTACCTGGATGGGAGACCTCTTGGGAAAACTAGGTTGTTGTTGGTTGAGGTGTTAGAGAGGCCACCAGGGGGTGTTCACCCTGAGGTCTGTGTGGGTCCCAAAGCCCCAGTATAGTGACGGGGACACTATACTCTCAAAGAGCACCATCTTTCAGATGAGACGTTAAACTGAGGCTCTGACTCTCTGTGGTCATTAAAAATGACACTTGTAAAGAGTAGGGGTGTAACCCTGGTGTCCTGGACAAATACCCTCCACTAGCCCTTGTCTATCATAGCCTCCCAATAATCCCCATCCACTTGATTGGCTCTCTCTCCTCTCCACCTGCAGCTGGTGTGTGGTGGAAGAGAGACCCTCTCACATGATTGGAAAGCCCTTTGGGTGTATAGCAATACACAATAAAGCACTATACAACTGCTTAATTCTTTCAATTTATAGAGTTTAATAAGAAAATTATGTGTTTGATTCTGTGTGTGTGAGCAGGCAGCACAGCGGAGCTCGGTCAAGTGAAGGTTGGAGATGAGATCCTTACAATGAACGGCCACAGGGTGGCAGACATGAGCTATGTTGAGTGGAAGAACAGTATGCAGGAGGCCTTGCAGCATGGTAGTCTGCTTATGGGCATCCGCAGACATGGCAAGAATAGTAAGTCTACACCATCTTTTTGAGTGCTGCACTCTCAAACTTCACCTGAGTAAATGACCACAGGAAGTCTGAAAAAAGCTTCCGTAGTTAACCAAAAGCAGCAGAAATAACGTTACCAGACACTTTGCTACTCAAATAGCACACTAAGTTCCTCTGTTCTGGGATGGTCAAAGATATACAATAGTAGTAATGTGTAGTAATAGTGTATCAACTTACGTTTGTCAGTTGTTGTTTTTTTGCCTTGCTGGTTGCTGGTTTTTTACTTTTTTCTTTAAAAGGAAAAGTTCACTCAAAAATAAAAATTAAATACTGTCAATATTTTATATTTTATAAATCATATACATAATTAAATATTATTATGTCGCATATTGTCGCATTTCCACCTGTATGCTGTTTATTTGTCTGTGAAGCACAGAAAAAAATGCTTACATTATATTTTACTCTAATATTTCTGACTGTCAAGCTCCAAAAAATGCAAAACATCATTTTAGATTTAATTTTATTTTATTGTGGAGCACGTATTTTATTCACGTGTTCCATTGAATGAAAATGAAAAAGACTGTAATAGTTTTTGGGTCATCTATTCCTTTATTGTCTACTTTTCTGTCCTAGTGTCTACAGTATATGTGGTATGCCTGTCTTTCTTCCTAAACAGTGTACATTATCTTGGTTTCTAAAGTTTGTGGTTCTTTTTAACATCAGAGATTAATTTTTTCAGTATTTACTAGCTGGCTTATGGTTTGTGACTGAGGGCACCTGTAAGCTTGTTTGTAAACCTGTTGTGTGTAGAGCTTATTCTGACTGCATGGCAGGGGAAGGTGGTCTGTCTTTCATCCCCACTATTTAGAATATAGTATTATGCCTGTAGTAGTACATCTGTTTTCATTATGTGTTTTTGAAATAAATGATTTTGTTGACATGCCACAATCAGACTGGGGCAGAGACCTACCTTCCCTTCCATTTAAAAGCCATAAGACCATCAATCTGACCAGTCTGGATCCTCTAGGTCCCTCTGAGCCATACCTCAGCACCAACCTGGATTTTACATCCCAGCAAACCAAGGATATGGTTGTGAAAACTGTGAATGTCAGCTCACAGTCTGGCAATGTAAGCAGAATAACTTCTATATGATACTTAATTTGGATCTATTTTGATGCTTATACTAAACCTCTTATTTTTTAACAGACTTTTGGTTCGAATGGGATAAATGGTGGTTTCCATGAGGATTTAGAGACTTCAAAGAATAAAGGTAAATTACTTTTTTCAGCTAATTGCTTGGAAACATTCTGCAAAGCTTTTTTGTAGTTTGTTTCTATGCTTGTTTTAGTAAATGCATGTTGTGCAGAAAAGTTGTGCAAGAAAAATGAATCTTGTTCCGAGATTGTTGCATAGATTGACAAGAATGCTTGTTTTTGATTAACTTAAACTAGCCAAAAAGTAGATAGCCAAGCAATGTGCACATATATGTCTATATTTTAAAAATTAAATAAAAAAAAGAAAATGTAATATTATTTTAATTAACTGCTAAATCTAGTTCCCCTGGGTACCTGGAACTTTTTCCTTTGTACAGATTCAACTTCTTCTAACATTTTTATCTCCCATGTAGAATCCATTACTTTGAAAAACTTAAAAAGGAGATCAGAGTTTTTTGAACAAGGTAACAGAACAGCATCAGTCAAGTGCTGGT
Organism: Enteromius treurensis; assembly: GCA_032275025.1. Taxonomy (NCBI): domain Eukaryota; kingdom Metazoa; phylum Chordata; class Actinopteri; order Cypriniformes; family Cyprinidae; genus Enteromius; species Enteromius treurensis. The sequence goes on from JAUCMU010000151.1 coordinate 11,448,334, forward strand.
GCTTTTAGGCTTTGTGTTTCGGGGGCTGTGGGTAAACCGCTAAGTCTTCATCCTGCCATCCCCTTCCTCCTCCTCCCTTTAGCAGATGCCCCTCATAACCTCTGTGCTCTTCCCTCTGCAGGGCTCACAGTCAGTTCTTTGGTCTACCTCTGTGGTAAAGGGGGGTTGAGTTTGCAGTGTCCCCTTCCATCTCAAGCTCTGACATGCTGTCTACAGAAGTCTGAATACTTTAGAGTAGAGGAAAATTCATGAGTAAAAATAGTTAACAAATAAATTCATATTTGTTACATTGCAATGATTCTTGTATCTTACATCGCATCAGATCATGAAACCTTATTTAAAAAATGATGAACTTTGGTTGCTTTTTCACTATCAGTGCAAACATACATTGTTATTATTTTTTTAATTTTTTTCTCGTTTTCTCTTATGTATTCATACTTTTAAAGACCTCTTAAAGACAGCATGTCAGGAACCATACCAACATACAAAGCACTCTAAATAAAAAAAATAGGAAAGTGCATCAAAGGGGTAGACAGTCCATATCTTGCTGATACCTGCCACATTAATATAATATCAGAGAATTTCTCCATTGGCATAAATGAAAGAATTCAGTGTGAGACAGATATGAATATTAGGCTGCACTACTTTCTCATACTAAAGTGAGCCTCGCTGTATATCCCTGATTTTTGGAGTAGCTCAGAGAAACTCAGTGTGAAGTGTGTTGGTATTGTGAATGTGAATAGTGCATGCTGTGCTGGACATGGATGTGGGGTTTGGTTTTACTAACAACCAGTGCTTCTGCATGTGACATTGCATTTGAAGACAGGCCGAAGGTGTTTATGCATTATTCATTTGGTTTGGTTATTAAAGACTTTGCATGTGTTTGTTATTCAAGCCAATGCATGTGGTTCTAATTTAACATTTATTTATGGAACTGTTGGGTTATGGGTTTCTTATTTGAACAGATATTATTCTGTGAGACATTTGGGATAGAATGCTGTGTTCCCTTCACGCTATCAAGAAGCATTTCGTTAAAAATATAAGCTACATTGTATTTTTTGAGAAGAATGTAATTGTTGCTGGTTTTTACAGGTGGATCAGATACAGCAATATCAAATGTAAGTTGTGCTTTCTTTTACCCAAACCACTGTTGTTGGCATGCATTTGATCTGATTAATTATGCACTATGTAGTTTAGTTAAAAAATACTGTTCATTTTGGGGCTTGGTTCTTTGTGGGTCTTTGTCAAGACAATGTGATCATGCAAGGTCTTGGAAAAGATTTATTTGGCCAGCATTCGGCTCATAAATAAAAGAGTTTTCTTTATCTGCTCTATAGCTGCCCGTTCCCTCCATCACTACATCCACTACACGCTGGTCCTGGGATCCTGAAGAAGAGCGCAAACGACAGGAGAAATGGCAGAAAGAGCAGGAGCATTTGCTGAAGGTAGAAATTATTGGCTGTGTAAACTTATCAACAAAATGGGTTACACTTTTTTTTGATAGTCCATTTTAGACATAATACTAACTATAAGTTACTCTTTAACTACATGCCATCAAATTCTCATTAGTTTGTAAATACATGTCTACTAGGTTTAGGGTTAGTAGAATAAGTTGACATATTGATAGTCAGTATGTTGTGGACCCATCAATATAAAGTGCTAGAAAATATTACGCAGACAGTTTACTAATACTCTAACAACTGCTAGTTGACATAAATAAAGTTTAACCTAGTTTTGTTTTGTATTAAATATTATGTTGCAGTTATTGCACAGTGCAATCAAATTTTGTACTGCATTTTGTAATTTGAAGCATTTTTTAGGTATAATCAGTGGTATTTTCTTTTTGTTTTCTTCCCCTCTTTCTCCTGTTTCCCCCTTGCTTGGCTTGCTGAAGGAGAAGTACAAGAAGGACCAAGAAAAACTCGATGAGGAGTGGAGAAAGGCCCAGCAAGAGCTTGAGAAGGAGAATTTCAGAAAACATGAGGAGGTATATCTAATATTTTATTTATTTATCATAACCCTTGCAAGTCAATATTTTATGGATGCCTCAGCAATAATTAGATCATATCCTATCATATACCAAAATCATATTAAATCTTCATATTTTAATGATGATGCTTTTGCCATAGAATATTATTTTATATGCAAGTGGTATCACACTGTCACTGTCAAACTCCCAAAAAATCCTTTGATTGCTGTGGAACAGGAGATACAGCGTTTAGAGGAAGAGAGGAGAAGAAGAGAGGAAGAAGAGCGCCTTGAGGAAGAGAAGAAAAAGAGAGAAGAACAAGAGAGGAAAAAAAGAGAAGAGGAGTGGCTGCATTTAGAGGAAGAGAGGAGAACACGAGAAGAACAAGAGCAGCTTGAGGAAGAGAAGAAGAAGAGAGAAGAAGAGGAGAGGAAAAAAAGAGAACAGGAGAGGCTGCGTTTAGAGGATGAGAGGAGGAAGAGGGAGGAACAAGAGCGCCTTGAGGAACTGAGGAGGAAGAGAGAAGAAGAAGAGCGCCTACTTCAGGAAAAAGAGAGGAATAAAAGAGAGGAGGAGAGGAGGCGACTGGAAGAGCAGAAGAGATATCAGGAGCAAGAGTGAGTTTTGCCATTAACTGGATTCTCTTACTTATATACACTTATATGTCTCATCTCTCATTATCTGTGTCATACTGATTACGAATGTATCATTTTCTCAAGCATGTTTGTCAGATTTGTGTATTTCCAGAACAATAATATGATGGAATGGCACCGAATATCATGCTTGACAAATGCTGCTTAAAATACCAAAGTAGCATGACTAAACTAACATTGTCTGTGTTAGGGCTGGGTGGCATGACGCTATAAATTTACAATACCTTCTATGCGTCGAATTATACGTATGTATCGGTGCACAGGGCTGCTTTGCATTGTAAATCAATGGATGATGTGATACTAAAGAAAACTAATTTGCAGTTATTTGTAGCTGAAGTACGGTCACAGGTGTAGGTGTATTGTCTATTTAACAGCGCCTTTATTTAGTCCGATTTTAGAGTCGGATGGTATAACCAAATAACATAAAATACCTTTCTTTTGCAGAATATTTAATTCACTGTACCACATGGTTATTTAATAGTATTATCGAAAAGTGCAGCCAGTAATTATTTTTTATGTTTTTTTAAGTCTCCTTAGCTCACCAAAGCTGCATTTATTTGTTAAAAAATTCAGTAATAAAGCATTTTTGTTAAATATAATATAACAATTTTAAAGTTTTCGAATGGTGATATACTGCGTTTTAAAATGTAAGTTATCTATGTCATGTCAAAGCTGAAATCCTGTTTTGCAGTGTCAAATGATTCTTAAGAAGTAATTTCAATATACTGATTTGGTGCTTAAGATACATTTAATATTATTATCAATGTTTAATTTTTTTTCTTAGTATTCTCTGATAAACAGAAAGTTCAAAAGAACAGCATTTTTTCAATATATTAGTGTAATATTAAATTACTGTATCAGTGTATAATTAGTTTAGTATTTTATTTTAAGTATCATTAATTGTTAGTGTAAAATAAATGTTTTTTATAACTTGTACAGCCAAAAAAAAAACTTTAAATAACTAAGTAATGTTTACAGTATATATGCCGATACTGCAATACTAAAATTTTGATTCTGGTCATACTTCCCAGCCCTAGTCTGTTTTTTTAACTCATGCATTATTAACCAAACTAACTGTCTTCTATTAATGCTGTTCAATCATGACTATGTGAACATCTGCTTGTCTGTGCTGATTCTGCTGTTTGGCCACAGTAAGGTGGACTCCTTTGGCTATACCAATGTTTACCCTCAATTATCCTACTCACACAGGTAATAGGACACTGATGTTTGCACTCCCATTTGTATTTAATAAAGTTGAATGCAGTGCTTTCAGGCTATGCATTTATATAGGATTTATACATTGATAAGATCTTTCATTTGTATGTTTGTGAGATAGAGTTATCTTTTTTTCTTCTGATCTGGTTTGCAGATCTATTTCCAAATCAACTCCTGAACTTGATGAGGTTGCAAAACCAGATATTAAAGGTCAGTGCAGGTTTTATCTTTTCTTTAAACCTTTAGGTGTATCTATTGTTCTTTTGACCAAAAAGGATTCGCTAAGACAACTATGTAAAGGATCGTGTCAGATTCCTCAAAAGAGTGTTGTCAATGAGCCACGCATTGAGAGGGCTGGAGTTAGATGGGCGCTGTAGAATCTGCGGCTCTCTGCAGGTGTCTACGGAAGACACAGGGGTTTGGCTGGATGGCTGCTGGAAGAGGAACTGAGGCGAAAGAAAAACACTAAGATCCAGAAAGAGCAGGCAGCGAGTGAGCTAGAGCTTGAGAGGAGGAGCATCCTCAATGCCATGAAATACAGAGATCCAGAGAGAGGTGTGCACGGCTCGACCCAAGCCAGTCAATCAGCTCAACCAATCAGCTCGGCCTGATTTATGAAAATTTAACAAATTCAATTTCAGCAAAATCTGTTGTAATCGAGCCTGTGCCCACATGATCATAAGTGTGCTTTTGATTAAAAAACTGTAATATAACAACAGTGGGGTCCAAACGTCTGAGACCACTTGTGATGCATCATTTTTCTTTTATTTATTTTTTTTTACATAAAAAAAAATACATTACACTACCGTTAAAAAGTTTGTTGTCAGTTTTAGTTTTTTTTTTTTTGTTTGTTTTGTTTTTTAGAAGTAATTAATTCATTTATGGAGCAAGGATGAATGAAATTGATCAAGAGTGACAATAAAGATTTTTACATTGTTACAGAAATATTTTGTAAAAGCTGTTCTTTTGAACTTTTTGTTAAACTAAAATTTTAATAATTTCACAAAAATTTTAATCAGGGTAGTTGTTTTCAACATTGATAATAATGATGAATAATGTTTTTTTCTTTATCTATTTACTTTTTGAAGCACCATGCTCAAGAACATCTGACCATTTATTCCTGTTTACTTCAAGGTTTACATTATATTTTGAATTCCAGATATCCTCTGTGGTCTCAAACATTCTGGCCCCACTATATATAATCAGATGAAGAATATCTGAAATCAATATTGCTGTTGCTCTTGATGTCTACCAAGTCTATTAAAAACTTGTCACTTTGTTATTAATGGTGATTTTTCTTGTCTGTTGTTGACTCGAGCAGCGAGCGGTGGTGTGGGTGAGTTCAGTAGAGACTATAAGAAAGATCCTCAGTCTCAGGCTGAGGTGGAGAGGCAGCAGATCCTTCAGGAAATGAGAAAGAAGACTTCCTTGAACATAGACAACAGCTGGATTCGCCAGCAGAGCGCTGCCAGTGTCACCGCCAAAGAACCGAATGATCTGCCCATCAGGAGGTCATTTTTCTTTGTAGCAATATTATCAAATAAAATATGGTGAAGAAAATGAAATTGATCTTAGCTTCAAGCATAAGACTGACAAGCTAACTTTGCTTGCAGAGGCGAGTCTCTTGACAACCTCGATATGCCTAATTCTTCATGGAGATCATCTTGGAGCACATCTAACAGCACTTCGTCCATACCAGACTACAGCCGGCCTCATTCGTTACTCCCAGGCTCCTCATCATACCAGAGTGGACGTCCAGGGTCTGCGACTCTGCAGTCATCTCAGTCTATGAGCTCCCTCAGGCAGTCCTGGTCCCCCTCCGCAACTACACCAGAGCCAGAGCCTCGAGCTCCACCACGGAATAGGTATTCATCACTTAAAAAAAGGGAAAAATATCATTGTAATCTAAGCACTCTAAAACAGTGGTTCTCAACTAGTAAAAATAATAAAATAAGACCAACACAAAGCAGCTTGTTTCAGAGTGACGTGAGAGCTGCGCATACACTAATTTCAACAGGAAGTGAACCTGTTGCTTGTATAATTTCACAGACAATTAGTGGATGTGAATGCAGCATAACAAATTTTGTGTTGACATTAAGTATTGATAAATTACTTTGATATTCTCTTGGGCTTTTGAAACAAAACCATTTGAGAACTGCTGGTTTAAATCATACCACTCAACCATGTCCATATTCTTGTTGTCTTCAAAATGTGTTTTCACCTCACATGAGCCATGGGCTGTGTGCAAGTCTGTTTTGCTGGGCTTCAGATGATGTTTTCTGTAATCTAGGTCAGTGAGTGGCAGGAAAATATGTTCACTCTGTAATACACCACTGGGCAAAGGAGCAGCCATGATCATCGAGTCCCTGGGGCTCTGTTATCACTTGAGTTGTTTCAAGGTGAGCGTTCAGCTACTCCGAGGTCAGGTCCAGCCTGGCTTCATCAGTGACTAACCTGACTAATGTGCTCTGCCTGCTATTATGATTATTCAAATCAGTTGTTCTGTGCACGTATGAAACACAATCAAAATGTCAACCCAGAGAAACAAAATGCCAATTCTCACTGCTTCATGGATAACGGCACTGACAGCACTGCCCCACTTATCTTTCTTTCCTAAAAAACTGTCATTTATTTCTCTCAAATTAGCATAAACATTTAAGAGTAAACCATTCTAAAGGCTGGACTACATTTGTTTATACCACAAGTGAAATATTTGCGATTTTGCTTCTGTAATGTTGTCTAATTTTACTAGTTTTATGTTGGTTTGGTACTGTGCCATTTTTAACATATGCACATCATGTATATGTAAATTAGAATAGAATTATAGAATGCACCTTATTTTCCTGGTGCAGTAAAAATTGCCTTATTATTTTTGTGTACATTTTGCAAGTATAATTCATCAAATGATATTTAAATAATGGAATCGTAAAATGGGACATATATCTAAAACTGTTTTGTAATCAAGCATACTTTATGTGTCTACAGTAGATCACAGTGATACAGTCTCAGTTAAGAACTCCAAATATCAATAATCTGCTGTTAGCACTTATAACTTAGAGTGTGCACCATGCATAATGAGTTTAGCACATTTATATATTGAATCGAGTGCTAAAACAGCACAGACAAGTATTTGTAAATAAACGACGCTATCAGTGGGCGTAATTCATTCTTATTGAATTTCCTCCTGAATTTATTCCAATGCCTTTACCTTCAGAGCAGCTGTTTGTGACTCATCTAAAGCTTAATCATTCCTCACACATCCTCCTCATTCTCCTAATGCCAATCATTTGTATTTCTGCTCATCGTCTCAGTCACGTTGCATTGTCCTCCTGCTAATCTTGTTGCCGGGTTATTTCTGGTCCTTTCGGCTGGTGTTATTACTTCAATTTCATATCCTCTTATGCTGCTGCCATTGACCTCAAGCTAGGATTCTCTCTCTCTCGATACGGCATTACACTGAGGCTTCCGTCTTTCTAACAATGTCCTCTTTCATCTTGTGTTTGCAGTGCTTTAACTGCAGGTCTGATTTGGGAGGCTCAGAAGCAGGAGCAGAAGTCAGAATACGAAACCAACAGCTCTATTGTAACTCCTGCTATATGCGACTCAAAAGTAGGCCACACATCTCTGCAATACATGCGGCTCAGTTACATAGCTCACCGAGTGATTTCTGATGTTCTTTATGACGATTTTTCTCTTTTTTAGCTGGGCAGCCCACAGCCATGTGATCTTGCAGTACTGCAGCAGATCGAGGAGGAACCAATCACAGACAAGGAACTGTAAACACTGAGAGCATGCTCAACTTGTGATGAACATTGGGTGATTTAGCCAGCCTTGATTATTCATTGAGCTTCTATTCTTCTTTTTCACTTATGAGAGGGTGAGATTCCTAAGGTTATGTTTATGTGAAAGTATTAGTAATTGTTTGTACAAAAGGGATGCGCATGTACCTGAATATGAAATATGCATTTGAAGAGATTATTCACACACTGTCTTTTTCATCATCATTGATTGAATTTTCTGATGACTTCTGGCTGGTTAACTGATATCTGTAAGTTCATGAAAGTGTTTATAGTAATTCATAGAAATATGCCGTTTTATTGTGATTGCTTATTTAGGTTTCTCCTGCAGTCTTTTCTATATAAGGGTTTGTTGACTAAAATATCCTGTTATTACACTTCATCTGTGTCCCTTTTTGTGTTCTGATGGTAAAATATGATTAAGGATAAATCCATTGAGAATTTATTTAAAAGCGGCATGGTTAGTAAGCAGCACTCATGAGTTATATACTGTTTCATTGGTAGCATCTATTTTATGCATCTGAGCAAATTCTCTGCAGGGGGCAAAATCTAGAACAAAAGCAGCATACTCAGTAATAATTGTAAATAAAATTTCCAAACCATAAAATCTTTCCTAAGTGTGATTTACTTGACTAATCTCTCATCAATTAGATTTTATTTCTCCATTTAAAACTAGGCTGAATCAACCGTTACTGTCTCCAAGTGACATTGGTTTGCCTTTCATTGTGTTTATAGCCTCATTACAGTCATAGGGGATTTTCATCCAATACCTTTTCTAATGCTTCATGTATTTTTATCATATTGTAGAAATACAATACATTTCCCATGATTTTTGTTGCAGTTTCCTAATGACATTATATCTGCACGCTGCAAACACCTGTTGGGAATTCACTGCTAGTCTTGTAAAAGTGAATCTGACGTATCAGGGCCTCAGGAGCATTACAGTAATATTATTTTTCAGAATATGAGGGGACAGGATAAGAGGAGTCCTGCTATTCCTGCAGTTTGTTGTAATTGAGAGCAACAGCTGAGTGTAGTACTGCTCTTATGAAAATTAACCATGAATTTACTGCAAATAAAACCAAAAATACATGGTTACTATAATGAAACCATGAAAATCACAAATTAGAAAGGGTCTTGATACAGTATGGTATTTGTGGTAAAACTAGTGCTAAATAAAAATGGTAATCAATGCGCCAATGGTTGTTAGCTAGCCTATAAAACCATATTAAATGCCAGACAAGACTTCTAGCAAGTAGCTATATAGATTATAGACTTTATAGAACTAGCAAGTAGCTATATAATATAGATTATAGACCTTATAGAACTAGCAAGTAGTTATATAATATAGTATAGACATTCGTTTCCCTGTGTTCCCCAATGTGTATTTTGCTTCCTTTTCTTACACTGCAGAGAACTTCTGGCTACAATGGCACTTATCATTTTAACAGTTTGATCACCTGGAGGTAAAAGGTGAATGGCAATTTTTCCAGATATCCAGTCGGATTTGTATTTTTAAGCTTCCACAAACCGTACACATTTTTTTATTTTATTTTTTTATTTTTTTGGTTATATGTTCGCTTACTTGGCTACTTATGGCTATATATTTCTTATTGAAGCGCAGTCAGCTCAAGGGGGCGCTGTTGTACCTAGGTGAACAGTTAATTGACCTGTGGGACATGCATAAAGAGATCTTTGAAATTCAGTTAAAGAGGTGCTACAGATGTCCGATCTCATTGTCTGAGTGTCTTTAGTTTGGTGGGTGGAGAGATACAGGATTTCCTCCTCCACCTGCTCTCTGGACTGATGCTAATTTTAGTCCGCATTATTGATGTCAGCCATGTCTAGTTCAGTTGCCATGGTTTTAGTTTCTCACTGAACATCACCTGCATTTCTCTAATCTGACATGTTGGATAGATAACACTACAAAGTGACATGAAAAACATCATTCATACCACTCGAAAGACATTTTTATCTAAGAATTTGAACACTATTGGAAGGCAATTTTATTTTATTAATATAAGAAATATAATATAATATTTTGATATAAGAAAGTAGAAAGTTTTTTTCCCTTGTAGTTTTATTTTAGTATTGTTTAGTACTCAATTAGCATAAAGAAGTGTTTTGGAGATCTTAACATCTTCTAGAACATGGTGTCAAACTTGTATGCTATCTCATCATTGGTCTTTTTAAGTTTAATATGTTTTTGGCTTGCTACTTTTACAGCTCTTCCTATCAGTGCCGTTTTCTCAACAAGCTGTTCTTGCATCATGATAAGCAGAAGCTTCTTCCAGCACTTTGAAAAAGGACTGTTCCAAGACCTTTTGATGAAGTGAAAGGAAATCAAGTTAGATCCTGATGTGTCCCGTACCGTAGCTTTAGGCAAAACTTTGGATCAATTAAAGAAAAAGAATGTACCTGCTTTGTCCCGGTGCTGTGGAGACAAACGCGCACTTGCCTTTTATGCAGCTCACATTTCATTTCACAACACCCCAAGTTTCCTGAAACACTCCAGTTAATGCGGATATCTGTTTGGATGTTATAGTTATCCTGTTTTGGTAAATTGCACAGCCAGTTGAGTTTTATCCCCCTTTTTTAGTGTGTTCTTGTAGCTTGTTATTATCAGCCTTTCTGTACAGGAGGCTTCTGTTGTTTCGTGGAGGTGAGTAATATGGTTATTGACTAAAGTGGCCATTAAACCAGCACTTAGTAACCTGGCAGTGACATGCAGCGCAGTCCTCAATCACAGTTCTCAGATGCCGCATCGTTTCTCCTCCACACTTTAGAGCCAAACACACGCATGAGAAGTGAGTGGATACCTGACTGAAGTGGATGAGGGAAGGATTCTTTCAGGTGTGAGAATCAAAGGGATTTTTTTAAAGAGGGGCAGAGCACCCACTCTCTCTCAGTCAAATGGAGATTTGTTGTGGGGGTAGAAAGGGATTCATTTTTTATGTCAAGACCTAAGCCGAGTGCGATCACTGCAGGCACTGATTTCTAATTTCCCTTGATGGCATACTTCAAAGATCCAATCTATACTTGTCTTCTATCTTACTGTACTGCTCTGTCCAATGCTTGGCCTCCAATGAAATGTGCTGGCCCTTCATTTTCAGTGACATGGAAAATGTTTCACTGCTCTTGAATGCTAAGGCAGCTACAGCTGGAGGATGCAGATATGCTTGAAGTTATTATGCCAAGAGGATGTTTTCTCGCCCGCTGTGAATTCAGCTGAGCTGGGTATGGAGGTGAATATTAAGTCACAAGTTAATCTTCTGTTTTCACACTAAATGATTTTGATGATCTCAGGAGATTAATAAGTATGGTGTGAAGTTTAGGGTACACTGGAAAATTAGAGCCACTAGCAGTTTTTGGTTTAGATATAATCACACTTTTAACATTTTAAAATGGCACTTTTGCACTTGATTCATCCAGTTATGTTTTCAATCTTATAAATTTATACTTCAAGCATCCATTCTTTTTTGGTGTAGTAGCCGTATATCTATGAGTGGTGTATTCTGGACTCCACGTGTCACGGCTGAGCTTATGAAAAAGCACATCGACATGTTTCAGTGTCACCACATGCAGTTTTCATTCATCATTACTTGAAATTAATGAGAGCGCTTTAAAGGCTGAGCACATTTTAAATTGTTCTTCTACATGCTCTGGACCAGACGGCTGTTTGAATATAACACTGAAGTGACTGAGCGACCCTCTTGTAAAATAGAAATACTTGGAAATGTTGTGGATTAAGTAATACTACACAAAAGTCCGTTTGGATTTGATTAAGGAAGTGGTGAAGATGAGAGTGGTGCAGAGTTGTGTTATTGTGACTGAAGTGAGTAGTGAGTAGATTTTTTTTTTTTTTTATAGATGGGAGCATTGGTGTGTTCTCTCTCACTCTTGGAAGGGAATTTATTTTTTATTATTAATTATTGATTGTAGTAGCACTGTTGATTAATAACTTATAGACATATATTGAAAGGCTTCAATGAAATTCCTACAAATATGGAAACGTCTGTAGATTTTTACTCCGGGAATTCAAATGTACTCTTATACTGGTAGGTAAGATCATTTCAACTTCAGTTTTGCCGCGCTACGAGAATACTTTTTTTGCACAAAGAAAACAAAAATAACATAATCTAACTCTACTGTTCTTCTCCCCTAACTTACGTCGTCCGCAATTTTAGAGTATTACATCACAGCACATATGTATGCGCCTAGGAAGGTACGCTTTTGTTGTGATGGGTCTTCCGCCATTCAGAGAGTAAGTCAGGAGAGAAGAATCACAGTGTTCAATTGTTATTTTTGTTTTTATTGTGGGGGAAAAAATTCTCCTACAGCCACTGATGTCACATGGACTGTTTTACCAGTGTTTTTGTCTCTTGCACTGGGATCATTTCAGTTGTATTGCTGTCTATGGAGGGTCTGGTTGCTATCTGATCTCATCAAATATATCTTAATTTGTGTTCCGAGGATAAACAAAAACCTTTTGGGTTTGAAACGACATGAGGCTGAGTAATTATTCAGAGAATTTTCATTTTTCAACCCTTTAAAAGACCGGCCAAACCAGCTACCATGCTTCAAAACCTAACCAGCATATGCTGTTTTTTTGTTGTTGTTTTTTTCAGCAAAATATATATAAAAGAGGAAATTAGGCCAATATGAATTTCCTTTTAAAAAAAATAAATAAATAAAATGATTTCTCTGTAGATTTCCAAATCACCCTTTTGTAGATGAATGAATTTCTGTATGATGACATAATTCCTGTGGGTGGCATTTGGTCTTTGTACACTGTACTTGGTAGATAGCTCTATCATGTTCCTTTCTCATGTTGCGTATGGGAGAGTTACCAGGTGCAAACAGTCATGACGTTAGTTGAAGGTTTACTCAGATAAGGTTACTAAGCGATTCTATCAAATTAGTGCTAATGATAATAAGCTATATGTCTTTTTTATGCCTACATATTTGTGTATTTTCATTTATTTTGTTTCCTTACTCAGTCCTGTACTTTAAAAAAAAAATACAATCAACTAGACTTAAGCTGCTGTGTTAACAGCCATAATTTTAACCAGGCAAATCAAACAAAGAACTTGCTCTCATTATTTCTTAATCATTTAAAATTAAGCTAATTAAAGTGCAGTTTAGCACTGTAGAGGAGCTGTAGTCCATGACTTTAAGTAGACAGATGTTAACAGCTTTGTGAGAAGGGCAATGAAGTGATGCATGACCTCGAGTCAGATGTTTTTGGAATTGTGCCTGAATGACATCTAATATGGAGCCCGGGAGAACAAGGACAAATGTAAGCTAGGGAGAGCCTTATTCCATAAATTAACAAGCTGGAGCAGAACTACAACATGGTCTGAGTGACAAAGGCAAACACTTATGGCTTGAGTAACACAAGGCCAATCCTGCATTTTTTTTGAACCATTGGGACCTCTAACCTTCATAAAATGCCAAACATAAAGTTGAGCGTTTTAAAAGATTGTGTAATACAGTGTGTGGGAGATTATTCAGTTATGTCATATTAAAACATATTAAAGCAATACATAACATTGCTATAATATTAGTTTAGTGCAACATCCCAGTTGCTGCTTTGTGTTTATTTGATGGATTTGGCAACTTCTCTCACACCTACACAGACTAATGTGACTGTATCACTTTGATTTTGTTTGAGAAACTCAGTACATATACATTGTAAGCTTTATTTTTATCCAAGCTGTAAGTAGGGACCTCTGATCTTCTAAAGATGGCAATATGTTGATCAAGTGTTCTCTGTGGGTCGTGATGCAGCTGTTGTCATAGAAACAAATGCCTAGGCTTAGAATGGAGGTGAGCCAAGGTATTATTTGTAACTGGATTAAAAGACAGAGGTTTCCTTTGCTCCGCGACCGAATTAAAGAAACAATTAAAGTGATCTTAACTTAAAGTGTGGTTGGAGGCTGTTTTATTCATTTTTGCAGTGTTTTGTATGTATTTTATTCAGCTTTTGAGAACATGCGCATGTTCTTATGTACCTCTGATTAGAACAAGGAATGCTAATTTGCCAAATGGATTAAATTGTATGAATTTTACATAGCTTCCTTGTATCTGAACATTGCGGCAGCTGCAAGCTGGCAAGACGGGCAACAGAGCGGCACAAATCCTCCTCCTCAGGTGGTTCATCCTTATTCACTGCTGTGAATATGTCAAGCTACTTTTAATCAACTGAATGCTGCATACCATTTGCGCTACAAGAACCATGTCTTAAACAATGCTTATTTAAAAAATACCTTATAATGTTTCCTTCCTTAGGATGTTATCTGTGGTTTCAGTTCCTTTATAAAACTGCTTTTATTTCTTGCGTAACCCAATTTCAACTCCAGCACTTGCAAAGTGGGCAAACTTGGTACTAAACACATTAGTTTTTGCAGTGTTCGTCAGAACTGTGCATGCATTTTACTTTACTTTTTAAATAAAACAGATTATTTATACAATATATCCTTAACACATATATATATATATATATATATATATATATGAAAACTTTGTAATAAATTTAAAACACCTTTATATCATTACTCACAGAGTCTTTGGACTTAATTTCAAAATTACAGTTATTTTTTCATATACATTTACGTGACCTAAAACATAAGTCAAGCTCAACAGGCTGAGGGTTAAATGTCACCTGTGTCCCTTAACCTCATATTTTCTCATTGAATGATCTGATGTCGACTCACAGAAGTACTGATTCCTCTCTGATCACTGTCGAATCCAACTTTTTCATAACCCAATTTCTCAGTTACTCATGCCACACAGAAAATGCACTTGTAGTTGTTCTGCTTTTTCAAAAAACATTGTTATCCAGTCAATGCGAGCATGAATGTGCCATTTCCTTTGGCGGAGCTTCTGTTCTAATCTGTGTCTTTTTCTGAAGCCTACCCATATCATTATACGTAGCGGTTTGAGCAATTACAACAAATTACCCTTTAGTACAATAGTTTATTTACCATTTGCAGACCTATTGCCAGCAGCAGAAATTCTGTACTGAATGTTCAGAACTGACAGTGGTGTCTTCAAGTAAACAGAAAAACAGCAGCTTAGTTAAAGTTATGCAGTAACAAAATGTAATACCTTTGTACATTGAGAATGCATCTTGAATTTTGCAATAATTTCTGGAGATTTACTGAGACATATAGAGCTCATTTTTGAGTGGCTTGCTGTTCCTCAGGATAAGTCAGCTGTTATCTTCCTTTTGCCTGCATGACTGAAGGGCTGGATGGAATCGAGCATCAGAGGAAGACCCCCGGGAGAGAAAGACGCCAATGCCCACTCTTTGCACAGCTTAGCTTGCTTATTTTGGAATAATACTCATTACCTCTCCATCTCCAAAATGGATTTTGAGAGTCAGGCTGCCAAATAGTTATTAACTTTTTCTTTTGTTTTTAAATGACATTACATTGTGCTCATAAATGAAAAAGGTCCATACAGCAGTTCAAAAGATCTAAACAGTATGTATAAGTTTATTACAGTTCTCTTTTAGTTAACCTCATTAAAAACTACAGTTTAATAGACATTAAAAAAAAATGTTTGTTTGTTTGTTTAATAATTGATTCATTTATAAATCTATTTCTTGCATTACATGGGTATGATTTTTTACATTTTTTAATTTTATTATATGAATGAGTTTATTTTAATGATTTGTGAAGAATCACATGACACTGCAGAGTATTCAGTATTCAGCTTTGCCATCTTAGGAATAAATTGCATTTAAATGTAAACCGAAAACAGTTATTTTAAATAGAAATATTTCACAATATTGCTGTTTTTTCTGAATTATTAAAATGTATCATTTTATAAATGCAGCCTTGGTCTTTAAAAAACACTTTTAAAAATCTTACCAAGCCCAAGCTTTAGAATTGTAGTTTAAAACATAAATATAGAATTTATGCTGTATAATTCTGCTTCTATCATTTTAAACTGACATTATTAATTTGAAATATTAAGGCTAGGTATTGAATAAGGTGCATGCACTGTCTGTGTTCCTAAGGTAGTTCTACTCAGCCTCCCTGAAACCTTTTTGCTCCTGATGCCCTTTAATAAAATCAATGGCTTAATTAATCAACATTAAAAGACATAATATTCCTTAAAAAGCAATCTACACGCACCCATTCATCTTTAGATTATCTGTTTGTGTGACCAGTGTGTATGAACCTCTATAGTCTATAGTGACTAAAAAGCCCACGCCAATAATAGCATTTATTTAGTTGCATCCTTTTCTGATGATCAAAGCTAGAGGCAGGTAGACATTTGAGGGATGAATCAGACAGCTGCAGTGGAAGAGTCTTTTGATTACATGCTGCTTGATGAATTTCATGGATATTGTTTGTTGTCATAAAATCAACTTGTATTTGCTTTACTCTGAATTCAGTTCCATACTGATTCGTGGGGGTGTTTGCTCTAAATCCTGAATCACACTACTGCAGATGCCCAGTTAATTATTTTTTGTGTCTTGTATTGTTGTACAGAATTTGTTCAAATTTCATTTGAGGAGTACCTATTATAGAATATCAAACAAGAAAAGGAAAGACATAAAAACATCATGCCAGATCTGAAACAATTCCAACCTGAAATTGAGCAAATACACACAGCTTAATTGACGTGTATTGTATATATATTGCAATATTTGCTGGTCTCAAATTTTTGAATGGCAGATTTCAAATTATGCACATCCGAAGGGGTCCATCACCAGCCGAGCAGCTGCCAATGGGATAAATGGGAGGACTAATAGAAAGCTTAAGAATTATAGACCTCCTTGGTTATCACTGGTGTGAGTGACAGATGTCGCTGTTAGTTATCAATATCAATCTCCCATGATGCATTTCCAATGAGGAGGATAGGTCATCAGCATGTAATCCTTAATTAAATGGCTGCCAACTGATTCCACAGCTGTACAGGTTGCACCTTATTGACAATACCACCCCCTGCCAAGTCCGGTGGCCGAACCAGATCAATAAACTTGCCTGTGCTGGTCCAGGAAAACTGCACTTGTGCTGCCATTTACAGACCCCAGCATGAGGAGACCCCTGCTGCTGAAGTAAGATAAGCAGATGAGATGGAGGATGATGAGGCACTTGTCAGGTCTATCCTGTGGGAGTGTGTTTTGTGAGTGTGTTCGACGATTAAACCAGACCTCCTTTTGTGTAACTAAAAGAAGTTATTTCTGTCCTCACCTTTTCAAAAATACAAAACTGAGCTGCTATTTGAGTTCATGGAGACAATTAACACTCTGGCGCGCATCTTTATCTTTTTTACTAAGAATTAAAGAATTACTTTTTTACTAAGAATTTTTTACTAAAGAATTTTACGAAGAATTAAAGATGACAAACAAAAGGTAAAGAACATGTGATGTGGAATATATTGTTTCATTTGACAAATATATTAAAATTAATAAGTACTGTTAAAAGAGAAAACTAGTGATGTGCGGGTTGGGTATTTTTCCAACCCGCGGGTCCCGCTTTTATGAAATTATTTGGACCGCCCCAGCCCGCCCCGCACCACTGTATCTATTTTTACAACCCGCCTGCACCCGCGAACATTAAATAGACATACTATAGGCATTGTAATTCAAACGAAAACAGCCTTTATTTAAGCCTGAAAGTGCTTGGAAACATCGCCCTGTAAACTGGTAACAACATAACGATAAATCAGGTCATATTAATTAAAAGATAATGATATACATTTTAAACATTTACAAAGCAGTGTTTTTTCATTTATCACACGGAAATGTTGTGGAAAAAAAGAAAGGCATTCCACTGTACCGGGGGTTCAATTTATTTCGCCTGGACTCCAGCACCCGGCCAGCAGAGCTGAACGTGCGCTCGCGACCCGCGCATCACTACTGCTGACATATAGCACAAATGTGCTGCTGCACAATAGCATATACAGTATAATAACCCATAGCCGATCTTTGAAGGTGGAGCTGGGGAAGGGGTAGGGTTTTAGAAAAAACACGCTGCAAAATACCCTAGTAAATGTTAACCAGCCATTTAAATGTAAAGCTGTAAGCCCGTTGGCAGGTTGTGCCAAGTAGTTTAAAGATGCAAATATCATCAGTTTGAATTAACAACACCTCAGTCATCATCCAGTACCCATTCAAATTAAATGTCTGAAATTACTTGTGAGCCATGCTGGCAAAATGAGTCGCAATGTGTACAGGGCTAATTTTGAGCAACAGACAAAAAAATAAATAAAATGTTGATAGCTTGTAAAATGTTACTAAGTAAAAAGTTATTATCATCTTTTGTATAACAACTATATTCACTGTTCAAACTGTGCTGTTGCTCTAAATAACAGAAAGACTGTGATAGTATTGCAGATTTGGCACTGAGGCCTAGTAGCAAGGCAGCAATGTTAAGTTTTTTTGCACAGTCATATATAATACAATAGCGCATGACATCTCTGAGCTTCTATATGCCATGCTGCATAACACAGTCCCATCTGGAGCTAACTTGTTGGCGTAATCATGAACCCAAAGTGCTCAGCATCTTAAATGAATCTGATCCTAGATATGCATTTCAAAGAAAAGCTGAGTCACCTGTTTTCAGAATACAATCAATATTTCATGCATAAATGCCATAAGATCTGTATAATTTGCCAAGATTTAGTCCTAAATGATTATCCCTCTGACTGGAATTTTTTGTCAAGGGACATAAAATAGATGTCAAATACATAATTAAACTCAGAGTGAAAAGACTTTGCTGTTGCTGAAATATATTCAGTAGAGGTCTCATATTAAAATCTGTTAACATTCCACATTCCACAAATCTCAGTCTTTTAATCAGATTAATATGTCTTCTCAGTCCAAATAACTAATACCACTATCAAGTTGTATTAACTGCTAAAGTAATTCACATGAAGATGGATAACATTTTGTTAAGCAATTATAAGATAAATCAATGTTATAATAATGTTTATTAATTTAGATAATTTACTGGCTGTTACAGAATTATAATGCCACATTTTCTTGCTTGAGTCCACTTTTTTGACCATATAACACAAGATCGCTGAACACTGTGATGTTCTCTCTCAAATAGAATTACCAAGAGTAATACTACTTAAAGAAGGAGGGATTATACTGCTCAACACAACAGGAACCGGTAATTGTCCTTTTTCTAAATTCAATTGACTCTTACAGTGAGATAAATGAGCATTCGTTTAAAACAATAAAAGAAGCAAACATCAATGAACATGCTTTTTAAGTGAGCTGAAATGGGAGACACTATAAGGTGATGAATAACAGCAATACTTGACACTCTCATAGCCCTGCGAAAACCAGCACACACACGTAATTTACATGCACATTTACAAGCAAGCATTTGCAGGTTGTCTTTCAAATGATGAAATTGTTTAATTACTCAAATTTGTAGATGTAATGATATTTGTATGCGCTAAAGAGAGAGTTTTCGCAGCATTGGTTGAGCTTTTTCTGTTGTTGAGTCAGAAATGGCCTTCCAAACCTTCCGAAAACCCAGTTATTTCCTGATAAACACCATTTAAAAGGCACTGGACTGTAGAACAATGAAGGCTTGCAGCATGAAAGACATGTGCAAAGTGTGAAAGGTGGTTCAAAGCATATTCAAGGATACCATGTATTTTTCAAGGATATTTTTTTTAAAATAAAAATACATAGGCTATTGGAAATGTTTTCTTGCACTGTTTTGTAATCTGTGTGTTAACCTATCTGCTGTATTAATATTACTGATGCATTTTGGCTAATATGAAAGAAAGAAGTAATGCAGAAATATTCACTGCATTTCATCAAACATAAAAAGACATGGAGGATTTATATGAAACAGAAGAAGAGCTTGTCCATGTTTCTTATGATGTAAATGCAATGTTTGATGGACTTTATTCAGTTTTGATCACTTGACATTAAATCAGAACTTTTATTCTTTCCATCGCCTTTCGGAAAACCACAGAGAGTTGCTATGATTAAAAGGCAATCCTTCTCTTTTGGGAGACACAATTCAGCTAGCTATGAAACAAATCCTTTCCCTCCTTGAAACAGTACATTGACTACTTCTTGATGAAGATAAACAGAGTTGTGGATAAAGTGATTACAGGGTTGTTTGAAGCTGTGCTTGGGCTGTTTCCTTTTCCACTTAGTTGCTTATTGGCCTTTTAAGATCTGTATTGATCATTGTGCAAGATTTCTAGCTCTGTGCAGTTGAAAAAAAAAACATTTAGCCTTTAAAAGCATGTAATTAAAATGAAATCTACAGACATTAATAGAGAAAGTGTGATAAAATAGAATTTTAGGTGTTTTCTTCCCATTAATCTAAGGAATAAAAATATGGTTGTAAAATCTCTAAATGTATGCTTACATGAAATACACAATGATTTGCTGTAATGTCTTTCCTTACAAGTTCAACCCAGCTCAGCAGCATGATATAAAATGGATATTAATTGTAAAAGTTGGTTGGCATAGAGTCCTTTCAAGAGCTCACGCTTTCCTCATAAATAGAATAGCTGGTTTGGCGTGCTGTCAGGGGAGCGAGCCCGGGAGAACGGCGAACCCCGAACCCTAGTGGA
>JAUCMU010000151.1:11490401-11500401 GCA_032275025.1 Enteromius treurensis
AAAATGCTCTTCCAAAACTTAAAATCCATTTAAAGACTACCACCGAGCATTTATTACACATACTTGAACAAATGGTTGTTTCAGTCATTCAACTCTTTTATTCACAGGTGTGAAACTCCCCCCCAACCCCACTGAACCAAACACATTAACCCCTTCCTGAATCACCAAATGGACAGACCACGTGCATCCCCTCATAAACAAACAGGAAACTGCACATGACATGTACACCTGTCAGGGGTCATAAAACAATAAATCAAATTTTTGACACTTAGTCCCTTACTATTTCTTCTCCCCTGGTACCCTGCAAAATAGCTCTGTTCTCTTTCCTTCCGCACCTTGCCTTTCGCGCATTCTTCAGAATCGCATGACCGAAGACACATCCTTGCCTGCCTTCCTCCGCGAGGACCAGATTCCTCAGCCTTCCTTCCAACAACCTGCTCCCGTTCAAGCTCAACACTCAGCCGGTCTGAACCTCCACGCCAGCCCGCGTCTTCCTATTCGAGGCCTTGCCCGCGCGCTCTTAGATCTCATTCATCGCGCTATCCACCAAAGCAATTCAAGTGAAAGATCCTCATTACTTGCCACTCGCCAGCCCTCCACTATTTTTCTCAGCCCAGAAGCAACAAAGCCCAGCGTTGCAACTTTTCAATCACAAGCAGCAAGGTAGCACGGAACCGGCCGGCATAGCTGCCCCACCTCCCAGCCCCCACCATGCCTCTGCAGAGGTCCTAGCTCTCCGCCAGAGACCCCCGAGTCCCGCCCACCATACCCTTTTAAATCCCCACGTTTATATCGTCTTGCTTGCTTTTCTTTTCCAATCCACTAATCCACGTTAGGGTTCTTAAGCACGTTAAGCCTTCTAGGGTTCGGTGTCCGCCGTCCTCCCGGCTCGCCCCCCAGACTGCACGCCAAATATGCTAAACTTTATCCTTCTTGATTATGAGGAAGCGCAAACTCTTGAAAAAGTGGGACACTTTACCTGAATTTACCCTGAAATCAAAGAGGTTGAAACATATTGTAAGAGAAGTTGTTTTTGCTGATTATTTATAAGAAAGGAAAAGAAAAAAAAGAGGAAGCAAAAAAGGATGTTCTATTTTTGTTTTTTGTTTTTCTTCCTTTTTTCCCCCCTTGTTCCTCTTAAACAGTCGCTTGGGATTCTTGGCTCATTGACGGTCCTGACTTTTTTGGAGAACGACGATCAGGTAATATTATAATATTTCTTTTACTTAACACAAGACTGAACTGAACACTTTCTGAAACTTAAGTGTGACAGACTGGGTTCATCTCACAATTGATTATTCACAATATAGTTATAAAGTCACTTTATTATGAATAATCAATCGTGAGACGAACCCAGTTGTCCTGTTATGATTTTTCTTGGTTTTTTTATTTCTTGATACAAGTGACTGTCAAAGCATCAAACGGAGACCATGAAGATGTAGGCTAGGCTGTAACTTGCCATCAGTACAAACGTCTGTGGGAAGTCTTCGTAAAAGTGAAAGTATTTTGCCAAATAAATAATGATTAAAACATTTAAAAATGTGACTTGTCCATGCAGTTATATTAAGAAAAAGGTCAGACGTGAGACGAAGGCAACATCATGTAAAAAGAAAGGAAAACTTATATCTTTTCTTATCTAATCATAGCTTTTTCAAATTGAAAGAAACACTTGCGCTTGCTTTCTGTCCATCAGACCGTCATATTTCTCTTTCTGACGGACAGCAGGGTTCAGATCGACTGGTGGACATGAGGTCTCTGCTGATACTCTCTGGTAAAAAAGCTGTGTCTGTGTAAAAAGTGAAATGTTTAACGTCACTAATTTAGTGAATCTGATTACTGGCCCAGACGTAGTGTAGAATTGTCCTCTTCGAAAGAATAAACCTGTGTTCTAGAAGAATTCCCAGGTTTTCGTTGTTGTCTCAGACCTAAAACAGTTTTGGTCGTGTTAAATGACCTGAAATCGACTGAATAGATACGACATCAAATACTGATTTGAAAACATAATAATTTAATGAATTCAGTTTTTGGTCAGCCCCTCCCAATTAATTTTCTTTTTCAACAGGACTTTAAATTTGCAAAATGAAGGCTAAATTATACAAAATCACATTTGCATATTATTTACTAAATGTAGACTCATAGTTAAGCAATTTGTTTGCCATAAGTATACATTTTTTCTATAAAATATAAATATGACTGAGCTGGGAGACAAATTTTCGCTAGTATCATGTTCAAAATGTATTATATAGTTAGTTTGAAATAATATTGAAATATTAGTTTGAAATCATCAAACCTGTTACTGTCAAATTAGGATGTTCTTAGTGATCTCGGTGACAAATATAAAAATTGAAAACAAAAATCCAAAATGTGAAACAATCACAGTGAAAAGACTAACTTAAATGTTGTATAAATATATATTTATATATGAAAAATACCACATAGTTATAATTAAACTATATAGTAATGCTTGCGTCTGTAACAGGGTTGAAAAATACCAACGCATGAGGTAAAAAAAAGTGTTTTAAGGTTTCATATTTCATGAATTTATAAAAATGTTAATTTTTTTTTAGATACAGATTTTGTGGAATCTGATAGCAAAAGGACTTTAGAATAAACTGACCATTTTTCGCTTCTGCATGAATTAAAGCTGTAGGATCTTAATCCAGAAATCAAATCCAGATCTGACTGATCTTTTTTTGTCACAGTGTTGCTGGCTCTCATAAGAGTGAGCAAGGGACAGAGACCAACAGGTAAATGCATAAACATGTTTCATGACACGCAAGTATTGCCTACAGATGTTTTCTGCTTGTTCCTCTCAACAACATATTTAATATCATAGACTATTAAATCTATTCTGAGCGCAGCTCTAAGTAAATTCAAGTCCAGTTCTTAATAACCTGCTCTCTCATGTCGGTTTTCTTTCTCTCAGTGTCTCTCCGGCCGAAGTTCCCACAGGTGTTTGTTGGGGATGATGTCACTCTGATCTGTAACCGTGAAGGAGGGAGTAAACCAACAACATGGTTTTTTAATGGAAAACCACAAACACCTGAGGATTATGTAATGCTTCTTACTGCAGTGACACCAGAAAACAACAGGACTTATGAATGTGAGCAGGACGGAATGAGGAGTGAGCCGTACACACTCACTGTTCTGGGTATGAACACCATGTTTGGTGCATTTCTCGTTTCATTCTTAATTTTTGCAAAGATGTGTGCATTTCTCAAAACAAGACAATTGATTTCCTGCAAAAGCCTGTAACTTACTCAGAATCTTTAGTTCACCTCTCAGAAGCAATATTTCACTGCAATAAATGTCAGTTCCATCAGAATAAAAAGCCCTTGTGTTCACAACCAAGATGTCAAAATGTTCAGCCATGTTGTCGATATAACAGTGCACTCTCTTGGTCTACCTGTAAACTGCAATACTTTGGATGCCATTGCTGTACTGAAATGCAGAAAGCTGTGCTCTATGCCATACTTCCTTTCAAAAGTATAAAATTACACATTGCTGTATGTGGGATATACAGCGGGTACGGAAAGTATTCAGATCCCCTTGAATTTTTCACTCTTTGTTGTATTGCAGCCATTTGCTAAAATCATTCAAGTAATTTTTTTTTCTCATTAATGTACACACAGCACTGCATTTTTGCAGATTTATTAAAAAAGAAAAACTGAAATATCACATGGTCCTAAGTATTCAGACTCTTTGCTCAGTATTTAGTAGAAGCACCCTTTTGATCTAATACCGCCATATGAGTCTTTTTGGGAAGTATGCAACAAATTTTTCACACCTGGATTTGGGGATCCTCTCCAGTTCTGTCAGGTTGGATGGTAAACGTTAGTGGACAGCCATTTTTAGATCTCTCCAGAGATGCTCAGTTGGGTTTAAGTCAGTCTGGCTGGGCCATTCAAGAACAGTCACAGAGTTGTTTGTTATTTTTAGCTGTGTGCTTAGGGTCATTGTCTTGTTGCAAGGCAAACCTTCAGCCCAGTCTGAGGCCCTGAGCACTCTGGAGAAGGTTTTCGTCCAGGTTTTCTCTGTTCTTGCTTGCATCTTTCCCTCAATTGCAACCAGTCGTCCCACAGGATGATGCGGCCACCACCATGTTTCACTGTTGGGACTGTATTGGACAGGTCATGAGCGCAGAACCTGATTTTGCTGTGTTTGGCGTGTCCGAAAAACATTTGGATTAGTTTATAGATTTTGTGAAGTTTAGGCTTACAATCAGTGTTTGGTGCTTTTACATCAGTGTCGGTCATCTATCATTTCCTCTGATTTTAGGCATTACTCATGGGTTGGGTTAGGTCCAAACCTAAAACTTTGGAATAAAATGTTGTTCCATGGTCAACAAAATATGTTACCCAAGGAACACGCCTAACTCAGCAAAATCAGGACTTTCTAAAAGATTCCCCCATCTCCCAACTGCCTCACTGCAGCATCACAGTGATCTTTGGGTTCTTCTTTACCTCTCTCACCAAGGCTCTTCCCCCCCTATACTCAGTTTGGCCGGATAGGCAGCTCTAGGAGGGTTTCTGGTCATCCCAAACATCTTCCATTTAAAGATTATGGAGGCCACTGTTCTCTTAGGAACCTTAAGTGCAGCAGATTTTTTCCCCCCCCACAATTCTGTCTCTGAGCTCTTCAGGCAGTTCCTTTGACCTCATGATTCTCAGTTGCTCTGACATGTATTGTGAGCTGTAAGGTATTATATAGACAGGCGTGTGGCTTTACTAATCAAGTCCAATCAGTATAATCAAACACAGCTGGACTCAAATGAAGGTGTAGCTGAAGAACCATCTCAAGGATGATCAGAAGAAATGGACAGCACCTGAGTTAAATATATGAGTGTCACAGCAAAAGGGTCTGAACACTTAGGACCATGTGATATTTCAGTTTTTCTATTTTACTAAATCTTCAAAAATGTCAACAATTCTGTGTTTTTCTGTTAATATGGGGTGCTGTGTGTATGTTCATGGGGGAAAAAAATAACTTAAATGATTTTAGCAAATGGCTGCAATAGAACAGAGTGAAAAATGTAAGGGGGCCTGAATACTTTCTGTACCCACTGTATATTTAATATTATTAAATAGTCATCTGCAGCTGTACAGCCTTTCGTCTTCATCCTTTTTAGGCATCTTCTTTAATTAACTAAGCATAATATGTTTTTGTTACATATTGTTTATAGATCAACTTTATCCTGATCCACAAATTATAAATACACACAGAAGACAGTATCACTTATCCAAATTTATTTGCAAATTTAGAAAACGTACAAATTTTGTCACAGCTTCAGGTCTTCAGGCACGGGTCCTTCTGTCATGACAGATTTTGGACCAAATATGAATTTGTAGGCCTTCCTCTCTGTAATATCATGATAATATGTTATAACAGATGTCTGTCTATTGAGCAGCTCCTTAAAACCAAGGAAGTACAGATTTTGAGGACTTAAGTACATTCTGTTCATACAGAAAGCCAAACCAACATTAAACAAGACTTGAGAGGAAAATGTTGAAGAAGAATCCACCTTGACCCATTACACAGTTCACATCCACCTGATTGAAAAACCCTTCCTTTCCTCTAGCACCACATGCACAAATTTAGAATAAAAGACTGAGAAGCATGACAGGACATTTGAAACTCAATTTAGTAAAATTAACCTGGCCAAAGTTTTAATCTTTTTCTTCATAAATATTTCTCTCTCTCTTAGATCTTTTACACATACAGACAAACATACAATAAGAAACAATCGATAAAGGAGGAGTAATATTTTTCTAGAAAAACATAAATGTTAGCTTTACATAAAATGTTAGTATCCACATGCTAAACTGACTTTGAAAGAAGGAGTTTGTTTTTCCGATTTCCACTTCGGACTGACCCATAAAAGGCAAATAACATGCCACTCCATTTTGCTTTGCTACAAAGTCGGTAAATACTTCTGAGGCTTTCAAGATAAACACATGTTCTGAAGTACGAGAAATAAAGACAAGAAAAAGCAGAGACAAAGAGGCTTGCTTTGCTTGGTTTAGGACAGTCAGTGCATTTAAAACATTCAAAAAACATGTGGTAACATTTCATAACCAGGTTGTACGTGTTAATATTAGTTAACATGAACTAAGAATCAATGCTTTAACCAAGAAGAATAAGTGCTGTAAAATGTTCATTCTTACATATACATCTTTAAATGTTATAATGTAGTGTATGTTAATATTGGTTAATGCATTAGTAACTAACAAGAAGTAGTAACATCAAAAATTATTAACAGTTGGTTCATGACACTTGATGCATTAACTTATGTTAACAAATCCAACCTGATTGAATAGTGTTACCAAAATACCTCTAGACATTAGTCTATAAAATTGACATCATGATGAAAGAAAAACTCAGTGTTTAGCTGCTTCTGAATGTAGCTGGTATGCTCATCTGTTCCTCGTCATCACTGGCATGATCCTGTAATCCTCTGTGTTCTCTGAGGAGAGAACAGGCGATGCTACAATGATTGGCAGACACAAGTGGTTTTGTTGTCTCTCTCTCACATGTCAGGATGAGGTGGCAGGTCTGGGCTGATGTCACAGTGACTGAGGTAAGGACGGCCCTCCTATGTGATCTTTAGAGTGCTACCGTAGGCTTGCTGTACCACTACCTGCACATTGTCAAGGATGAAGTCAAAGGCCATGCTCCATACTGACTCTGAGGACTGCTGCATTAGTCTGAAACCAACAGTTAAAACAATGAAATGTTTAAAACAAGAAAGGCCCAATCAACCTACACTACTGTGTAAAGGTTTGGGGTCAGTAAGATTTTAAAATGTTTTTGATTTTTAAGTAGATTTTCAAGCATTTCCTTGAAATCGAAACATAGTAATACACACACAAACACAAAATCATCTTAGTCTTCAAACATTCAAACAGTAGTGTATTATTACTACTGGTGAGATTTATAATGTACTTGTGTTTGTTGTAGGCATTAGCCTGAAAGAATTGAGAGCTATACCTCTTCATGTATTTGATGACAAGATATAGTTTCTCCAGGTCTTTATCTTCCACGAGTTCTGTGCAGTACTTCACTACCTGGAGAATGTCCTCTTCCATTGGTTCTGTGAATACACAGCACCATATAAATAAACCATATGCACAATGCAAATATATACTGCTATGTAAAAATGCCCTGTTCTGCCATACCTGAGATGGTGGTGACCCATTCACGAAGCAGAGTTCTGATGTCACTGAATTCATAAGCTCCAGCTAGGGTTGGGACTGGGCGGGGATTAAATTTGGACATTGTCCCTGGGGCATCTGTGCTCGAAGAGGACGGGCACTGTACATTTTCGGTCTAACAATGAAAAACACCTTGGATAAATACTTTTTTCCACCCCGAAATGGTCAACATTTTGAACAGATGTATTCAAAGCTTATCAAGTGGCTGAAGATATTGCAGATAAACAGAAGAATACAGGCTTACTTTGAGGCCTGGCTGTTTAGGTGGCATAGGATGTGTTTTGGAGGGGCTGGACTTGGCAGGGCTGTTTCCAGGAAATAGTTTTTTTAGCGGACTAAGACCCTTTTTGGCAGGACTAGCATTTTTCTTTTTGTAGCGGCGCTTCAGTTTCCCCACTGCAGGCTGCTTTAGTTGAGGAAATGTGTTTTTTTGTTCGACTAGAAACAAGGGAGCAAGGTTAGAGGTTGTGTGTATGGTGTGTGCTAGTGGTTAAATATTTAATTCTTAACTTTGCTTAAATCACTTTGATATTAAATTGACAAGCTGAAAATTGTAATGGTTTTTTTTTTTTAAATGTCAATAACCAGGAAATATTATACATCTGTTTTACTACATTTAGGCATCAAATTATAATGTGCAGTATGATTTCAGGAAGATGAAATCAGTTATAGAAAAAAAAGTACTGTGTGAGTGCTTATAATAATAGAGGAATGAGCTCTTGGTTAGATCTACTTAAAGTAAAATGAATAAGGTTGTTATATTTTTGAAGTTTATTTATTCACTTTTTAATGTAATGCTATATCAAAACCATCTCTAAATAAAATTACACAAGGTTATACCTATGTTATAAAAGACATTTCAGATCTACACTGTGCTTTTTAAAAGAGATAAACTGTGCAAAAGTTACTATGTACTATGCACATAGTTCAACTTATATACATGCAAAGCAAATCTTTCAAACTGTTTTGATTACCTGCATTCTTCAAAATATCTTCTTTTATGCTTAACATAAGATAGAAACTCATGCAGGTTTGGAACTAAAATAAAAGTAAATTATCATTTTCATTTTGGGTGAACCGTCCCTTTAAAGGAAAAATACTCCTCAATAGATAAATGAATGTCTCTTGCACACCCTTACTCATTTTAACTCACCAGTGCTGCTTTGAGCTTGAACATGGGCTTGAGCCTTGTTTCTATAAGCAGAGCACAGTTCTTCCTGAAGCTCTCTGGGAAGAGCTGCAAACACATCTGGGTCAACCTGTTAAAAGTTCAGGTTAGGATATCTAAAAATACTAGTTTCTGATGGTGATTGTAAAACAATTCCACAATGTTTCCCCCTGTGATTGGGATATTAATGTACCTGGGAGAAGTCAGGGAGCTCTAGTATAATGCCCGTTGTGCATGGTTGACCTGGCTGGTTTGGAAGCTGCAGTACGAGCGATGGACCTGGAGGTGGAGAGTAGGAGGTTCGAGGCGGGGTTGAGAAATGCGATGAGGTGCTGGGCTGCTCCTCTCTGTGTCTCCAGGACTGCTCCACCTGTTTCCTTATGTCTACAGGTAAAGCCTCTAAAACAGACTGGTCCACCTGAAAGAGGGACAACAGGGGCTTACAATTCATTTGATACGTTACTGTTCAGAATTCTTTAATAAATAGAAAGTTCAAAAGAAGAGCTTTAGAAATATTTTGTAACAATATATATAGACTGTCACTTTTGAGCAATCTAATGCATCCATTTTAAATAAATGTATTTTATAAAAAAAGATGAACCTTCTGTCTGGATATAAGGCATAGTCTGTGTAGTTTTTGTTTCTGAGGTGCATTCAAGCGAGGAGAATCTAACCTGAGAGGGAGATGGCACCTCAATGCTGACGTTTAGGCATGTCCTGACATGGTTGGGGGTGTGTGGATGGTGAAGTCCTCCTTTACTTGTTCCAGGCATCGGATCTGAGCTGGTGGAAGGTGGTGAGGATGGAGGGATTACTCTCTCCTGATTGGAGGAGAAAGCTATGGATGTAGAAGGGATGGTTGAGCCATCTAAAATACAAGCAAGAGGAAAGGAAAGTTAAGAGTTAGACACCAACATTAATTCTACACATATCCTATAAATCCAGGGCTCTTCATATCTGGCCCTGCAGGTAGTTTAGGTCCAACCTTATTCAAAGACTCCGGAGTAAAAAAATATCTGAAGGTATTCAGAGTAGGTGGTGTGTTTGATCAGGGTTAGATCTAAAATTCTGCAGGACAGTCCAGTCCAGGGCTGGATTTGAACAACCCCGTCCTAATCACATTCCTCCAACCTTGTGCTAGAGGGTCTTTCTTGGGGCTGTGGGCAGGCTGTTTGGCCAGCAGCAGGTCTTTGATTGAGCGACCGCGTGAGGGCCCCTGTCCTGATGGGTCTGCATGTGATGCCTCCAACTGCTGCACCTGCAGTCCCACTCCCCTCATGTCCTTTACATCCAATTTCATGGCATGGAATAGCTTAATGGCTTCTGTGGCAATCAGCTGACCACTATCTGTGGGCTGAGCGAGTAAAACAGACCTGCAATGCGAAAGTAATATTAATGTCAAATGTATATGAAAAATAGATTATTAAAGATTTAAATGTATTAAATCAGTATTTAATTAATTTAATTCAACTTATTGTGTTTTTTTAACATTATACTTAATCAAAATGGGATGACTTGAATCTTTACTCATTAGTCTGCTTAAACACCACAGCTTTCTTCCAAATTAACTGCGAGTTTGCATTCAGATCTGCCACCATCCAATCAACAACCAACAAACTGA
>JAUCMU010000151.1:11501722-11516943 GCA_032275025.1 Enteromius treurensis
ACACATATATATATATATATATATATATATATATATAAAATGCAGACTTGTTGAGAATAACATTTAGAAATTATACCAAATTAACTAAAGGTTTGAACAGTACTGAATGAAGGATGCTCTGTTCTCACCAGGCAAACTGGAGACCGGCTGATCCCTGATAAAATCATCCACTTCTTCCGATCTGAGGAAGTACTGCCCATTTGGTTTTGCCTTACGGGTTGCCATCCGAGCAAGAAGGATGTTGGAACCTAATAATAAGTATAAGGGAAGTTACAAAAGCTTACAGAAATTAAGGAATACTAGTAACTTCATTACAAAAAAAAAAAAACCATTGTCATTAAACATGCTGTTCCAAAACTTAAATACTTTTGTGGAAGGTGAATTTTTAAAGAACAAGAAAAAGAGCGCCACATTCTTAAAACATTTCATTGAATACAGTATGTCATAAACGTTTGGAACAAAACGCAGGTCAGTTAATAAATTCTCTTACCCATTCCAACTGAGGCAGAACAACCAGTCTTTTCCTTTATGTCTTCCCGGATGGATCGAGCCAAATCATCAGGTGTAACTCCCAACTCAACTAGAAGATTTGTGGCATCCACCAGCGCCTCGTCACAACTTAGTGCCTCAATGTTATGAGTGTAACTATAAAACAAGCAACCATGAAGTAAGAGAAATGTTGCCTTTGTCAGCTGGGTTTAGGAATAATGTAACATTTCAGAAAAAGGTGCAAAAAACATTATGTCTGGTACCTGGCCAGGGTCTCATACATTGACAGTGCCACCTCTTTATATGCCTGGAAGTCGTATGGGACAGACTGCAGATCAGGACAGAGCTGCTTAGCCCGACCAAAAAACATGCCGTTTCGCACACCAGCCTGCCTGTAAGAGATAAACAGTGTAACAGAACTTACTGCTGGAAGCCATACTGTATTAAAGAGAGTACGTGTTAGAAAAACATTAGTGATCTCTTTTCAAATATTCAAATGCTTATTTTTAAAGAATAATTTCTCGCTATGCAAAGCTCCAAAATATTTAATCAATTAGGCATTCTATTTTTAAAAAAATTATTGTGCACAAACATCTAAATTAAAAAATGTTTTTAAAAAAAGTGTGATCCCAGAAGAACATTTAGCTTGTGAAGTATTTTAGCGACTTATTTTAATCTAAAGAACACTCCAAGTTTCTGCACATTAGACCAATGACATTACATTAGATTTTCCAATGGAAACTAAATGGGGTGCCTTCAAATATGATGACAATGGATGTCAATAGAATTATAAAAAGATGAGAGCCACTAATCTAATATCCATTTACTCCAAAATGGAGTGGATTCTTGGGGGGTGTGTATTGCATAAGAAAGGATCTTGACATGTTTACAATGAATACCTGGCCTCGTAACTGCAAGATGCAATCTCTGCCATAGAGAGGGAAGCCAGGTCCAGATCCACTCCATTACTGGGAGCTTCGTCACATTGTGGAGACGGGGTCATCTCAAGATCACCATCTGTCTTCTCTAAAGCAGAAAGCACAATGGTCACCTAAATTCAAACTTCAAAAAAGTACAAGAAATTCATTGTAGACTTCAAGGGAAATTTAACCAACATCTTCCTCCTAGAACCTTAGGCTTACCTTTCCTATACTGTTTCTGTTTCCTCTGGTAGTACTGAAACTCGAGCTGAGGATTTGCACCAGGTCGCTGTGCAACACGGCCAGGACCACGATTACTAGTCACTGCAACCGGTTTCCCTGGTGTACAGATAAACCACTAGTAAAGCTCAATAAGCTGCAACAACAAAACTTCACTTCCTTCCAATTCATTGAAACATACCTATGAGATCTGGTCTGTGTCTAATGCCTACTGACACAAAGAAGCAGTCCATATCCACATGAAGAATACAGGACTGACGCACCTGAGGAGCAGCCATTAAGGAACCTGGGCCAAAGAGAAGGACTCTTTTTGTTTTTGGGAAAATGCTGCATCAAAGGCGCATGCTTCTCAACAACATAAAGACATACACAAACATAAACCACAAAGACATGATACCTGAACTGCAATTAGCTTTGAGCTTCTTCAGTTTCTCTTTTCCAGAGAAAACAGCTCCTCCAGCAGCTCGCCTCCTGCTCTGAAGGGTATTGACATACTCTGAGAACTCATTCCGCCACGTAGAAATATGATGCAGCCTTGAGTGAGAAAAGAACTCTGATATGATTCCAGCTTCTGCTCCTTGACCCGACCTTCCTGGCTGATTACTAGAGTCTGCCAGACTGGAGGAGTTTGAGGTCATGTGATAGCTTCCATTTAGTCTAATACTTGTGTGATCATGCAGATTCCCCTTCCGAGCTGAAGTTCCTGGATTAGATGTTGGTTTTGGATGGAGTTCCTTTTGCATATTGTGAAGACCAGGCTGCTTTGCAGGACTGGCAGTGGATATTAAAGACCTCTGATGGGAAGAGCAGTTGAGCTCCTCCTTATCACTGCATTCAGTCTGTGGGAGGGGAGACTGATGGGACCCTGTGTCAAAAACATGTGGAGGATGTTCTGCAAAAGAGTCCTGAGGCTTTAAGGCACCATTCACAGGGTGTACATAGCCATTAGTTAACAAAGTGTCTTGTGAGCCACTTGGCAAAAGGGCACAGGTGTCTCCATCATCATCATCTCCATCATGAATCCCATTAACTCGAGGCTTCTCTGCATCCTCCTCAAAGATTATGTTACAGGAACCATTTCTGCTAGACAAAAAAGACAGAGGACAAAAAGATACATGAACAAACAATTTTCGCAAATGTTTTTATTTAAAGGATTAGTTCGCTTCCAGAATAAAAGCTTCCTGATAATTTATAAGTTATCCAAGGTGTTCATGTCTTTCTTTCTTTAGTCAAAGAGAAATGCAATCCAGGATCTCCAGACGAGCATTTTAATCATTTTACTAGATAAGACAGTTATTCAGTGGCTGGGATGATGTAGAGCCCTTTGAAGCTGCACTGAAATTTCAATCTGGACCTTTAGCTTTTTCAACCCTTCAGCTTTAATCAAGTCCACTATTCAGAGATAAATTCTGTAATGTTTTTACTCAAAAACCTTACTTTCTTTTGGACTGAAGAAAGACAAGAACATCTTGGATGACATTGAGTAAATTATCAGGAAAATATTATTCTGGAAGTGAACTAATCGTTTAAATATCTAGGAGTGTGAAAGAAGTCTCATCTGACCAGCAGGTCAATACAATAAATCAGATAAAATTCTATACCATTTTGTCTAAATAAAAGAAGTAACAAATAGTACACTAGACGGGTGTTATTTAATTATTACTTTTTAAAGAGTACATGATAACATAAATATTGGGTGAATAAAAACAAGCAATTTAACATCCAATATTGGTCAATCTATACCCAAAAAAGAGCAACATGATCAAAAAAATTATAATAATAATAGTACAAATCAATTTGTTGTGTTACACATTGTATCATGGATCTTAAAGCAGCAGAATATTTTCTTTCTTTCAAATACATGCCAATGTATCCCTGTTCATTAAGCATACTCACAGTCTGACATCTAGCTGGTGATTGGTTTGCTCAGTCAAGCTGGGTGTGTGGTTAGTGTTAGTGGATTTGAGAACTTCATTAGAGAGGGTTTGAGTGTGGCTGGGCTGAGGCTTGATGCTGTCTGAAAGAGGATGGCTTGAACTGGGTTTGAATGGGTCACTGGCAGACGACAGTTCCTGCTTTCCTCGTGCACAAACACTGGTAAAGTTCAAACTTTTTTGCTTCGCATAGAGCTGATATTGGACGTATGAAAGTTGGTGCCCTGCCTTTATACTGAACAAAAGCAAAAAAAAATGAGTATGCATATAGTATCGTGCTTCTACCTGCAAACTGCACACAAACACACACCTGTCTGTGATCCACTCTGGCCGCACTACTTTCTCTCCCTTGAGCTCTTGTATTTTGTTGTTGGGCAGGTTGGTGGCAATGATATGTGTGGTTCTGGAGCGAGTGTAATAGAGATGGAACTGCCCACCGTGCAGCATCATCAGCCTGCGCAGCTCATTCGCACTAGGATCTACATACAAAAAGAAACAGACAATACAAGATAGCACAGCACTCATCATCTTGTCACATTTAGCTATAGTGCTCAAATGGTTAAAACAGGCTCGAATCCAACCAGTAACACTTCTTTTGAATCATTCAGGTTCATTTTTCAGGTCCAATTCTCACTATAAATAAACCATTGCCTATGACTTTTGCCTCAACACACTACTAGTTTGCTTAGGGATGTAGAATAGGTGCTTTATAAGTACTAATAAACAGCCAATTTGTTGTTAGTCATGAAATTAATAGGCATGGTAATAAGCACCTGGTTAATAGTGAGAATTGGTCCCTAAATCGTTTCCAAAAATTGCGCATTCTTGGCTATGAAAACATATAAACAATAATACTGTCCTTACTAAGTATTATTCATAAAACAACAATTCAGCCAATAATGAAGATTCTGTCACCTTTGTTCATCTTCAGAACACAAATTTAAGATATTTTTGATGAAATCGAAGAGCTTTCTGACAGCAATGCAATTGACATGTTCCCAGACCAAGAAAGATAACAAGGACATTGATAAAATAGTCCATATGACATCAGTGGATCATTCGTAAATTTAGGAAAGCTACAAGTATAATTTTTGTGCATAAAGAAAACTAAGTGACTTTATTTAACAATTCTTCTCCTCAAAATCACATATTCCACCAATATATAGAGTACCATGCACCTGTGTATGCATTGTTCATGTGCACACAAAAGGTACTTTTGATAATTCTCACAGCTTTGTACAATTATGTACTTCCTACTTTTCTGGGTCTGAGAACATTTCAGTTGCATTGCTTTTTATGGAGGGTCAGAGAAATGTCTTAATTTGTGTTTTCTGGAGATAAACAGAGGTCTTACAGGTTTTTAAAAAAACATGAGAATTGACAGAATGTTGTAATTTGTATTTATTTTAGTAATATTTGTTAATGAGAAATGTAATAAAAACAATAATAATGGTATTCTTTATAAAAATGTAAAACACTTTTCCAATTAAATATTACTATTAACATTTATAACAATATTCTAATTAAAAATAACATTATTGATGGTAATGATAATGCTGCTGCATTATGCAGTAAAACGTATTACAATTCAGGAAGAAAGTTTGTTTTCCTGTTCACATTTGTTATCACAGCACACGTGGGTGGTGAGGACGCTGGAGGAGATCTGACCTGTGTATCCATTGACGTAGATCGCCACACCGCTGAAGATGCAGGAGGACGTTCCATCTTTCTGCTTCTCTCTTGGGGCGTCTTTCTGAAACTGCTCCTCAAGCTTAGAGATTTTTGCAGCCATGTAACCGCCCTAAAACATTCAACAAACCTGTGATGTTAATTTCATTTATAATCCCAATTTAAAAAATCCAATTTACAGTACACCACCTCATAAGAACAAGTAATATGGCAAATCAGAGAGCACACACAGACCATGCAGACACTTACACAGTAAAAACAATTCTAACCCCTGTAAAAAAAGAACAGACTGCAATATAGACACACACAAAGAAAAACGTGCAGCGTCTGGCTGACAAGCGTTTGATTACGCCTCAGACATTCAATGAGACTGGAGGTGCAAGTCTGCCCTGCTGGCACGGCGACTCTGTCTCCATGGCAACGGATGGAACGCTGGGATTCAGGAGTTGAGCCTGAACCAATAAACTCACAAGACCCACACACACACAAATATACTCCACAACACTCACTCGCTTCACCTGCACTGACAGGAAATTCCCCTGAACTTAATTAATATAACCTGGTATAGGAAAACACACAGGGCCTGAAGGCAAGCACTGTGCTGTGTTTTTAATAAATCAAAAAATTCTGCACAAATTAATTGTCACACTGCACATGCACTGGCTTCACTTTCACATCTGGATTATGCCAGCAAATTACTAAAAGATTAACTCAAAATCATCAACAAACTGCACAAGCTCCACCCTTTTGGTTCTCAGATTTGGTGGTAAC
This sequence comes from Enteromius treurensis, assembly GCA_032275025.1. Lineage (NCBI taxonomy): Eukaryota > Metazoa > Chordata > Actinopteri > Cypriniformes > Cyprinidae > Enteromius > Enteromius treurensis. The sequence continues at coordinate 11,507,766 of JAUCMU010000151.1, forward strand.
ATATTGGTTGCCAGTGTGATAATGCCTGAGGAACATGAGCCGTGCTCAGACTATGGCGGCAGAGCAGAGGTGCTGGTCACTAGCGAGGAAAATTGAGATTACTCAGTGGTTTAAAACAAATGAAAACCTGTCTAGACACACACCAGCTCTAACACGAAGGGGGATGTTCGACTGGCAGTCAATGGTTACGAGGGAATTTAAGGACAAGTTAACATTACAGCACAAATAATACAAGTACAATGTTTAGAGGGACAGCCTGTAGGACAACACAGCACAAAAGAAGACAACTCAACTGTGAAAAATACAGCTGCTGAGGCGTTCTGTTTTCAATAATAAACACATTTCATAATAAAGAACAATAGATTCTTACCCGTCCACCCCACCCATCATCTTCACTGGCTTTCTTTCTCCATCCATCTCGACTCATACTGAGGGACCTGAAAGTGAAAATGAGTCAACAACTAAATGCAGGAACGACAGAAAATTAACATATAAAAATGAGGACAAAATATGCACATCTGTTCTCTTCATCACTTACATGAATTTACAGACTCAGAGAAAGGGAGCGAGCTACTGTACGTACTACTGCTGTAAGTGCTACTGCTTTAATTAGTAGGCAGATGACTTCTTTAATAAAAAAAAAATTCATTTGTATAGTGATTTTCACATTCATACACATTGTTTCAAAGCAATTGAAAAACAAAGCATTTTCTGTACACCTCTGCATTTCTACACACCTTACCAGCAGAGCACAGGTCATCTGTAAAATCTGTTTCAGTCACGTACTTTTATTTTTGAAAAATTAATATACAAGACCTCCTTTTCATTGTCCCCTTAATCGTTTTGCCTCTGTAGTACAGATCAGATCAAAACAACACCTCCCAAAAGTAAAGGGGAAGTCATTCTCATCTCTGTAGCATGTGATGAGCATAGCAAGGCAGAACAAATATTAATGATGAATCCTGATTCTCCCCTTCATCACACAATCTCATTCTCCACATGAAGCTGTATTGAACAAATCTAAATGCACGTGGTGCAAAACAATGCGTCTAATCTGCCTCGTCCAAATACGCTTCTCCCCTTCACTCAAATGAAACATCAAAGTGTCCGTCTCAGTTTCTTCTTGCTCGATTTCTTTTTTTCAGATATCAGGAGTAGTACAGTCTCAGCGTTTTAATTAAATGTGGTAATTCAGAAACTTGTACATTCAAATTATTAAACAATTCATTAATTAAGAGTAGAACAGCAGTGTTATTTATTGACACATGCTAGAATATTTCTCCTTATGTTACATATTTATTAGTCATCATGTTACATATGACATATTTGAACCCGCTAATGGGTGATACTTAATAAAGCTGTGGAAGATCAGGCAATAAAAAAAAAAAAAAAAAAAAAAAAAAAAAAAAATTAGACTACAAATATACAACAGATACCTGCTTCAAAGGCCATGCAGTGCACTTTTCCAGTTGACTGTTTTTGTTGTCAATGAAAACAACAGTCCAAATGATTACTTTTACAGCTGACAAAGCACAAAACCAACTTATTTGGTCTCACAGCCTGTCCAACTTTCAGTTGGTTTAGCTGGTCTCACTACTTGACTAACTGAAAAGTGTCTAAAACTTCTCTAAAAACAGCAACTAAGAATTGCAAACTGGTTTATGTCGTTTTTCTTAAACCAGGGATGACCGAGGGCGGCTTTGAAATAGTTGACAAATGGAAAGAACCACGTTTACTCTACTGTCAACAAGCAACAATAGTGTATACATATCAGAAATAAAAATAAAAGACAGTTACAAAATCAAACGTGACAGCTTCCTAATACGAATTACACCGAGTATTGGGTTTATTCTGCTTTACATTAACACATCGGCCGTCACATGGGACATGCCTGGCCATGTGAACGACCACTGGACTGTCTCGTCTAGAAGAAAAACTGTGCTGCAAAACTGGGAAACCTAAATTCGACGCACACAATAAGTTAGTGGGGCAGTTGATAGATCAGACACAGAGGCCACCAACAAGGCAAGTGACATTTCGTGCATAATAAACTGGATTCCCGTCAACCTTTTGAACAATGTTGCAGAAGTGCAGCACAGCAGCACGCGTCTGATCGATTAGTTGAACACAGAGCAGCACAACTGTAGCGACACTCTGCGTGTGATGCGCGGTTTCTTTTTAAAACGAAACCGCTGAAGACTGAAATTGTTGCTCACCAATTATCCCCCTTCTTTACAGATGTATTTTGTTCAAACCAAAGCGCCTTTGTTTCCTCTCTTGGGTTGCGTCCACCCCTTTGGCGTCAGATTTGAAAAATTACTAACAGAGACTTGGTGCATGCTGGGTTCTGTCCATATCAACATGCTCCTGCGACTGCACGATTCTCCCCTTTTACCATTCACTCGTATCTCTCCATTGCTAGCCGCTTGCTCACTGTCGCCTCTGCCAGATTTTCTGCTTGTTTTCCGCGTAAGTCCCTCCTCCTCCTCCTCCTCCTCCCAGCCGGGGTCACACAGTGACAGCGCTAGCCCGGTCTGTATCTCACAGCACCCTCAAGCGGTCTGTTAGTGACTCTACACTTGACGCAGCGCGCAGAGTTTAGCTTTTGAATTTTAATCACGTTGTACTGACGTCACTCCCAAATGTACCAATGGCGAAGCTTGGCTCGTGTATATTTATTAGGCCGTGACGTTTCGCCGGGTGACTTTCCAATGGCTATGCCTGCCTCATGAATATTAAGAACGAGCCTTCGTCAGTAGGATTCGTGGTTCACTAATTCGCCACGGATAGCGTTGAATTTAACATATGTTTGTGATCGAGCTCAATGGCAGGGTTTCATGGAGAATATATGAGGTAGTCGTTTCTACATCCAGAGGTTAAAACATAATGTTCTGAGAAAACGTTTATGTTGATGCTAGTCTGAAAACGGGCTGTGCTCTGGCACATGCTGCTCGGTGTCCCGATGTAACCCGTGAAGCTCAGACTCAGACTGCCTCATCTATTTATAGCTCTAGGAATGTATTCTAGTCTTTATGGCAGAATAATTACAATAGAGGTTACATTACCATGTTTTGTCGCTAATTATTAATCTATTTTTTTTTACTGCGTAACTGCTCAGCCCAATAAACAGCTGGTTAGATGGTCTCAAGCATAACAGGTGTTAAATAAACCGCAGAATATGTAAGAGTGGTAGAGAAACAGTAAAATATCGCAGATTGATGCTGCTTATTGTTCACGAGTCGTTTATTAATTTCAGAAGTGTACGGTTTGTGTGTTTTATTGTCTAGCAGCTTTGGTGCTGCAACAATTTGCTAACAGTTAAGACACCGGTAACCTTGGATACAGTGGACAATTACCGCCCTTGTGTGAACTGACTGATGTTTATTAAACTGTTTGTGTAAACAATTATATGGAAGCCCATTTCTGCCTCACAAGAAAAAAAATGCTTTGGTAAATCATAACTATGGAATAATTAGATAATTAATTGTGAGCTTATGATATTAATATTAATAGGTAGATATTAATAATCATCATTCTTTATTATGGTGATTATTATGATTATTAATAACATGATGAAGCTAAAATAATTATGACAAAGTTTAATTTTGTCAAAATATTTTATCATTTGACATTTTATATTATAATTAATTTAATCTCATTGTCAAATTTTTGTCTTTTTTTATTTTTATTTTTTTACTTTTTCATAATGATTACTTTTTATTTATTAAGTTGGACTTTTTTGTCATATTGATGACTTTTGTCTTAATTTTAGTTATCTTGTGATTTGGACCTTTTTCTTTCTTTTTATTACAATTTTAGGTCATTATTTTGTTTATAACTTTTTATAACCTTAATAACCTACTTTATATATATTTATATATATATATAAATATTAAATATATATATTTTTTCTTTTTTTTCCCTTAAAGTCTAAAAACTATGATTTACCAAAACATGATTTATTTTCTTTTTTAGCATAAATGGGATTATTTATAAATTACACCCAGTCATCAAATTTCAACTGAAGCTAGAGCCACTAAGGTTTGTGTCTTTATGATATTTTCTAACTGTGATGTCTTTCTCCGTTTTGTATGTTTATTTATTTATTTTATGTGTCTCGCCTCTTTCTCTATTAAGGAACTGATGAGACACCCAGCATGTGCAGCATTTTGAGAGTACTCCAGAATCAGGATCCACTGTGCTATACCATGGGTAAATCATTAATCATAGTTATTCACGTCACTTCATCATCTCTTTAAACATAGTTTTTCATCATTGTATGTTTTTCAGATTTTTCCATTAGATGCTAAACAATAGCTGAAATGATGTGAATGTTTTTGGAACTGTACAGCTCAGAAGAATATTTTATAAAGTAAGTACTCAGTTTTTGTTTAGATTTCTGTTGCTAAACAACTCTCTCACTGTAACGTTCTGGCACAACATTCCTTTGTCACTGCTGTTCACTTCTTAACCTCTCAAAAGCAGTGCTAGCCCTGTTCTGAATCGTAGCTTTCATAACCTTGGGTTAAAGGAGCTACCATCTCACAATTGCTTTACTAAGGGCTTAAAAACTCTTTAACACAGAGTTTAAGAAGATGATAAACCGGAATTAATGGTAGTGTGAAAAGCCTTATAGTTCAATTATTTTATCATTCAGTAACTTGTTTAATGAAGAAACTTCATTATGTTTTCGAGTATATGATTTAAACTTACCTAAATGAATGTAAGTCTTAGTTCCATTTTGGTCTTGTTTTTATTTTGACCACAAGATATTCTCACACATACATCATTGAAATCTTTTTGTCATATTTGGCAGTTTTTTTCAATGCTCTTAACTGAAGCAATTATGTTTTAACTTAACTGAAAACACCAGTTCCAGCCGAAGTACGGCATTAAAATACAGGTTATTCAGACAGATTTCCAATAGATGGCAGTATTGTTCTATTACTGACTTCTTTTGCTGGCAATTCTGTCCAGATCTTAATAGAAAGAAAGTGATGTGATCTAGAGATCTAGTCCTTCACTTTCTATTGATATTTTTACTTAATAACACATGTTCAGTATATGCATTTAAATAAAAAAATTATAATAATTAATTAAAATATTTTACTTTTTTAATACATTACATTAAAAAAATACAAATCCCAACATCCCAAGATAATTGTAGTCTATTTGTAATTTGTTGTTATGAAGCTTTTTATAATACTAGATTTGAATTAGAGTTTCCAGCCTTCCATCAGTACTGATGCTCACCATCAAAAAGTGTTTTGATATTCTGATCATTTTGATACAGCTATGGATATAAATTGTCTATACCCATAGTTTATTGCATGCGTGACAAAGAGCTGCTTTAGCAATAATTAAGGCATTTGCAAGTTCTGTTACTATTGAGTAAGAAACCACTGCAGACGCTCTGTACATGAATAAAAACAACCTCAGACCTTTTTGCAAACCCGTTTGACCAAGGAGATCAAGAGTGTAATTCATTAACATTCTGGCATAGCTAGTTCTGATTCTTAACAGCTGATAGTAAACACATATCACGACTGCTGTAATATTATCAGGGAAAATGATTGTCAGGTGTGTAATAGTTTACTGAGGGTCTAACTACGCTGTTAAAGTGAAAGTGTAGTTTCACTGACAGTAGGTATATGAATGAGAGGGGGGAAAAATGATTTTTTTTTTAGAATAGATTCACCCTTAAGAAAAGGGAAAGCCAAGAAATGGATTTCATGTGCAGGATTGACTGGCAATGCTAAGCAGGATTTACCCCCAAGCTCAGGATCAAAAAACAGTAAGGAGGAAATACGGAGATGGAAAGAGAATAAAAAATAGGGACGGCTGCCAAGAGTTTAAACTCTTTTTGCGTTGCTCTAAAACTGGGGTCATTGAAAGTGAGGAAACAAAAGGGATGCTGTCCCAAACACTCAGATCCTGTTGCTCGTCACACACACAAACACATGCTTTATTAGAGCTCGCAAGCAAATGGGAGTCACTTTTGTGCCTTTGTTTTTTCTTCAGGAGAGAAAAAGAACATTACTGTAGAGAATAAGATTTAAATGCAGACTGGGACTAATAGGAAAATAATTTAACTTGTAAAGCAAGTGAATGCAGATAAGATAATCAATCTGAGCTGAGATGACCACAGAGACAATTTAGAGATGCTGCTTTGTTGTGAGTCTGGCTCTGCAGGACATACACTCACATATATTGTTATTTACCATTAGGATGAATTAAAGTAATTAATCGCCATGTGGACTGAAAGGCTCGACTATGGGGTGCTTCTTTTGTATGTCTATCAGATAATAATGATCTTGGTATTGAGTTTAGTTAATGGAGTGTGTGTGCTGAGTTATTCGGCTGTGAAAGGGCTCCATTAGCTCGAAGATTGCTCCGTTATTTATTTGCTAAAATTGTTTTGATGAATCACAGTTTCGTTCTTTTATTCTTTTGTCCTGTTTCCCTCGCTCATTATTGACTTCAGGTGTGTCTTTACGGATCAGTTCACGATTTTCTTACAGGGTTTAGAATGTCATTACTTCCTCTGGGAGACTTTCTGCTTTTAGACTTCAAGCCGTGTGTGCTGATAAAACTTTTCGAATTTTGCAATCAATTGTTTTATGCTTTTTAAATGCGTCATTATGATTAGAATTCCTGTTTATTGGAACAAACATCCAAAGGCTTTTTAGCGCATGTGGTGCAGCTTGATTACATCATGGATCCAGGTGTCTTTGTTTCCTGCAAACTGTTTATTGACAGCGCCTGTTGCCTATAATGAAATAATAATAAGTGCCCTGACAGTGGACGGTTGAGCTGCCCTAAACTTGCAGCTGTGGGTTTCTGATCATTCCCATTATGGCACAGATCGTGACCCTCTCTTATGAACAGAAGCCAAAGTTTGGGGTGAATGAAGAACTTTAGCATTATTAACCTTTGTGTTGATTGAGCAAATTGTGCAGAAATTCCATCAGGTGAGAGTGACTTATTGGAAAAAAATGTAATGATACTGAAAAGATAGCTTTCATAAATTCTTAAAAAGTATAAAGTTTTATTTGTGCTGTCAAATGATTAATTACGATTAATCGCATCCAAAATAAATGGTTTACATAATGTTTACATAATATATGTGAACTGTGTATATATATTACACAATAATGCATGTTTATATTTAAGAAAAAATATGTTATGTTTATATATTGAATATATTTATAGATGATGTAATTTAAATACACACGCAAATACATGTAAATATATTTTTAAATATAGGCTGTATATGTGTGTGCCTTCATATATGTATAATAAATATACACAGTACACACACGTATATTATGTAAACAAAATGTTTATTTTGGATGCGATTAATTGCAATTAATCGTACTATTATTATTTTTTAATTAATTTATATTTTTATTATTTTATTTATTGAAATTATCATTATTTTGAGGTATCTATTAAACTTGTATTTTCTGTTATTAATTTGTCATTTACAATTGTAAAATCATAAACCAGAATCATGCGAGAAATGCTTGTGAGCAAGCCTAAAGCAGAGCTGCTGAGCTGCTAAAAGTGTGAATGGAACAAAATGGGTAAAGACATGACAAAGGCAGACAAACAGATATGTAAAAGAAAAACTTATAAGGAAGATATAGTAAAAGAGCAGTGAGAAGCACACTGAGGCAAATGCAGTGAGGGGGTGTTTGGGAGCCCTTGCCAGGGTTTGCCCTCTTGTCACTCTCTCAGCGTCTAATGGGAGTGATTGATTTTTCCGCCTGCTCTTATCAAGGGGAGCAGCCAGCATCAATAACAACGTGGAATTAGACACATAGCATCTCCCAGCTGAAAAGAGAGGAACCGGGGATCGGGAACAGCAGAACTGACTTGGAAGGGGAGACGGAGGTTGTCTGTTTATGTGCGTCTGTGCTCAGCCTAAGTGTGCGATTAGATAAAAGATTTCTTATTTGACTTTAAAGGTGCAGGCGAGCCTGATGTCATCCTTTATGCTGCCAAATTCCACCCTTCTTTATCTTAACCTCATCGTCATTTTAAAGCATAACAGCAGAGCCAGGAAAAGAGCCGAGGGAAAATCGAGTACAGCCATGAACTTGAGTGCGTCGTATTCATATCTGTGTAATAATAATCTGTGATTGGTGTAGGCTCTGTTCTCAGCATAAGAGGCGGTGAGAAAAGAAATTACCATGTTTCAGAAACGTGGCCGAACGTGTGGAAAAGGAGTGCAGTAATTGAATACTTTCACCAGACAGATTTCCCATTTTCCAATTTCCTGCCGGGCACGTTAGTAATTTTGCCATCTCATCTTTTATTCTGTTATTCCAGTGAGCCTTGGATCCAGAGGCTTAATGCAATTCTTGGGAGGTAATTGGAAGGTATGGTGCAGGGGGTTCATTTGCATTCACCCTTTCTGCATTTCTACAGCGCTGCGACCACAACTTCAACATACAGCATGTTTCCTGTATGCATGCGCAATGCAACATATCGCATCACTGCTCCACACAGGATCACGTCACAATTATTGTTTATTATTGCTCTGCTCTCTTGCTCTCACACACAAGTATCAACAAAATGTGATTTTCCACCATCAAGTTGAATGATGACCGTTGACACAGTTTCTGTTTCCTTTTCCGTGGTGGTGTGAAATCAGGATTAGAATGATGGCATGTTCATTGGTAAACAAACATTGGTGTGAGATTTTTAGGCATTTTTCCTTTTCACTTTATTTGTAAGTGTAATATATTGACCAAATATTATAGTTAGACTAGTTACCTCGCTGCACCTGATTTATCTTAGCAACTGACTGTTAATAAATGTTGGAATATCACTAAAGTTTCACCAGCACAGTTTCAATTCAATTCAATTTCAATTCAAATTTATTTGTATAGCGCTTTCCATGACACATAACATTGCAAAGCAGCTTTACACCAAAGTAATGTTTTACAGTATATGTATTAGTAGTTTGTACATGTACGTATGATATAGATGTGAGGTAAAGATCAATTAATCACGTAATCGAACAGACAAGGAACATTATAAATTAGTAGCAGAGTTCAGTAGTGCTGTGTGTTGTTCCAGGGTTGGCATCATCTGAAGTCCTCTGTGGGATTGGCATCATCTCTTCTTAAGTGTTCTGGATCCAGGCTGGAGCGTGTTAATTCCTAGTTAC
>JAUCMU010000151.1:11517043-11527615 GCA_032275025.1 Enteromius treurensis
ATAGTAGAGGACCTAGGACAGATCCTTGTGGCACTCCATACTTTACTGGTGATAACTGCGATGACTCCCCATTTAAACAAAGTGGTAGCGATCAGACAGGTATGATCTAAACCATCTTAAAGCCTGCCCTTGGAAACCTGCATAATTTTGTAATCTATTAGTATGTCATGATCTACAGTGTCAAACGCAGCACTAAGATCAAGTAAAACTAGCAATGAGATGCAGCCTTGGTCTGGCGCAAGAAGCAAGTCATTGGTGATTTTAACATGCGCAGTTTCTGTGCTGTGATGGGGCCTAAAACCTGAAATTCTTCATAGATATCGTTTTTTTTGCAAGAATGAGCACAGTTAAGCAGATAGAACTTTCTCTTAAATTTTAGACATAAATGGTTTCTGTTTCAGTTTCCTTTCAGAGTAAACAAATTGTTTACTCCATTGTTTTTTTAGGTTTTTTTTGAAAATTTTTATAATAACACTTTTTTTCTTATTGTGGAGAACATTTGAACAATTTGAAGAACCATTTTCTATGTAGACCCTTTAGTGGAATGGAAAGGTTCCATGAACCACATATGCCAAGAAATAACCTTGGTGCATTTACAAACAGTGCGAATGCATATTTGACCTGTAATAAAATGCATCTTCATTGGGACAATTTTTCGTGTTAAAAAATAAACCATAATGCCATGTTAGAACCCTTTGTGTGAACCTATGGAGAGACTTTGGTGAAAATGTTGCAAACAGTTGTCATTCCTCTGCAAATTATAATTTGGCAGGCTGATAACCCTGAATCTTTCTCCTTAAGGTTTCCTACAAAGCAATGTACATTCCATCGTTTTCATCTTCACTTCTGGCAATGCAAAACGAATGATGTTAATAATATAATTGATAAATAGACAGAAGAGTTGAAAAAACTCAGTCCTCGACCGCTCTGCTCACTGACCTTGCTTGTCTCCATTCATTGTTTCGTTTTTATTAGTGGACCCTTTGTTCTAATGCAAAGGCCATTTTATCCCAACCTGGACCATTAGATAAAGGAGGGTACAGAATCCATCCTCCCAAAACAAAAGGCAGACTCTCCAAGGCCCAATCAAAGCACTTGAAAGAGTAAAGCATTTCTTTCTGCCTGTAAGTCTCGAAGCCACACACACACACACACACTTGTCAGCCTCCCTGTCTCTCCAACTGTCTTCCATGCAGGCAAATGCATGGCCATTGATCGGACTAAACCTTGGACTGTATGTTCAGTATCCACTCATTGATCATAAGGTTCAGGTCTTTGGTCTGATAGGGCTCTTAAATGAATGGAATACACATATGGTTCTGTTCAGCCTCAGTATTAACCACCCAATTCTTCTACAGAATGAACAGAGGTCTGTATTATTCCAGCTTCTATAGAGCTGTTAAAAAACTGTGCTTAAAAGCTCAACAAATACAGCTATTAAAGAAAAAGCCTTGCCAACATGCATTTCCTAAAGGCTTACATAGAGGGATTCAAGGACCACTAAAACAAAAAATTGATACAGCATTGATACATTTATTTAACATTTATAAAGTGCTAGATTGTACTACTTTACTAGTGTTAAAATGATTAGTACTGCTGTTATTTCATTACAAATTAATTTGGCAAAATTATTTGAGTACAAAGTTCAAATTAAATATTAAAATGAATTACAGTAAGTAAATTCACCCTTATATCACACACCCTTTTGCTCTCTCAAGCGGCATGAACTCAAGACTTTTATATTTTACATTTACTAAAATTCTATTTAAAAAAATTGTAACGAAGGGGACTGGGGTGCGTGGATCCAATTGCAAAGCTTTATTGGAAAACATGGTTGTACCAGGGGGGGTCAGACATCAGCAAGCAGGAATAGGGGAGGCAAAACACAAGAATAATGCTGAGGGAAAGCGTGGGTCGGTCAAAGAGCAAACACTATCCAAAGGGGCAAAACAGAGCAGAAACCAGGCGGAGATCAAAACTCAAGGGAAAAACTCACGGAAAAGACAAGACAAGACTAAAGAGCTAGGAAACACTTTACTGTATTGATCAGATAAATGCAGCCTTGGCAAACACAGAATACTTTTTTAAGAAATATGAAAAATCCTAACAGCACTAAACTCTAAGAAAAAAAGGTAAAAAAGCTGTTACCAGAGCAGTAACTTTTCAAAAGGTACGCCTTTCTAAAGCATCCGTATTGGTACTTTACAGCTTAAGTACCTGAACAGAGAAGAAGTGTACATTTTGAAAAAGATACCGCCCCAGTGACAGCTTTTGTACTTTTCTTTTTGAGAGCAAGTGGTATTGTACATTTATTCAATATCTGACATCAAATTGAATTCATAAACATTTTTTCTTAAGTGCACCACAGAAATAGCTCCGTCAACCTTACTTTTAAAAATAAATATAAACAGCATGGACAGTGATAATCAACTGGGACAGTCAACAATTTGTTGTATTTGTTTATATGCTCATCCCCTTGTTTGTTTTTTGTTATTGTCATGATGACCTTAGACCCATGAATAAGCAGCACCTGTGGCATGAGAACATGCATGAAGGCCATCAAATGCAGGCATCTATGGACTAGTAAACATACAGTGTGCAAAGTAAGTAGCAATTTAGCACAAACCCTGAACCCTACATGTTGTCGTGACCCTTTTCGTTGCCAAGATCCAAGATACCCTACTGTTAGGAGCCCCTGGAAAGCAACTGTAGTGGAACACACACCCCTCCACTTTTCCTTAAGTGTGCACACACACACACACACACACACATCGCACCCACCCACCCATCCATACACCCAGACAAAGACCATCTTTGTTCCCCCCGCTGTGCTCCATGTCTTTTGAGATGGGCTGAAACTGCTCGTTAAAATCCGTGACATCTATTGGGGAGATCGACCCCCTATTGCTCACGGTTTACAACTCTCCCCCACCTCGTCCAACGCCTCCCCCCCCAGCCCTGGCAGAAAAGAGGAGCACAGCCTTCCTCATAAGAAAAGCAGCCAAGAATTCCAGCGACAGCCGATGACTTCTTGAATGAGAGAGCTTTATTAGCAGTCAGATTCGGAACAGACCTCCCTCGTGCAAGTTGACAGTCCCAGCAGCCTCAGTGTCAGCATTGGAGACGCTCTCATTGCTGAAGTCCATCAGAGCCGAGACTGAGAACACCAGCTCAGCTCCATTCCCAGGCTGCTCCGCTCATTCAATCAATACATCAATCTCTCAGTTAAACACCAAGTGAACGCCATCAACAGAGGGTGACAATTAATGCAGCACCTCGTTAGGTATCGGCCCACACTGTTATCACGATCAGCAAGGAAGATTTCTAAAACAGCATCTTTTTGCGGCTTCGAAATCAATTAACTCCACCATCTAATGAGAAAAACAAAGATTTTTTTTACATTGATTGCATCCCCTCAATTGAGTTTGCAAGACCGCAATGCATTTTCTGAGAGAGCCATTCTTGTGTCACCCAAAAGCATTTAATTACAATTTCTAAAGCTATGAAAGCCATTGAATTGTGTCCATTTTATAATGTCAGCATATATTTTCTAATTATTAGACAAACTGGAATGTTATGGACCCCATTGACTTTCATATAATGAGTAAACGATGACCGGATGTTTTATTTTATCGGAAACCACTTGTGGACAACAGGTCATGAGGACTATAGAAGACATTAGGAAAGACTGTGTAACTAATGTTTTCTCTCCTAGTTGTTCAAACGATGGCATAACATTATGCTTCCCTGAGGTGACAAGTACTTCAAGCCCTGAACAAATGGTTGAAACCAAAAATAAAGGAAGCCTGTGTCTGTAGCAGGAAGGACAGCAGCCATGGGGAGAGAGGTGAGATGTGTCACCGTTACTAGAACATTCATGTCCCGTACCTGGATAAACCGCATCCATCCTGCTGGCTCCTCTCTCCATAAACCTGAGGTCACCTGAACCGAGATGAAAGTGTGTTCGAGGACTCTGATGAGCACAAGGAAGGAAAGCACTTCCAGGCTGGTATGATGGACAGTTAGTGATTAGGAGGAGCAAGAGGTTAAGTTACAAACCGCCCACACCCACAAAAGTACTGCAAGAAGACACACTCTCCCTTTACAAGGGTGTAACTGCAGCACCGTAGCCTCCCTGTGTCACGCGTGCTGACAGACACAAACATACACACACAGAGTCATATAGAGAGGAAAGCCTAAATACCTTGTGACTTCAGTTCCTCAGGAATTAACAGTTCAGTAGTCAGGTTCCTGGACGTTTAAAACCCAATTATTTTGTCAGTAGAGAAATGCATTTTTAGGTAAAGTGAGGATATTTGTGTCTGTAAAAGCTACCAGTCTGTGTACTTTTTCTGTTTTGAAGGGATAGTAGACCCCAAAATGTAAATTCTGTTATTAATTACCCATACTCCTGTGGTTCCAAACTAGAGGATGGATACCCGACCCGGGCCGGGTTCGGACAGATATTTAGAAAGGATGCTCGGGTTCGGGTCCGGCTCGGTCACATCAGCGTGAATGTGCGCCTGTGTTATAACGCCGCTTTTTTTCCCGCGTGCACTGATGCTCTCATCTGTTGAATTTCCGAACGTCTTCCTACAGTTGCTTAATACAAAAAAAAGTGCTTGTGTCATTAGTATGAGAAAAAATTCGATCGGGCTGGTATCGGGGTCAGACATAAATATCTTCATGCCTTTCGGGCTCGGTTACTGCTCTGTCGGACACCGGCTGGGCTCAGACAGAAAAATGCGGCCCGATCCGCACTCCATTTCAAACCGGTAAGTTATTTTTTGAAGAAATCTGAGAGCTTTCTGACCCTATAAAGAGAGCAATGCAACAGAAATGTTCAATGACCGTCTTTAAAACAATTCATGTGACATCAGTGGATCAACCGTAATTTTATGAAGCTATGAAAAAAATATAGAAAAAAAGTTTCCGCTTCCCTTCACACGAGTACCTCAACAACACATACATCTATGCAGGGTCTTAAAACTTTTGGTCTGGAACGACACAAGGATGAGTGAATAATGACAGAATTAAAATTTTTAGGTGAACTAACCCATCAATGTATTTTCTGAACTTAGCATAAAGAATTACAGAGTCCACCATTCTAAAGTGGAATCCATCAATCTGAATGAAAAAATAAAAAATGGGAAACTGGAAATCTGTAAGAAAATTACAGTGAACAGCTATTTTTGTCAACTTTGGAACAAATATTATTTTATTCAAAAACATTACAAATAGTGTATATTTGTACATATTTTAATATTTTACAATATATTTCAAATAGATTGTTTTTTGGCTATAGTTAATTACTTACAGTCCCTAGTTTTATAGTGTGCTGTTGTTGCTAATTCAATTACATCATTTTCAATGCTTCATTGGTCGAGTAGTTCATTCCATCATAACAGACGTTAAAAGACAGTCATCTACCTTGATCTGCTTCGCGTCTCATTAATACAATCTCACATCAATGCAGGAATAAGATAATTAGGTAATTTCTGTATAGGAACATGAGCCTGAAAGATAAAGGCCGACTCTGTGTGTGTCTGCATGCCTATAATTATGATGTCTAAGCTCTGGACCCTTTAGACACAGCTGTCACAGTGAAACTATCATCACTGACACCTGCTGTGTCCATATAACGTGATGATGAGAGGTTGACATTTCTTCATAGGCCGAGAAGCTGGTCTGCTGAGGTATGATCAGCAAGTACCATAGCTTTGTATGTGTTGGAGTTTTTTTTATTTATTTTATTTTTTTTTTCACCTGTGGTGTTGATAAACAAACAGAGGAAGATTATTTTACTCTGTTTATATAATTTAGCAGCTGCCTCACTTGCTACTGGTTTGTCAGTACAAATGTGTTAAAGGAGGCTGGTCGTCTCGTGTATGGAGAAGTTGGGTTACAGCAAGGTTTTGAGTCAAAGGTTTGGAGTTCTGTAACAGTGGCTTTGTCTTAGTAAACTGATACTAGGATACATTAAGGAAACTTGAAATCCCAGAAAGGTTTATTATCAGATTAAGGGTATTTTGGGCATTGGGGTCCAAAACAGTCTGATTGTCTTTGTGTATAGACTAAAAATATCTTCAAATGTTTTAGCAGACACACAAAACACCAACAAAATCAATTAATTAAAGAGCCAACAATATTCGTAATATACAATGTTAGTTTTATTAAGAAGGAAGTTTAAAAATAGAATTAATGCAGATTTGCTTATTTATTATTTTTGTCATTAATTGTAATAATGCAGTGAAATTATTGTCTGCACAAGGAGTCTGTCAACAGCCAGTGCTCCACACAGACATCTGATCATCATCCAGTCTGTCTGGAATCACATGAAGTAACAGAACAAACCGAGACAGACTCAATCCACAAGAACTGTGGCAACGTCTCCAAGATGAAGAAAAAAAAAAAAAAACTACCTGGAAAGCTGCCTAAAAAACTATGGGCAAGTGTACGTAGGAACAGAAGCTGTTTTACCAAAAGCTGTGATAACAAATATTTACTTGATTTAGTTAATATAAGTTAATCGATAAATTTAATCTATTAATGGTATTATTTTTGAAAGCATCCTCATTTTACAGCATTTTTAAACAAATGTCTAAAACTTTGAACAGTACTGTAGATTTGCAGGTAGGTTTTTTGAAGCATCCTAGAGACGTTGCCACAGTTCTTCTGGATTTATTCTGTTTCAGTTTGTTCTGTTACTTCATGTGATTCCAGACAGCTTGGATGATGATACACATATATATACATATATGCGCAGCACACACATTCAGTTGAGTTTTTAAGTTCAGTTGAGTTTGTTACTGGAAATAATGTGACAACATGCCCCATTATTGAGAGAAAAAAAACACAAAGCAAGAAAGGCGTCTGGTACGCAGACAGGTGCATGAGAATTTACGTTGGGGCAGCAACAGGAGAGTGGTGGCTCGGTTTTCCAGATGGTTCCTCTGGAGGCATATTATCTGCTCCATCACAGCAGGCTGAACCTGAGACTGTTGAAGTGTGTATGGGGGGCTGTAAATACTGTGGGCAGTTCGGTGCCACAATGATGCTCCCAACCCTGCAGCTTGTAAGTGATCCTTACCTGGCCTGTCCCAGCTGTGGGGTAGACTTTCCACCCCCCTCCGCCAGCCTAGTCATGGGATAGGCCTGCTGCCTTTATCCCCACAGTTTTTCTATCCCACCACAGGATAAACTTACTGCTAAATGACAGGGTTGGCCCGCTCCCCGGGTAGTTGCACCACCGGAATACCTGGACAGGAAAAGCATGTGACATACTTGCACCTCTAGATGTGTGGGCATAGGAAAGAGAAAAACATACACACTTTGATTAGTCACACATTTGAACATCAGAAGTCAAGCACGTTGAAGTACATGTAATTCTTTTCAACACCCTTATAAATGAATTACTAGCACGCACAGGCCCCTTCCCTTTTTGATTTGCAGCCTTATCTGTTTCCCTGGAGTTCACTAATTACACAGCGTCTACGGTTTCAGCGGGCATGTTTGATATGAGTTTATCTGAGCTGTCCGTCAAGCAATTAAGGTCAGCGTTCAGCACTCTCTCAATAGCACAGTCACGGCCTCAGCAAGCAGGGAACGGATCAGACCAGCTCAGATCAGGTGAGGTCTCTGGTACTAGGTTTCCACTCCTGCCATCCCACCATGACAACACACAATGGCTGTGATCAGCGTTGTTCCTACATGACTGTTCACCCTGAGCGACCCGTCCTAATGGGCTATTAATGCCTGTGTGGCCCTGGATAGATCAGTGAGTACACTTACATGTACGGTTATAATCAAGCTAAGGTGACTTTTTGCATAGCTGAGTTGTAGTCTTTTTCTGTCTGTCCAAAAATGGCTCAATGCATGATCAAATAATTGGGGATTTAAATAAATAAGATGAGATCTAATTGTAGTCCAACAGACACATACATCCTGGAAGAAGCTACAATTTGCCATAATCTAGGTAAAATTTATCATTGTTTTGCAAATTCTTACAGATGAAATATATAGTTTTTTAAATAGGAATTCCTGCGAGCATGTATTTCGTGTGATGCAGGCAAATTTGTCCATGCAGATTTTTGCAATGGGTTCAAATTGGCTACTGACAAAAGAACTGATTAACAAAAAGTTGCTTTATTTGAAAGCGAAACACTATTAACAGCAGATAATTTTAACCTGTTGGCATATTTAGTTAGACTCCAAGAAAAAAAAGAATGTTTTATTACTACTTAAATTTAAGGTGCACATAAACACACTTTTAGATGATTGAATACCTTAAAACTGACTAAATTATTTTCTTTTATTTAAAAATGTATCCTCTTTTTCCATTAGGAACGCAAAACTATAATGAGGCAGTGCAATGAAAGTGAATGAGACCAGTCCGTAAATGTTAAATTACTTGCTTTTTCTGCTCATCATCAAAATCATATTAATACATATTTTGCTTACTTGTTATGTGTAAAGTTGTCTTCAAATGTACAACTTAACATGAAAATATCACCATAAAACATTAAAATGTCTCACTAAAATCACATCCTTGGTTTTATAAAAAAAAAGAAAAAAAAGAAGACACAATTATTTTTTGATAGTCATCATATTTTAACCAATTAGTCACTTGATTATTTCACTTTAAAGTCCCTAAAGTATTCAAATGGGAGTAGTTTCAGTCAGTACATATTATTCCTGTTTTCAATTGAATAAAATGTGGAAGAGCAAGATGCAGTCTGTTTACATTTAGCTTCATCTCAGGTGACGCTCTCGAACAATTCTTGGCTGAAGAGTTGGATAATACTATGCGACTGTGGTCAGACAGTAATAAATTACATGAGTAAGGCATTCGCTCAGCAGTGGTGTGGATTGCCTGAACAGTTTCACTGCGCTGGGAGTGGTCACATTTAATACACTCTGTGTCTGTGTCTGTGTGTGTGTGTGTGAGGCTTCGTGTGATCTGTGACATGCTGTGT
Organism: Enteromius treurensis; assembly: GCA_032275025.1. Classification (NCBI taxonomy): domain Eukaryota; kingdom Metazoa; phylum Chordata; class Actinopteri; order Cypriniformes; family Cyprinidae; genus Enteromius; species Enteromius treurensis. The sequence continues at coordinate 11,526,019 of JAUCMU010000151.1, forward strand.
TGAACACAAGATTAACTAGGTGATACTGTGATAGCCAGGCATCGTGATGCGCACAGGAGTCCTCTTTCAAAACAAGACTCTTCTTCATCTACTCTCCTTCCCTCTCACTACAGTCCTTCTGTATTCCTGAGATACATTTGCATAAGAAATAAGATCTGATGAGTTATGTAGAGTAGACTTTATTGATGACATCCCACCCAATCTATTTTACATATAAAATATACAATTCCTGGCCTATTGGGGGCACTATAATATTTGTATTGAAGCTTCCTGAAAATGCTTTTTTTATTTGGTGGAACAAATGTTCTATAAATGGGTTCTCTAAAAAAATACTATGTTTCCTTTAATCTGTACATTAAAAACTTTACAGCTATATTTTATATGCCTCCACATGCAGTATGAGCACCTGTGGTGGCTGTTTTCCCAGATGCCGGAGGCACAGCATTCAGCAGTGAAAAAATAAACTTCAGTCAGCATGATAACTTCACGTTTTTTTCCTCATATGCCTACATACCATACTTACTGCTCATGAACTGTTTCTCTTTCACTCATATATTTTGGTGGCACAAACCACTTCAGAAGTGGAAGGTGTTTATATACTGTTGCTCATAAGTGGCATAAATGCATTTACACAGCAATTTACTGTATACTGTTATGAGATGACTCTTTAAGCCAGCACAGAGCAGCATTAACTCTGTGTAAAGAGTGTAAATATGTCTTCTTGTTTTCCTGTGGGGCAATTCAGGCCAATGCGATCTCACTACCAATTCCTATCTATTTTACAAGGTGGCTAATTCATATGACTTCACTAGTGCGATTTGTCTGATCCCTAGTGACAGTAGGTTTAGGGTTGGGGTTAGAGGTAGGTCCCTGATATGAATTCATGTTAATCGGGGAACTTGTAAAATACATACAATTTAGCAATAATTATACAAATTTATATAAATTTGCCATCTCGTAACTGATGTATGGATGGCCATGAGATTGTGCTCCACAGGCAGAAATGTGTCACAGCCCTTTTAGTAGCAAGCACTCTGATAAATAATATTACAAGGCTTGCTGGAATACTTGATTCTGATTGGTCAATTATCCAGCAATCAAATTTTGATTAATATTCACTAGCCACTATGTAACCGTATAGACTTACATCTCATTTCACAACCAGAAATGGTGCCATCTTGCATTTCATATTATAGTAAAATTGACCCCAGAGGACTTCAGTATTAATCTTATTTTAATATTGTTGCAGTTTTAGCCTTGTTGCTATGCTGATTGTTTTATATGTTGTAATGGATATTGGCATCCTTGGTAAATCTGAGCAAAGGTGGCTGTGAAAATAAATCTGCATTGTTTATCCTTTTGATTTCATTCAAAAAATGTACAAAATTCTAACCTATCATTGAAGTAAAACAATTGAAAATGGGGAGGAAAACTCAGGATGAAATTTTTTTTTTTTCTCCAATACATGTTGGCCACAATTATTGGCACCCAATTATTGCTACGTCCTTTTCCCAAAATGTCAGCTCTGAGTTTTCTCCTGTAATGCCTGAAGAGTTTGGAGAACACCTGATAAGAGAAAAGAGACCATTCCTTCATC
>JAUCMU010000151.1:11527715-11591844 GCA_032275025.1 Enteromius treurensis
GTCCCATTTGTAGTTCCAGTCCTGTCTGACAACTGAACATGCTGGAGATTGTTTTTGGATGAGCGAGGAGAATTTTTTCTTAAACCCTCCTGAACAACATGTGCTGATGTAGGGACTAATTTGTGAAGGTCAATTATCTTTTGTTGCACATCATAAATATGTTATTTGGTTTTTCTCATTGTGTTGATGATTAAGGGATTTGGGGTTTTGTTTTCCCTGCTATATATATTTCTGTGAAACAGGAAGCCTGGGCTGGATATTTTCATGTCCAAAATCACCCTGGAGTGCTCAAAATTCTGAAAATGAATGGGAATATACTTCAGAGATATTTTACTCATAAAAAAACTCTTGGGGTGCCAATAATTGTGGCCAACAAGTATTGGAGAAAAACATTTATTTCACAATGAGATTTTCTCTCCATTTCAATTGTTTTACTTCAATGATATGTTAGAATTTTGTACATTTTTTGAATGAAAAACCAAAAGGATAAACAATGCAGATTTATTTTCACAGGGTGCCAATATTAGTGGATGACACTGTACTTATTTATTTGGTGAACAGCTATTTAATACTCTGAGAACCCCTTCAAAGTGATACAAGATATGGGAAGAAAAAAGAAAGACCAACTTTTGTCCATACTTTCTACCAATTTGGAATTAGTGAGGAACAAATGAGGAGCTGGACCAGGATGTTCGAAAACAATAGCTTCCTCCCCCACCTGGAATTCAGGGGAATTAGAGAAAACCACAGCCAGTAAAAACAGCAACCTGAAGGGTACTGTAGGAGTAAAAAAGGCGAATATGTAGGGGGCATATTGAAAGCAAGGCTAATATTCAGAAACAACAGGCAATGAAGGCAAAATCTCATCATGGCCTAAGAGCACATGGTGGGACTCTTAAATGAGTCTTGATTGTACTGAGCAATTTGGAACTCAGCAGAGCACTCAATTAAGGCGAGCGATTAACAGCAGATCTGACTTGTCCTGCTCCCTGTGATGTCACCGTTCTTGGAGTGTGGCAGCCATAGCAGGTGTCTGATTTGACCAAAGCACTGGCCAGCAGCTTATATCGTTAATAAAGCCCAAGACTCAACCTATCAACACTGCAGTACACTCCATTTTATGCCATTTTCTCCACATGAGGCTTTCCTTTCTCCTGTTTTGCTTTTAAATGTAGTCCTACGAGAACCCATACTTCAAACCAACATGCCTCCTGAATTAATTTTGCGGTAGACATTTCTATGTAATGCTGAATAGTACAATAATCTGACTTCATTTAGAGGGAAGCTTTTTAAAAACAAAAAATGTGCCATGATTTGGTCTCCAGTAGTCATTTTTGAGAAGAATAGACTCTGCTCCTAAAGTTTAGTCGAAGTGCACCAAGGTTACCTTTCATTAGTCTAGTTAAGTTTGCCATGCCTTTTTAGCCAGTTAAAAGCATAGTTAAAATCCAACCTAAACCAGATATAGCGTTTCTCTCGCATAAGCTCTGTGACAGCATAGCGCTCGTTTCTTCTTTTGTGCGAGCAGCTCTAAAACCGTGTGTGTAATTGGGAGTGTGTGCCGTTCGCCGAGAGTCGACCAGCTTGCACTGTACCTCCTTCAAACGTCTTCCCAGTCAATGGAAAAACAAAGGTCAGGACTCTGGAAATGTCACTCAGTCCCTGGCTTGGCACTTAGAGGTCCAAGGGAACCCGGAGGGGGGGCTTGGCCTGGCTGCAGGTTCCGGGGGGACAGAATAATGTGTCACACGGCTGCCGCTGCTTCCTCTTCCCCTGGTGGTTGGGGGCAGGCAGAGAGGCACGGTGGGGGCTCATTGTTACACTGCCTTTTCCATCAGCTGTCAGGAGAGCAGGGGGCCTGGCTAAATGGGCACTCTAAAATACTGCACACCGGGGAGTTGGCCCTCTCAAAAATATACAGTATACCTAGCGAGTGGAAAGGATGGATTTAAAGCTTTCATATTTAATCACAAAAATGACATTTATACATTATGCGTAATAGGCGCCCTCATTTTCACTTCTATCCTATGTGCTTGTTTGTCAACACTTGTGTTAGGGCATAGGAATGCATACTGTGCCGTTACCAAGAACACTTGAGCAAACAAAAAATGATTGCCGAAAGCAGGGTTTCAAAGTCCCATCAATTTATGCAGCGGTTTCCTAACATCCATAATATTGGATATCAGTATAGAACTGCACTCTTAAAAATAAGGGTTCTTTATTGTTGTTGTTGGTTCAATGAAGAACCTCTGAAGGGTTAGTTCAACCAAAATTACAATTCTGTTATTAATTACTAATCTTCATGTTGATCCCAAACCCCTTTTGTTTAGCTTTGAAGCACAAATTAGGATAATCTTTGATGAAATCCAAGAGCCCTCTAACTCTCCCTAGACAGCAAGGGTCCTGCATGATCAAAACCCAGAAAGGTATAGGACATTGTTAAAATAGTCTGTGTGACATCAATGGCTCAACTGTAATTTTACAAAGCTACATGAATACTTGATAACACTTTATTTTATGGTTACACCTATTAGTTGCTTATAAGCATGCATATTACTAAGATATTAGGCATTTATTAGTGTTAGTTTAGCAAATATTAATGCCTTATTCTACATCCCTCTAATCCTACCCAATACCTAAATTTGACAACTACCTTCCTAACTATTAATTAATATATTGAGGAAAAAGTCATAGTTAACAAGTTAACAAGTTTTACCTATTGTAAAGTGTTGCCGAATACATTGTGTGAAAAGAAAACAGAAATAATGAATTTATTCAACGATTTCTTCTCTTCCCAGACAACGCATCAATATTATATCAAAATCATTGAACAAAGCAGTTATTTTTCCTTTCGTTTAAACTTTTTCCTTTTCCTTTTCATTTCGTTTCGTTTTCCTTACGTTTGAACCACTGTTGTCACAGGGATTATTTTAACAATGTCCTTACTTCCTTTTTGGGACTTGATCATGGTAGGACCATTGCTGTCTATATAGGGTTAGAGAGCCCTTGGATTTCATCAGAAATATTTTCATTTGTGTTGCGAAGATGAACAAAGGTCTTACAGATAGACATGAGGGTCAGGGAAAAATGAAAGAATTGTCCTTTATAGGTAAACTATCCTATAAACATCCTTAGAACCTTTTCATTATACTTAATAGTGGAAAAGGTTCTTCAAACTATTAAGAAAAAATTGTATTAAGAACTGTTGGTAATCCTTTAAATTACAACCCGCAATGTACAGACAAAATTTATAGCGCACCTATTTCGTAATTATAGAGTACCTCCACAGTATCTACACATAGATTTAAGCGAACAATATACAAAGTTTGGAGAATAATGGGGTAATAACCTGCGAAATTATACTGTAGGTATTTTACAACTAAAGGACACCTATTCTGAAAGTATATTCATAAGGTGTAACTATTGTAAGATTACGTGGTATGCATGACGTACTGCATTAGATATTATGATTTAGAATATTGTAATAACAAAATATATGATGCAGTACATTTTACACTACATACTGGGAATTGTTACACCATCCATCTAACATTACTGATACGAACAGTGAACTGTAGCATAAAATAGTAGTTACAGATAAAAACCACTTTATAAAATATATAAAATGTTACCAGTTTATACCATGTACAAGTGTTTCAGTGATCATGGAGATTAATGTGTGGAGATTAATATGTGGAAATAATGTTATAAAAAATCTGCTATGATTTGGTTTAGAAATTAAAATTTTCAACCTGATGAAAGAGAAATGCATATGGTCCTCTCAGCAGCGAGTCCATCAGCAGCATTGGGTTGTCAGTACAGTTGAAAATTAGATAACCTGTGTAGTTATGGTGTAAGTGTGGCATCCGCAGGCCATAATCTAAAACGAACCCTTGTTACCCTCTTGTTACGTGTAGTTATGGTGTAATTGTGGCGTCCGCGGGCCGTAAGTGAAAGTGAACCCTTGTAACCCTCTTGTTACGTGAAGTTACGGTGTTAAGTGTGGTGTCCACGGGCCGCAATCAAAAGCGAACCCCTGTAACCCTCTTGTTACGTGTAGTTATGTCGTAAGTGTGGCGTCCGCGCCCTTGTTACATGAAGTTATGGTGTTAAGTGTGGTGTCCGTGGGACGTAATCGAAAGCGAACCCTTGTTACCCTCTTGTTACACAAAGTTACGTAAGTGTGGCATCCACGCCCTTGTTACCCACTTGTTACGTGTACTTACGGTGTAATTGTGGGGTCCACGGGCAGTAATCGAAAGCGAAACCTTGTTACCCTCTTGTTACATGTAGTTATGGTGTAAGTGTGGCATCCACGCCCTTGTAACCCTCTTGTTACTTGTAGTTACGGTGTAAGTGTAGCGTCCACGCCCTTGTTACCCTCTTGTTACGTGTAGTTATGGTGTTAAGTGTGGCGTCCACGGGCCGTAATTTAAAGCAAACCCTTGTAACCCTCTTGTTACGTGTAGTTTTGTTGTAAGTGTGGCGTCCGCACCCTTGTTACCCTCTTGCTACGTGTAGTTTTGTCATAAGTGTAGCATCCGCACCCTTGTTATCCTCTTGTTACGTGTAGTTACGGTGTTAAGTGTGGCATCCGCGGGCGGTAATCGAACCCTTGTAACCCTCTTGTTACGTGTAGTTATGTCATAAGTGTGGCGTCCGCACCCTTGTTACCCTCTTGTTACGTGTAGTTATGGTGTAAGTGTGGCATCCGCGCCCTTGTTACCCTCTTGTTACGTGAAGTTACGGTGTTAGGTGTGGCATCCATGGGCCGTAATCGAAAGCGAACCCTTGTAACCCTCTTGTTACGTGTAGTTTTGTTGTAAGTGTAGCATCCGCGCCCTTGTTACCCTCTTGTTACGTGAAGTTACGATGTTAAATGTGGTGTCCACAGGCTATAATCAAAAGCGAACCCTTGTAACCCTCTTGTTACGTGTAGTTACGATGTTAAATGTGGTGTCCACAGGCTGTAATCAAAAGCGAACCCTTGTTACCCTCTTGTTACGTGAATTTACGATGTTAAATGTGGTGTCCACAGGCTGTAATCAAAAGCGAACCCTTGTAACCCTCTTGTTACGTGTAGTTACAGTGTAAAGTGTGGCGTCCGTGGGGCGTAATCTTAAGCGAAACCTTGTTACCCTCTTGTTACATGTAGTTATGGTGTAAGTGTGGCATCCGCGCCCTTGTTACCCTCTTGTTACGTGAAGTTACGATGTTAAATGTGGTGTCCACAGGCTGTAATCAAAAGCGAACCCTTGTAACCCTCTTGTTGCGTGTAGTTACGGTGTAAATGTGACATTAAACAATTAATTTATGCTACAATAGACATTGTCAGCAATGAACTGAAGTACATAGTTAAATGCACAGTTAAATGCAAATGCAAACTTAAACAGTTTAACAACAAAAATAAATGTGAACTTTTCCAAGGACATAAGAACGCATAATTTACAACAACTTAGAACAGTAAAAACAAGCACACAAGCAAATCATGTTCTAAATGTATTTTTAATTGTCATACTGTCAATTTTTCTTGCTGTGGGCAGAAGTCTGGAGATTCAGCGAGAATTGTCCGTGGGTCCATGGGTACTAAACAGCTGTGGTTCTAACCTCTTCAGCACTGTTGCACATTTAGCATTTTCATAGTTAGGAATACCTGAATTTTAAAAAAAAAAGTCCCCCCACCCACAAACATTTAAGTAAATTGATTAAAAAATGCTCAATGTATAAACCCTTGAATTTTTAACACACTATGTTATTTTACTGTATTTGCTGATACGTTACTCACCCATTTTCTTTTTTTTTTTTGCATGTTGGTAAAATACTGAGTTGGTACTTTCGCCCTACGTCACGTTCAACCTCTCCAAGACCACGGAACAAAGACGCGCAGGCGCATCGTAAAGTACTGATCTTTTACTGATCATTTTGCTAGACAAGATGCTTGGCAGGGATCGTGATCAAATAGAGCTCTTTGAATATTTATTGAAACTGCCTTTTTAGTCTTCAATCGCTCTTTACCTTGTTGCCAGCCACTGTTAAAAACCAAGAAGAAGAAACTTACAGCACATGACCTTTTCAACAGGATTGCATAATGAATCTGCATTGCAGAGCTGAGCATTTGTGGTAAAAATATGCTTAATGTATATTTTTAAGAAAATGGTCGATCGATGCTAGATAAAAGACCCTTATTAGGCTTTTATTGTGCAGAGCTGTTTGAAACAGGATTTTTAATTCGCCGGCGACCAAAAATCCACTGTATGATAAAAATCCTGGAATGTCTCGCTTTCCTAAAAAAGTTAAGAAAGTCATGAACATCATGGATGACAAAGGGGTGAGTAACTTATCAGGAAATATTTTATTTGTGTTTGTCATAAAATGTAAACAATTAAAACAAAACTATATGTGAAAAAATTTTATTATTTTGAGAGCCTTTTTTATGCATTCAGGGCCATTTTTTTAAATTAAAGTATTCCTAGTTCTGTAAAAATTCTAAATGTGCAACAGTGCTGAAGAGGTGTTAACCACAATTTTTAACACAACTATAACTGTTTTGTGGTACTCATGGAATAACTATTGTAACAATGTATTTATTTTTTTTAATGGTATAAACATGATTAATTTACTATGGTACAGGCCACCCAGGGGTTTAAGGTGAATTGGAGCCCATCAAAGTGGAGTTGACTGTCACCTACTGACTTGCATGCTCTATTTTGTTTTACTATTAAGTTCTGAAAGTTTTGTTGTCCTTTATATCATTATTATTATTACTCATTTATTTATTTTTTTGCTTTAATGTTGGCAAATCTTTTTTGCCTTCAAACATTGTTGTGGAACTAACAGCCCCATTCAGAACAGAAGTCATTTTTTTATATTTGGTTAAATATAATCTTTCTACAACACTTTACATTATGCAAACATTTAAAAAATAATTATTTCATTTTTTTATATTTTTTTTTTTTGCAATGCACTGCAATGCCCACAGCTAAAACAAAAAATTTACAGTATGACTATTAAAATACATTTAGAACATGATTTGCTTGTGTTTGTTTTTACTGTTCTTTGTATAGGTGAATGTGAATTTAACTATGTTTTACAGTTAATGGTTAACAACTTTGAAACATATCTATAACTTAAATTGTATTAATGTCACACACTGTAACTACACGTAACAATTTTTTGCTTAGTAGTTAAGAAAAATGTTGTAGTTTTTATTCTTTTTGCTTCAAACCACATATGCACCAACAGCAATACAGCTACTGTATCAAAAAACATCAATGATACAGTAAATATACATGTGTTATGTATTATGATGTTATATTTATATATTTAACATGGGAGCAGCTGGAAACGGGTAATCTAATTTTCAGCTGTACTGCACTGTACTGACAGTACAATCATAGCACGAATGTATAACATTAATTCCACACATTAATCTCCATGACCACTGAAACACTAGTACATGGTATAAACTGGTAAAACTTTACAAAGACTTTTTTTTTTTCTTTAAAGGTTATCTACGTATAACTAATAAATTATACTACAGTTTACTATTTGGATTAGTAATGTTAGAGATATGGTGTAATAATACCCAGTACATGGTGTAAAATATACGGAATTATTTTGCTATAGCAATATTCCAAATCATGATATTATCTAAAGCAGTATGTCATGCATATCACGTAATGATACGTAACATTCTGCTTAGAGGACTAAGAAAAGTTTTAATGGATTTAGAACAACATGGGGTTAATAGTAAGTACACTCTTAAAATGTACTATTGCCCCAATGTCGTTCCAAACCTGTTGTAAACCTAATGTAAGCATACACCATCCAGGAGTGTCATTTTACTATCATACACCTTGCATATAGAAGTAAGAAAAACAAAAAGAGCGTAAAAGGAGGAATCACCTCCAACAACAGTTAGGGCCTTATTAATTTGCTTCAGAATAATTACAGACAAAGAGTGAAAATACAGCCTGTACTTCCATACAATAAAGAGTGGAAACCAATGAGAGAAACAGAGAAGGGAGCGAGAGAGGGAGAGCGAGAAGGAAGCTGATCAGATGATTATTTCAGCGGAGCAGGATAAGTGGTTGAAACGGAGCCGTGTTTGTCGCTGCGCTGCGGGTGATCAAGGTGAAGAAGGAGAAAAGGGCCAGCCACGCCCTCGAGCACACCTGAGATTGCATTACCTGCCGTCTCTCAAGCGTCATACTGGGAGCGTGGAAACCCGAGCGCAACCACGAGAAGAAATCTGGCCGTCAGTCAAGTGCTTTTGTTTGCAGTTCTACGAACAGGCCGGATCTGGTTTCTCTGCTCCAGAAACAAGGACACTAACAAGAGGAACAGCAGAAGAGCATTTGAATACAGCTACAAATTTCCCAGACTAAATCATTTGTCACAACAGAACAGTCTCTAGTTGATTTAATAAATTGGTTAAAAAATGTCACTATTTATTTTACCTGTATCAAGGTCATTGCCAACCTACTATATGGCAGTTTTTGATTTAGCGGACTTCATTTATATTTGCACATTTTTGAAACACATTTGAAGGTTGTAGAAAAGATATCAAAGTGCCCTGGCAAATATCTCAATTTAGATTAGCTTATTTTAATAAACACTCATCTTCATCCAAATCTCACAATGCGGACACAATGTCACGGACACAATAATGCCAGGCATGCTTCACGGTCATATTCAATTCACAAAGACTTTAAATGATTAAAATACTTGATCGTCTGCAGACATTCCTGGAGGAGCAAAAATGCTTCTGATGCTAAGTTCATATTTCTTACATGTGAAGATGTGAAAATGAAATGCTTAATATTTTAAGTCATTCAGATGCGATTGTATTTATATGAAGCACTCAAGAAAAAACTCAAATGATCTATATGTTTTGGGAAAGACACTTTTGATGTATCAGCGTGCATCGTTTGATTTAAGCTTTTCCATATTGTACCTCTCTAATTACACCCATTTGAAAACAGCTGGACATTACAGGGCAGAATGAAGGAGTGAATGATTAGAGAAAAACAAGACACTGAGTGAGAGGTGGAGGGAATTAGGTAGAAGAGAGAGACTGAAATTAAGCATCTGATGTAATAGGACACTGTAAGTAGGCAAGTGAAAGCCTCCTCCTTCAGGGATAATTGTTGTTTAGATATACTTTTACCCGCGTCTCACTCTCAGGTCGTGTTTATACAACTTGTTATTGTGGTTTCTCTTTGCCTTTTCTCCCTCTTTTCCCTCTCCCTCTTCCTCCTCTTCTTTGTACTTTCTTGCTAGGGGAAAATCTGCGAGGCTTGCTCGCCGGTGCCAGCAACAGTTAATCCTTTTCCAAAGCACCTTAACTATGCTGGGAATTCTGCAGATGCTAAATAAAACAACGGGAACAACCATGCACTTAACACCAGCTCACGCTGGCAAGAGTGCCTCTGTCTTCAGATGCTCCGTTTTTTCATAAGTAGTTCAAAACAATCTGCTGTTGTGTGATAACTGTGTGTTTCTCTTGAGTGAGCTGGTAGCAGGGCCGCGCTGGGCTCAGCAGCACCGCCTCTAATCCCATTACGGCCGTTCACCTCAGATTACATAAAATAAATCAGGAAATAAGACATTTCTCTGCATTAGTTCACCAAAAGTGTCAAGCATTGATGGACGTCACATTACAAATCACTTTTTGTTTGTGTATGTAAAAAATTCTGTGTCATGTAAAAATATATACACTAGCAGCTCACTCAAGATCTCTCTTTATACATTTATATATTTTTTTTATTTTTATGTTGACCAAAAGTGACATTAAAAAATAAATAAAATAAAAATATATATATATAAAATAGTTTCTTCCTACAAATAAGCTTTAAACTAAACAACAACAAAAATACTATTTATTTATTTATCTTTGTTGTTAGTATAGTGTAAGTCAATTGCCCTCAAAAATGAATGAGTTTACAAATGTTGTACCAATAAATAATATGAGGCATTTTAATGTGATCAAATCCAGCTTAATACCCTCCCCCCTATATATCAATCTAGTTTTTTTTCATTTTCTGCCCCTATTCTTAGCTTTGAATGGACATGGGACTTTTTCATACCCTGAAATGAAACCATCAATCAGTCGTGTTGTTTTCAGATCGATGTGATTTAGTGAACTTTCACTCACGGAGACTGGGTTGGAAAAGGAGACGGTGGAAACAGGTGTAGTTTTAATACATTATCGTTGTAGTTTCATAGTTTCACAATACATTATCCAGGTGTGGTTTCAATACATTCACTCATTATCCTTGAGTGATGACCTTCAGTGGCATACTGTACTCCTCAGTAATCATCCTTCACTCTCCATCTCTTTCTCTAAATGCTAACTGGAGCCTTTCAAAGCAGCCAGTGAAAGGCAAAATTGGCCTATTGAAGAAGTTTATTAGAAATTGATCTACTCTTTTCAATTCACACAGGAGCCAGAAGACTTCGAAAACTTGTGCGGACATGACACGATCTCAGCGCGGTCGCATTCACGCTCACAGCCGCCCTTTATTTGAGGAGTCACCGTTAGTGAGACATGAAAGGTCACATAACATGTATTCAATTAATTATGTTAATGTATGAACTGATTGATTTTCATATGCAGGTTGTTTGGCAAATTGAGGTTTGTTTTTATGTGCTTTGGCATTTATGTCCTGTTATAGAGCTGTACGGTATTGAGAGATATTGTAAAGTCCTGTTAATCGATCCATATGCTCAAGGTTAGCTCATGAAGTGGTCTGTTAAAGTTTTACTTGTGGCCTGTAACACTCGATTCAGCTCTTATCGTTAAACTTTGGGGAGCGAGAAAAGGGTGGAGGAAAAAGAGATAAAAGATTCTATGACTTCATCTGAGCCTGTAGGGGGGAAATAAAAGTGAGGTGCGAAATTCAGGTCAGCCTCATCACACAGGAATGGAACTTTTTCCATCTTTGTGTGTTGGTAGACAGTTTGTTTCCTTTAATATTTTCTTGAAAACCGTAATGTTTTCTTCCCAAAAATCTTTGATAAAAAAAAATAAATAAATAAAAAAAAAACATTTGTAATAGAATTTTTGTTCATGTTAATGTGAATTGTTAATGTCTTTAATGTCACCTTTTTGTATCACAATTATTATTATTATTATTATTATTATATATATATATTTTTTTATTATTATTTTTTTAACTAGCGCACATGTTTTTTTTTTCACATCCACAACAATAAATATATTTTTTCCTGAGCAGCAAATCACCCGGATGATTCTGAATGGTCATGTGATGCTGAGGACTGGAGTAATAATGTTGAAAATTCAGCTTTTCCATCACAGCAAAATATTACTTTTCTTTTTGATATTGTACGAAAAAAAACATTTAAAAAAATTTAAATTATAATAATAATAATAATAATAATAATAAATAACATCAAAACTCAAGACTGATTCACCACTGGTTTCCTTTAGATATCCCTATTGGTATAATGAGGCTTTTCAATTCATAAGTAAAATAAAGCCTGTGGTAAACGTAACTACAATACATGATGTTTTAATCTAAAACACAATTTAGAAACAGCCTTGCCAAAAACATGAATTTTGAAGAATTTATAAAAACTTAAGCAAGTAACTATAAAAACAGTAGGAGTATGAGTTTGTGCTGTTTATGGCGCAGAGAAAAATGTCAAAGTAATGTCATATGTTAACCACAGACTTAAATTTACTCATGAACTGAAAAACCCCTTCAGGCGAAATTCATCAAATTTGCACTGCACAGGTGTCACAGAAGCACTTCTGAAGCGCCATTTATGTGTCTTTACACTTACTGTTTCATGCTATTCAGAATAAAAACATTTATAAATCAATTACAACACTTATACTAAGGGCTGAGGTGGGTCAATTCAGGCATAATTTAGTCTTGTGTGGCATTTCAGCTTTTGGTGAACAAACCTAAAAAAAAGCACACCTAAAAATAAACTAGTAATTAGATCAAACTGTTTTGATTCAACCTGAACACAATTTTAAAGGGTGTTGAATGTGCCCGTATGTAAAGTCATTGTTACAAATGAATCCTCTTTAGCTGCAATTTTGGTTATCATTGAAAGTTATACTTCAGTGACCCTTGTAAAACGGATCCTGTGTTCATCACATTGATATTGTAATCTAGTCCATATAATTGGCCGAGTCTGTTGATCACTCACTGTAAGGGGTGACAAAGGTCAGCTGCAGTAAGAGCTATCAGTGACATCCAGAAGAAACCAAGTCGTTGTTTCTTATGGTCGCCCCCTGACCCCTCATTAACCTAATCTCCACTACTTAAAATAATCACCAAACTGTGTATGAGAGTGTGTGTTTGCCTGTGTTTTTGATTGAGAGAGACAAAATGCCTATGGATTTTGTGTATTGCATACACTAAAAGATTTCTCGCCTAACAGTGTAAAAGGATTGGCTTTTTTGGCAGAGGTCTCAGGTATTGGCTCGGAGCCTCAAGAGAGAAATAAGAGCTTTTCGTCAGCCCTGCAGAGAAATACTGCTACATTAAAAACAGAGGAATCGCAACCGTTTATAACAGCTCTGCTGCTCAGCGTATTAAGTCCATCAGCCATAAATGCATCATTGTGTTTAAGGTTTCATCTTGACAAAAACTGCATTTTTTTTTTTCAGCAAACACATTAGATGTGCAGGGCCAGAGTAAAACACATATTCACAAGGAGCTGACTGAAAAAGAGACCAGCGTGTGCATGAATCACCGCAGTAATAGCTTAAACTACGCAGCTCACACTTTTGCTGGGAGTTTGGCCTCAATGCATGTTTGTGTGTGAAGAGAGTACTGACTAAATGTTCTGAAGATGAATTATTATTACTAGCAAGTAATTACAAAATTTAGTGCATGCAGGGAAAGATAAAAGTCATCCACTGGAAAGTCCACGGGGGTCAAAAAAAAGATTTTTATTCATCAAAGCCAGATGATTTAAATCCAGATTATCCTTTATTAATTCTAATATAATATGATCACTCCAGATGTTTTAAATCCTGTTCTGACTATTTTTTTAATGTTTTATATTATCATACAAATTCTAAATATTGTTTACAAACACACCTATATAGACATTTAATTTAGCATCAAATATAATGGACTATCAAATATGTAAATTTTTTTTTTTACTCATACAAATTTCCAGGAGTGCCAATAATTGTAGGCAAAGTGAATACGTTTTTCTCACAACTTTCAAATGTTTTAACTTAATAATAGGTTCGACGTTTGCTAATTTTTTGAATAAAAGATCAAAATGATAAATAAATGCAGATTTATTTTTATAGCCACCTTTGCTCAGATTTACCATGGGATGATAATATTAGTGGAGGGCACTGTATACACACACACACATGCACACTGAAAGGTGGCTGGTCATTCTGACTGACCTGAAGACTGAACTCAATCTAAATGCATTTTTAATTATTTAAGGAAAGTAACCACTAGGGCTACAAAACCTTTGTACATGAACACAGGGAGTCCATCTATAAGTAAGTGCTGAAACAATTAGAGGGAAAGCTGCTTATTATTCACAATATAAATGCCTTAGTCACACCAGGTGCTTGTCACTGCGGACCACAAACTAACCGCGGACGCATTAAAAACAATACAATCTATATGTTTACAGTAGGTTTGTCTATAACAGTTGTATCCCTAACATTAAGCGCAATATGCCACAAAACAAAAAAGAAATGTATTTTGGTAAATGCTTTGAGCAGAAAAGATACCTGTGTGTTAGTTTACGATCAAACTTGAGTACATGTGCCTGAGTCGTGCTGCTGGGATCTCATTAAAGCTGGTTGTAGAGCCCCAGTCTTGATCTGAGCCAGACAGGCCGTGTGTTCAGTAGTAAGGTGCACTGAAGCTAGTACAGACACACATAAGCTTTTTCAGTGTGAGAGCAAGAACAAAAACAATTATGCACCAAATTTCGGCGTATTCTGCCAGGAACCTATGCATGCATAAAAGTGAGTCTCTGTAATGCATGTAAGCAGACACTAGAAAGAATAGGCAAGTGTGAGAGAAGGAAGGACCGGGAAATAGATGGGGGGGCGGTAGCAGCAGCAGTTATACAGCAGACAAAAGAGGACACAGAAGCGGGAAGTAAGTTGCTGAGCTAGAGCACCCAGTGCAGTGAAAACGTGGCAGAAAGCCCCATCCCATTACAATGTCATTTCAGCCCAGCACAGTCTTTAAGTAATAACACTCAGTGGGGTGTGTCATTATCACGCCTAACCCCGCTGCCCCCAATCCGTCACGCAGTCCTCAGGGCAGGTACTTATCACCGACTGTCCACGCGGACTCCATCCACTTCTACAGCTTTAGACCGCGCTGCTGTACACTCTTCCATATCCTTGCCTGTCTTTATTAAAAAAAAGGGGCCCATACAGCCAAGAGCAACAAAATCAATGACCAATCCATAAACATCAACTTCTTTTATTGTTGTTTCTTTCTGTCTCTCTCTCTCCCATTTCAGATGTAAAAGCAACACAATCAGACACAGTCAAAGTTTATCCCATCACAAAATACAGAAGCACAGTGGGACTCCAGCAGCGGTAAAACACAAACAATTCTCAGGCCTATTTTCTGACCCCTGCTGAGAGGAAGGGCACCTTCTGAGATGGGTCAAACTAGATGCGAGAAAAAGTAATTTACAGTTAAAGTTGCCATTCTTTTTGTATATTTGCCACAAGTTGTTTTCTAGGTGCATATTTGATCTCAGACTGAAAAATGGGAGAAAGCCAAACAAAAACAAAGGCTGATCAGTACCAAGTAACTAGGCTTGTAAAATGGCACAGAAAATAGATTTTTCAAATAACTACTCAAAATCTTTATGTCTCCATAAACGAATTCAAGTCTGCCTTTGTGCTAAAATACCTATTATTCACCAAGTGATATGCTTATTACATTGTGTTCAAATCTTCATTGGCTATGACAGGCAGGACTAACATATTCATATTCTTTATTGGATTTGTCCAAAAACCCCAGGCACTAACTTTGACCATCAATTCAAACAACCACAGTCATGTGCAGAGGCGAGGCTAATCGATGTATAAAGAAGCTGAAAGAAAAAGAAAACGCATTACTATTAAGTAGGCTACTAATACACGTATTAACTTCGATTCATTTGAAGATTTGTCGCTTGTGCAGTAGCCCATAGAGACCGTGTGCGCATGTGAGTTTGAGTCGCGTTCATTTCAGGACCCGGACAGCTCCTCAAAAACTTCAGAGCAAGTCTCATGTATCTCATCTGCTGTATACTATATGGGTTTTAAACTGTAAAAATCACGAGTATTTCAAATTCCCTTCCTGTTCGCACAGACTTCGGCTTACAGTAGCGTGGTGTTGGAAGTGAAGGCTAGAGTTTATTGGGAGAGAACAGTAGCATTGCAGCTGCGCTGAGCTGTGAAATTCGCCGAACAATTGGGATCACTGTTCGTCTTCCTCTCGCCTTTCCCCTCAATTAGCATAGTCCGTTGTGGTTGATTGACTACCATAGCCGGGCCGGGTAAGTGCTTTTGTCCTCTAATCACATGAGGACAGCAGGGGTGACAGGACACAGGTGAGGCCAAGACTGGAATAGATTTATAGCATATTTATAAGGCTAAGCATGGGAACTGAAACATGCCTAAATCTCAGAGACCTTTGCCATTTGTATAATTCAGGAATCAAAGCCAACATAGTCTTGATCTATAGACTGCCACATTATGGTTACTTCCAAGTCCCAAAACCCACGCAAAACGGCTTAACGGGACAATCCGGGGCACGGGAGAACTGATTGTGAATGGATGTTTGCGCCCCGCTGATCTCAATTAGCCCTTGTTGACTCTACGGAGGATTAAATTAGCCCCATAAAGTAAGACTGAGCCCTCACTCAAACTGATGAAGTATTGGCAGAACTCATATACATCCCATATGTGCACGGTATTTTGTTTCCTCATTCCAAATTTTCCATTTGATAAGTAATTATATTACTTTCATAGTTTAATTGTGGCCAGTGGTTTTAACAATTAAAAAAACATTAAGTTATTATTGTTTTACTAACTAGTTAATTACCACACATTGATACAATAAATGTAGTTGCATGCGATTTCGTCAGGACGATTTCTTAAAAACAATTTCTCGTAAAATTCACGCACCGGCTCTAAACCTGAACTCGAGCTCCTCTTCGGCGCAAAGCTAAAACTTCAACATGACAGAACCTCTTCTTAAATTCCAATAGAGCAATAAACACTAACAAGCCACCCATTTGTTTCATATTGCTCGAAAACACACAAATTAAATCAATACTACTCTCTCCATTCAGTCCTATAAAATAGCATGCTGTAAGTTGAAAATGCTAACAAAAACAAACACCAAGTATTCTTCAGTGTGACAAATTTACGTGGAATGAGCGAGATAAAAGTTATTACAAACTGTTTTAATCCAATGTTATGTAAAGTGAACAAGTGAATGTGGAGTAAAAGCGAATGATACTGGGTCTAATTGTGTGATATCGCTGTGCTAAACTGTGAAAAACTAGGAGTTCTTAAACTTGTGAGAGGCCACAGGAAGCAGTGGTAATACTGTAGGCAGATGCGTCGCCGCGCCCTGATTATTATTCCCGCCTGTCGCTTTGCTGTAATGAGCGCGCGGCCGAATGTTGGCGCGCTGATTACCGGTCCTTGGGGATCCTGTGTTTTTCCTGAGTAATTGATAGTTAGACTCCGCTCTAATTAAATACGGTGTCTGCTTCATTGATGTACATTTTTCGCACCAGAGAAATGAATTGGGCACGGTGAGGGAGAGCCGGCCTTTACGTTTTTTAAATCGTCGTTAACCCCGAACCCCATTTTACGCGAGACACTAGAGACTGGATTTTTCAGATAGCGTATGGTCAACATGAAAACAGAAACGCGTTTCCGATGCTAAGAGTAGCTTCAGGCATTTCAGTTCACTGTCCTGATGAGACTGGGCATCGTTTTAATAGGCCTTCGGAAAGTTTCTTCTCCCTTCACTTTTCGCTCACAAGGGAGAGGACATTTAAGGTGTTCTTTTCCCACCAAATCCCTGGCCGCTTCGCGGGACGCTTTGCTTTTTGTGTGGTCTCCCGGCTTGTCTTGCTCTGTCACTATAACTCTGAAGGGTTGCCCCGGTTTCCCGCACACCTGCGTGGCTGCCCGGTCCCTTCAGGAATTCGCTGGGGCTTGTAATCAGCTTTGTGGAGCCATTGAGTGCACGGCTCAGTGAAACTTCCCAACCTCACAGCGCGCTGGACCGCTGAATGGGAGTCACAGCGTGGGGCGCCTCTCCAAGCAGCGGGCCTGCCAAATTCCAGCAGAGTCTCTCACAATCATCCTTACACAGACCTCTCTGCCGAACACGAGGGCGACAGAAAGAGAGAGGGGGAGAGAGAGAGAGAGAGAGAGAGAGAGAGAGAGAGAGAGAGAGAGACAAAACAAACAGTTAAGGTACGGAAGGCTAGTTTATTAAACAAGCAGTTTTCTTCATAAGCGCCTTGAAAATTCATATATAGCCTTGCATCGGTCAGCTAGCATTTTTTCTTAGATAAAGCAGTCTAGACTTTCTGAACAGCGCTCGTTTTATAATGGTAATTGGATTCTCAGTGATGCACAACAACACGAGAAAATCTGTGAAAAGCAATCCCATGGGTGCATCACTAAATTAGTTCACTGAATTAGCCTGCTGTTTGCGCTTCCGAGCAATAATGACGCAATTCAGACAAAAATCGTACTAAAACTTATGGGGCTGATTTACATGCGACAATACCCGGGCCCCTGGTCTGTGTATGCCGCGGTTAAAAGAGGCTGTTGGTAACGGCAGGGAACAAATAATTTATAATTAGCTGAAAGACAGCAACATTTTGGTAAATAAAAGTTGGAACAAAGTTGCTTTTTCGTGGCGTTGTGCATACATGCTTAAATTACTGCTCCGGAATCGGCTGCAGAAATTACGGCGCAGCATCTCGCCTCTTGGAAGGGCGCAGGATTAAGAGGCAGCAAGATTGTTAAACATGTCAACGTGTAATTGCACGATAAGGCCCTCGCGAGGAATTTATTGGCCCAGTTGCTATTTCTATTCCTCCCTAATCTCGTTCAGCACATTCGTTCCGTGCAATCTGTCTCCGTAATCTTCTGTGACAGAGCAGCGACCAATAGCAGCGTACCGGGTTTTTTGGAGAAGGGAGAAAATATGCAGAGGCGTGATAAAGTGATGCTAATTATCCCCATTTAGGACAGCGAGTGCGAGAGATCGGGAGTTTTCGTACGAGCCAGCAGTGTTGATGGCTTCCCAGCACAGAATATATCGGTGGCTACAAGATAAGGGTATCGCACGTTGAGACGATTTATTGGTTCGAATCCACCGCCACCCCTCCCACCTCGCACTCCATCCCATCCTTTTCACCCATCCCACCCCGCGTGCCTTCCCCTTTTTGGCGGGGTAGTAAATTATTTTGGTTAAATTTACCAGAACGCTTCTCTTTAACCTGGCAAGTGCCGTGACTTGGTTCTCCGCCTCTCTATTTTCGGCGCTAATCCGTGTAGTTTTTCATCTTCAGATAAACACAAATGGCTTCTGAGTGGACCTTCTCGTGTAGTGTCAATAGAGGAGGGGAAAGTAAAGTGTGCTTTTAGAATTATAGACAGTTTAAATTGAGATTATGAAGAAAAGAAAAAAAAAACATACGAAAATATAACTACATTATAAACGTAGAACAACTCGTAACAGCTGTCTGTTAAAAAATAATTTATGGCCATGCTGCATCAAGATCGTTCGGTTTCTGATGTACCCTATTATAGTTAGAACACTCCTGATCCTGTTCTGCTTCATATTTCAAGTGTGTAAAGTGGCACTTGCAGACTGGAAGGCCTCACATGTGCATCCCAAAAAGAAAAAGGACGTCTGTTGACAGTATGTTGGGGCTTTGCACTTCTGACACTTGTTGCTAGCCCCTGAGAGACAGCAGGTATTTGTAATAACCTTTGACTCTCTGTCCCAGAGGTCAGCGTCTGGTTCATCTCGGTAACTGTCTCTGCTTCAAATCACATTGCGTTCAACCTCAGAGATTTAGCGATTAAAATCATCATATGCAGGGAATCAAGAATAAATAACAAACACAAAACAAACACGATTCCACTTTACAGACGGTGTTAATGCAGTACGACAGAAATGTGTCGTTTTCATTAACCGGTGGGCCTACTCAGACGTATATTATGTAATTTGTATGAAATCTACTTTTAAAAGATTGTCTCTTCATAACCCGAAACAGTGACAGCATCTCGAGTTATAAAAATCGTTACATACATTGTTTTTAAACATGCATGTAAACTGTTTAACAACCTATCTGACTTTTCTAAATCATTTTTACACAAAATCTACCCATACACAACTGATTTATTACTAGCCAAATTATGGCTCTTATGGTTGGAAAAATCAGGTTTGATAGAGATTTTAAAAAGCCTTAATTGTAAATATTTTTGTGATCGACGAAATGACACACCTCATCCAATTTCACTGCACGAAAGGTGAAGCATGCCTAAATGATACACATAATGATAGTTTGTTTTCATGCTTCAAGTACTCAAAATTATACACCTTAGATAGCAATCAAACAGTGGAAAAAAATAAAATTAATGATGAACTCAGTACAGAGCTACATCCTAATTATTTAAGTACAAACAATTCAAATTATAAACATAGATCTTAAGTCTTAGTAACAAAACAGTAATTTTACAAGGGGTTTAGCATTTTTCAGGTACTTTATCTTATTTTATTATTGGAAAATAATAATAGCTATATAACAGTATAATAATAAAACTATGTATTTTGAATTAAATATTAATTTACCTAAGAAGGGGGGTGAATAACAAAAGGCAATTGCGCGTGAACTAATGACAAAAGTATGACATCAAAAAATGTCACACATATTTTAAAACGTACATTTAAAAACAACATTATATATGTCTATATGTCTAATTTCCCCCCTATCGAATACATATTAAATTAAAAAATATATTCACGTTCCTTACGCGTAAGATCAAGTGTGGCCTATTCAAAAATACATTTTGTCTGTTTTCATGCTTTCAAAGATCTCATTAGCAGCACGTTGAAGCTTGTAAAATACACTTAAAAATCAAAGCGAAATAAAGCAACAGTCCGACTGAGAGGCCATTTCGTCCCCAATCAACGGGAGAGTGTCCACAAGATAGTGTGGTAAATCAAACACATTAAATAACAAAGTCTGATGAATTAGGGTAACAAAACTAACACCAATTTAGAGCAGAGTAACTTTTTCTCCAATTTTATTTAGACCATGAATCAACGCAAGGTTAAGATTAGAACTGGCAGGAACGCATGTCATAAATTATTTACAGCAGCAGTGACGTGCCAGTCTTTTGAAATATTAAAACTTATTCACAATTTACAAGAAATATTACAACATAAATCCATTAAATGTACATTAATTCACGTGTACAAACGTTTTGGTAAATGTAATAAGCAGGAAACTCTTTATGGGCTCTCAAAAACATTTCATTGAGTTATTCACGCTAGACTTTTGTTATTATCATCATCAACTCAAAAGTCAGTTTTGCACAGAAACTTAAATATTTAAAGAATAACATATTTCTTGGCGTGGCCAGAAACGCTGTCAGAATCATTTTTGAAGACGTCATATTTAAACAATGTCTCACTGAAAGTGATGCTTTTGATAAGATCTCAGTTTCTCTCCGGACTGCAATCAAACAATATTTACCTTTAATTTACAAGAACATCATAAAACATTCTGTACAAAAGTAGTTCAATGACAATCTAAAAAAAGAGGTAAATATTTTTGGTGGAGTGTTTCTGAATGCGCGTTACCCATCGCTTTCCATCAGCTCTTTCAAATATGCGTCAATGGAACAGTTCCGTTTACTCCGGCAGTTGTGCTCTGATAGTGCTGCGGTAAGGCATGCAGTCTGCTCTGCACAGACGGATCCCCGGACTCGCCGGTCGGTAAATACATGCTAATCATCTCTCTTAAGTCTCCGGGGCAGGGGCCTCGGGAGTGTGTGGTGACCGGAGGGCTTATATTGGGTTCGGACTTGACGAGCGAGCTCAGCGTACCGATGGCGGCAGAAGAAGCGACACTGGAGTTTTGATGCTGCGTGTATGAAATCCCACCGTAGCCGGATGGAGAAGCGCTCATGTAGCCCTGGGAGTTCGAGATGGGGCTGTACTGGAGAGCAGTCATATCGTAGCGGTGCATGGGCTGAGGGTTGTGTGGGTGATGGTGATGAGCGTGGTGATGGTGAGACCCACTGCCCGGGTGCTGGCTGTAGGCGAGCTGCGCCTCCTGCATCATCGCAGCCGCTGCCGCCGCCGCGGCCACCTGGCCCGAGTAAGTGCCGTTCGCCCAGCCGTTCATGTGCGCGTAACCAGCGCCGGCCGAGCCTCCGTGACCCCCAGGACTCTCCAACCTCTGGCCGACCCCAGCAGGACTCATCCCGACCCCGCCACCCGCGCCGCCGAGCAAGCCGCCAGCCAACGAGTACTTGTCCTTTTTAAGCAGGGTCTTGGTCTTGCGCCTTGGTCTGTATTTGTAATCCGGATGCTCCTTCATGTGCATGGCGCGCAACCGCTTCGCCTCATCAATAAAGGGCCGCTTTTCAGCCTCTGACATCACCTTCCACTCAGCACCGAGTCTTTTACTAATTTCAGAGTTGTGCATTTTGGGGTTCTCCTGAGCCATTTTTCGCCGCTGGCCCCGGGACCAGACCATAAAAGCGTTCATGGGTCTCTTTACACGGTCTTGGTTGGCTTTGCTCCCCGAGTTTGGACCCGTTTGCCCCGTCGTGTTGGTTTGGGGTCCCGGGGAATGAAGGTCCGTTTCCATCATCATGCTATACATTCAAGTGGCTTAGAAGTTCTCAGCTAGCAGAGAAAAAGCATGAACTTTCGGCGCACTGTAGTCCGCGCTAGAAGCAGGTGCCTCACAAGCCCGTGGAGCTCCGGTGAAGTGTGGAATTTAGCTTATTCCTAAACGGTCGCTGTTAGTCTCGGGGTCTCTTTTTGCTTCTGTAGCCTGTTTAGTGTGGTCTCCGACTGCCGTTTCACATCCACATTAATTGAACGTGCATTTGAGTTTACTTTTCCTAGTGGAGTTGAAGAGTTAGTTAAAGCGGTGGCCATATGATGCGTTTTGACAGCGATTAAAATGAGAGAGCGGCCAATGGCGTTCCAGTGAGGAGCGATTTGCATGGAGTTCGGTCGAGTGACGTCGACAACGAGGAAAGAACTAGTAGGCGGGGTGCACGGAGGGTCAACACCGCCCCCTCTAAAGTAGAGTAAATACTGAGGTAGCAGTTTGAGCCTCTTCAATGGTTGCAATAAATGAACAAGAGGACAAATGGTAGATTTTATCCATTTAGATGACATTACAAGATACGATCTAATTCTTTATAATAACTGTAATAGCTCCGATGCTTCCCTCCTGACGTCTTGCCAGATCTTTGCGTGTAAAGGGTAGCTAACTACTTGTCTGCTATTTTGATACCGTTCACTGCATGCTGAATGTCTGAGTATAAAACTGACAAGGAAAAAAAATCAGTCGAAATGATTTTTTCCCCCCAAGTGCACGTTCTGAAATAGGATAAAACGACCGTCATTTCACTTTGCATTCGGTTAGGCTACATATTTGTTCCAAACATAATCAACACACATAATTTGCCACTAAGACCTTTATAATCAGGCTTGTTATTCTTTAAGTGAGACAACATGAAAACCACTATATTTTAAGTATATGATTTTAAATATAGGTTCCTAAATCGAGGACACTGCCGTCTGGTGGTGCACTGCTAAGATTTTGTAGCGCGTAAATAAGACGACTGTAAATTGGCACATATATGGGAAACTCTGAAACTCTAAAGTTACCAGGAAATAAGAGACAACATAGTAATTAAAAAAATGAAAATCAGACTGTATTTTCTATTGAACTAGAGCAATAATAATTGTATAACGTGAGACAATCGCATGAACACTTGTTCATGAAACACGAGACCGCAAAACTATTACCTTGCCATCAAGTTTGATTCCAAGACGAATAAGATATATAACATGATTATATATACGAACGCTGTCAAATTTTTGAATGTGTTACGAGAACGATAGACTGCTATATCAAATAAACAAAAACACGTTTGACAAAAGGGCTTTTAATTACCCACGTGACAACGTTTTAGATATGGGTTTTCATTTATTCAGTCATGGTGTCTAGACACTCAATTTATGTTGATAAAATAATATTTTCTTTGTTATCTACTTTATATTTTGCAATAATTGTGTTAAAAATATTTATTATGGCAAATCAATAAATAAGAAAGGTTTTACAAAGTATTTTTGATTTACATGCGTTTGGTTTCCCTCACCAAAGCAAGCTCCACCAGTACTATGAGCAACAACATATAAACAATAACAATAAAATAACTATGTTAGCATTACGTATATTAGTAGACTACATATAGTTCCAATTTCACCGTTTTTTATTTAAACTACAAAAATGTGCCATACAATCTCTCCTTAAAATGCACATTTGAATTTAATTTTATAATGATAATTTAGTATGTTTTGTTAGTTTTATGGTAAAGATTAGGCAGATTTAATAACAATCTTTTTTTATGTTACTTAATACGTTTAATTGTCCTTCGGATTAGAGCGCTAAACCACATTGTGACCCTCCTGGAACAACGTACCTTGTCAGTTCTCATTTTGCTCCAGTGTCGCGCTCTTCACAGAGTCTTTGTTTTGCGCGCGCTGGGGGCAATAGGGCACTGTTAGCGCACGTGCGAAAGCTGGGGTTACAGCAGTTATCCAAAACACGATGGTAGTGGGAAAATGACAGGAGTTTTCTGTTTTTTTTTTTTTGGAAAAATAAAAAACGAAACAGGCCTAAGAGTAAAAATGAAGTGACATTTTAACAGTTGTCACAGGTGTTTGCGATCGTCCAGTTCACGAAACATTATAAAGGGGCATGAGGGATGAAACAATGGGACGGGAATAACCTGCCCTATGTAATTCATGATACCAAAAAAATCAATAAGCGAAATGGAAATTGATTATTAAAATGATCTAGTTTAATAAAACAAAAAAATATTTTAATATTTCTAGTCCAGGTTTTCCCTATATATGAGCTTTCAGTGTCCAAAACTGTTCATTATCATAAAAGTATTTCAGTACAAAATTAGCGTGCTAAACTTGTTTGTTGCTGTAGCCTTGTTTAACCTAATTTGTAGAAATCCTTTGTGTGGCTTATTTTCTTGACTTAACAAGGGCTGTGGTACAACGCTGGCTTAGACGCTTGAAAACGATATCCTGTTAAACAAACGACAGTGACAATCTGTTGATCAAAACTCCAACCAAAAATTATTTCCCTGTAAGTCACACGACCTAAGTTTTTATTTTTGCAGGGAACTAAAACCGAGACGTTTAATCAGCTTCATATACACATATGAACAAACACTGGCTCACACATTTTAACAGGGCTATGGATGTTTAATTCGAATGGAATTAGTTCGAACTGAATTTAAACTTCTAAACGTTATTTAAAATAAAAATACACATTTACGCAGCATTAAGATGGTTTGCCCTTACTTTTGCCCTTACGTCTTTTGCAGCTGCAAATGTAAAAAGAAAAAAAAAAGGAAAAAAAAGCTTAGCGGTCGAAACTGGCTGACTTCCATGATGAATTGCTCCAGCTAATGCTGTAAACACGAACGCGTGTTATAGAGTTTAGGTAAATATTTGTAAGTGTTCCGGTAAAATGCGACTTTGCCGACACTGGACCGGCCGGTAGACTGAAATACATCTCCGGATCGTATTTGTAGTGGGGGGGGGGGGGGAGAATCGCGCAAATGTCTCTCATCCGATTTACAGACAGCAAATCATGCGATCAAGTAGCTCAGTAAAACTGATCACAGCTTTCTGTTAGCAGGCTTTATGGCGCAGTTACTTAGCCTACTTACGCACCGAACTTGTATCCTGCTAATAACCCGTTAGTCAGGCGACATCATTGTCTCAGTATATCACGTTTCGATAACATTCATTTTCAATTTGTTAAAATATCCAAAAGTAAGACTTTCCTCAGAAGATAATCCATATCCATCTAAATCTTGCTTTTAAAGCTATATAAACTTACGTTGCACTGTCCTTCATCTGCAGTGATGTAAAATCGTCCTTACCGGTTCTATCGCTGTCCTAACCCAGCCAAAGCCACTCGCCAGACCGCCATCCTTCCTAAAAATATACACTTAGTGTGCCAAGGCCAGCCATACCCAGCTCCCAGTCCCACCACTCACTACACACTGAGGAGAGAGACAAGAAAATGAAATTTATTATAGACTCTAAAGACAATTTCAAGTTATTGTTTCTCCCGGCGAAAGGGTTCCTTCTTACATAATAAAGCCCCTTTTGTGTGACGCGGAACAATACAAAACAAGTATTCTAATAAATAGCCACTTTTTTGTTCCCTCTCGAGGATGAATGGAATTGAGCAGTTGGGTTTGAAAGCAGCTGCTCGCGCATTCAGGAGAAGGGGGCGGAGTCCTGGCGCGAGGCGTCTCTCCTCCTTGGAAACGAACTTGAGGAAGGGACCCGGCGGCAGCATCACCGAAAAACGCTCTGCAACCTTCACTCCGACATCAGCACAAAAGTCTGCCCCCATTGCCCCTATGAAAAGCATTACGCTCAATAACTTAAATTAACCCGGTCATTCTCACTCTCCCTAAACATTCATCACGATTTAAGGATATTCGTAAAAGAGAGCACTTTAGGTACTTACTGCTGACGCTTAAATGAGGGGGAAGAGGGGGTTGACACACAAAAAAAACCTTATTTCCAGCACAATATATGCAGGCTATGCTGTACACTATAATGCGTAAATACATTTTATTTAGCCACATTTGTGCATGCAGTATTGTCCTGGAAAGTTTGTTGTCTTCATGATCCCTGTCTCCAACCTGTGAATAGAAACAAAAGGCAGGGTTATAGCCTGGCCTAATTTTTGTCTTTTGTGCTATATAAGTGTAGTAAAAAGATTAGTGATATTTACAAAGTACAACCATTAATGTAATAATACATGTACAGTCATATGTGTACATTTTTACTTAAAATAAGCTTTACATACAAGTTGAGGTTAACTTAATATAATAGTTTTTTTGCTAAATGTATATTTTTATAATCTTATAAAATAATTTAATTCAATATCTAGTTAAAGTCCTTTGATATTGTACTTTTAACTTTGTTAAAATCATGTATATATTCTAAAAGATATAAGCCACAAACATGTTTCTATTAGCCTTCTGATGCAATTCAAGGCGGCAGGAGCAGCAGCTTGCCACCACATGGTTCTGACAGGCTTTTATTGAGTGGAAAGCTGTTGGTTTAGTTTACATGAACTCACAGAGAGACACATCATTGCCATCTGATGGGCCACTTTTACATTGCCTCCGGTCTAGTGATGACCTGTCCTCTCTTAATACTCGGGGCATCTTTTCAGTCTCCCTCCGGCCATCGAAATTCACAACTTTTCAAAGCCGCTGCAATGACCGTTCAGTAGGATAAAGTAGGAGGAATCAGTAGAGCTAACACATAACATGCATGCTGCATGTGCGAGATAACATTGAAACTGCTATTCCTCAAACCTGCTTAATCCGACTGCAAATACCATCTCACTGCTCCAAAAACATGAAGCATGAAAAGTCCTTCCATCAGCTGCAAATATCTAATAGCGCTTTTTCTCCCAAGCAGCTTCTCCCTCGGCTTCAAGTTAAATGCTGTAATGACCACTTTAAGAATATGCTCTAGACAGTCTAGACTTTACCAAATGCCTCATGATACCCAATGAAAAGAAAGCCTGTCACTTGTGAATACCTAAAGGCAAGCACTGCAGGAGAGTCAAACCATCACGCACCGACACTGAATCAGTTCGCAAGTCACTTTGATTCTGCACACTCGATCGAATTCATTTCTCCCTCCCTCATACATATTAAACACGGGACCAACTTCAACATGTAGATAGGAACTACACATATTTACACAGATTTAACCAAACAACCACAACAAAAGGCAGTGAATATACTAAATAGCATTACGCTCTAACATATAATGAACAGTGTTATGAAAAGTAATTACATGGCAACAGGCAGCGATTAGGTTTATCCATGTCTAACTGCCCTTAATTTTATGCCGAAATGTGCGTTCGAGCTCGGCGGTGGAGGAAAGCGCTACCATAGCGTGTGCAGTGTCTCCGCTGAATCATTAGCCCCAAACAGAGACTTGTTGAGCCCCATCAACAGCACGACTCTGAGCTCCATCACTGCACAGTTCATTAATCTCTCACCATGGCTTTTCTGGCTGCCAGTGGTTAAACACCCCTCTCTGAGTATAGCTCTCCTTCACCAGGATACCGCTGTGTTAATTTCCTCTCTCTATTAGCACAGCGCGGTTAATCAGGTTTCCTCTCCCCAGTGGTGGCATGAGCGGGAGAGCGGCGAGCAGGTGTCAAGCCTGTCTGTGTTGCTTACGGCGGCAATCTGTCTCCCAACTTCACCACTGCAGGATAATGGAGGACTCATATGCAGCTGATTCTGCCTCTGCTATTGTGTCCAATCTGTTGCATTAAACACTTGGCACACGTAATTACAAATAATCCTGCCTTTTTTCCCTCTGCCACAGCTCTTCCCAGGCTCTCTCGCTCTCCTGTGTAAACAAACACAGTAACCCTTCACTAGCAGGCCTCATTAGTATTTGTCAATATCGCTCGGCTGGTGTGGAATTATTTGCTTGTTTTAGGAAATTACGCTCTCATTATGAGGATTAGTTTGAGTGAAGTCACGAATGTTTGCCGATCATTTAGTCTAATCGAAAGGTAACTCGATTCATCAAGTTTTATCAGTGTTAAATGAACTCCCAAGGCAAACTCGATTTGCTTGAATTATTTTACAAGGTTGCGTTGAAGCCATTAGTTTACTGGGGGGAAAAAAGAAACAAAAAATTTACGATTTTAAATCACAGAAAATTTTTGGAACTTGTAGTCAACGTGTCAAAAAGATTCAGGGACGCAGCTCATGGTAAAAGTGAAATCATATTTGATGGCATAACTTCCTCGGCCTGTTTACAGATTCATATGGTGGTGCAGAGAAAAGCACCCTGTTGATTTATGCATCATTAGCATAAATGCAAAATATACTGAAAGGCGGAACACATTTCGGCATAACCCTTTGTACTGAGATGAAACAGCAGTCACAACACGGCTTTGAAGGCTCCTCATATCTCTGTCCAGAGCTGTCTGCTGCCTCGTATGTTTTAAGACACGAAAAAAAGAGAGCGAGAGATGAGGCCATGAGACCAAAAGGGAAGAAAAATTGTGGGGTCAAATCTAAAAGCGTGTGGGGGCTTTTAAGTCCAAAGAGGTCCTCCTTTCCTTTCCAAGCCTGCCATCAAATACATCAACTTCACACGGCTTGGTTGTGCTAACTTGCCAAATCTCTCAAATTAAAGACAAAATGTGGCGAGAAGTTGGGTGTCCCAACTGAAAAAAAGAAGACATTTCTCTAAAAAAAAATAAATAAATTTTAAAACTTGGACATTTTTACAATTTTCAGTATCGCAACTGAAAAACGCCATCACAGCAAATAGTCAGTGTAAATGTTTATTAAACCGTCCATATTCTTGTTATTCTAAAAATAAAATATAAAGAATTTATATTGATTATATGTGGTTATGATTATTACTATTATTGTTGTTCTAAAAACATTTCTGAATGAGTCAAGCTGCAACAATGTGTAACGTACAAATAAAAACACAAAATGTAAAACATATATAAACACAAAATATGATAATAATTAGTAGTGGTAGTATGAGATGCAAAACTTTCTGAATGACTCAAACTGCAACAACATGTAATTGAATGTGACTTTAATATTATGGTTTATACTTAATAGACAAAACCCAAGACATTTTAGGAATATTTGCAAAGAAAAGTTAACTCGACTAAGCTTAAAATAATGCTGCAGCTCTTCTCACTGGACATGTTAAGGTATTGCTGAAGATAATTTCATTAAAAGACACAGGATGTTCACTCAGAAACCAATCATCCATTATGCAAGAAAATCTATCCATCACACAGAGAGCGTATATACCCATTATCCAGACATCGATGGGGTGTTTTTCTTATTTTCATTTTTTACCCATCAATTACGGCAAGATTTTAAGCATTGTTCCACTCCTCAATTAGCCGCAACACCTTTTCCTTTGATTGATCCATAATGAATGTAATGGTTTTAACAGACCACAGACAGATCACTTAGAGGAGCTCTGCTAATGGCAGTGGCAGCTCCAGGGCTGGAGTGATGTCAGTTTCTCCAAGCCCCGGCTAATTAGACACTGTGTCGCTCATTACCCAGGTAATAAGCCCTAACACTAATGGGTATCAGGCAAGACCCCCAAACACTAGAGAAAGGCAGAGAGAGGCGGGAGAGAGGACGGCAAAGAAGATGAGTGGGATGTTAACAGGGAAAGGGGTGAGACAGAGAGAGAGAGAGAGTGAGTAAGAGACAAGAAAATGTAAGCAAAGAGAAATCGTGAGAAATTTCACGATGGAGAAAAGAGCGCAAGATGAACGGATCTCACGGCGCTAATGCATTTCAATGCTATGCCTTTTAATATAGTACACCAGTCCTATTGGTCAAGAGTAAACATGTCATTTTCAGCACAAGCTAAAGGCACAATGGTTGCTATGCAGTGGATGGAGGGCTGTTGGAGAGTGGGGGGTGTTGGTTGGGAGAGGAAGGAAAAGAAGGGGCTGGCATTAGAGAGACGGAGCGATGGTTTCCTTGTTAACCACTTTCCCACTTAGGCCTTGTTAGCACCAGAGCT
The DNA here is from genome assembly GCA_032275025.1 of Enteromius treurensis. Lineage (NCBI taxonomy): Eukaryota > Metazoa > Chordata > Actinopteri > Cypriniformes > Cyprinidae > Enteromius > Enteromius treurensis. The sequence goes on from JAUCMU010000151.1 coordinate 11,557,646, forward strand.
CTCAGCTGTACCTATTATTGGTGACGGATGCTATGCTTGACTTTCTGAGAATTACTCCGACGGATAAAGCCACTGCATCCTTTACTGCTCTGAAGAAACAGCACAAGAGTCGCAATGATGTGATGCTCCTCATCATTAAGAACTTTGACATAACTGTACTCTGGTTTGGAGACCTTAAACTTTTCGGTATATAAAATCCTTACGCTGCATAATAAATACAGTTCATACTGAGGTCAAACCAAAAACTTCACCTTCATGACTTCACCTGAAAAGACTGTCTTTCTTCTGTGGAACACAAGAACAAACAGTTTTGATCACTTTCCCTGTATAAACCAAAATGTTATAAGCGACATAAGGGTGAGTAAATGAAGACTAGTTTTAACTGTATGATCGCTTTTTAAAACTGTCAAACATTATGCCAAAATTGTATTTTGCTTGTCTAATTATCGTTAGGGTTAGGGAATTTCTGCAAGCTGTCCCAAGGCTCTCTATAAAGAGCACTGAGAGCTATGTGTGGTACTAAGGTGTGTAATTTGAATTTAATTTTATTGGCCCTAGTTGGTGAAAGTAATTTTGTATCAGCTAATTGCATTTGCTGTTAATGCCAAATTCCACAGCATTCAGGCTCTGCAACAAAGAATGTGAGTCCATCAAGTCTTTGAGCCATCATTCTTAGCCAACAGACAAATGTCGTCACTTTTATGTGACACTTCTTATGCGTTATGTGGCTATTTTGTAACAGAATACAAAACAGTGGTGTTAGGAAACATGCCACTGGAAATGAGATCCTCAAACAGTTGTATCATCAGCCACAAGTGCATTTGTAGCCTTTGAAAGTGTGATCAGAGCCCTATGCAAGTACTGAAATAAAAGTTCATTTTCCAAATAGGGAGGGGGCATAATCCCCCATCTCATCTCCTCATGGGGTCATGGCTCACACCTCTCCTAATAACCTTAATCTTATTACACACACAGGCAGAAAAAGTTATCCTTCAATATGAGGATTTTCAGCATGAGACTAATGCGGCTTACGATACATTCATTACTGCGCTTAGCTAAATGAAAAATAACAGTGAGATAGCCTCACCGAACTCATGCATTAAATAATATTAAATATTCATTATTAGCTATGTCAGTGACTTCGCCAGTCACTCTTCCTTTGTGTTTTGGTCAGCAGAAATAGTTGTGTTCATCTGTAATGGGTTAAATGTATGTTTCTCTAACAGGTTAAAAATCTGAATAACATTGTTATGTAAGCAGTAAAACTAACCCTAATTGGATTCAACAAAGTTCACATACAAACAAACAAATAAAATATCATATAAACACTCTTAATCTTTAACATTAATACTTCTCACGCCTTTTGGGAAGTGTATTTACCAAATGAATTGTGAATATTACAAAAAGTTGTATCACTTTTTTATCCGTAACTAAAAATGAGCATGCATGAAGGAATAAAAAAAAAGTATGCTTTCAATACCTCTGGATAAAACCATTTGCCAAATGCATTGATTTAAATCTGCAAGTCAAACAAAGCAATATTCTGTACTCATATTCCACAACATGAGCCGACACTCCACAGGCATGTCCATGACTCACAAAATTTCCAAAGAAACATCATAGACTGACCAGTATTTACAAAACATAAAAAAAACGAAATTGGTCAAACTGACCTGGAACTTAATTAATGGGTTAAATTAATGGTGGTTAGTGGTTAGAAAAATGCCTGCTCCACTAACAGTAACAATAAAACCACACACGCTTTATACAACAGAGGTCTGTCACAGATTACTTAATTAACAATCACAATCGAACTCTGAGTATCTGAACTGTGACTGGAACACGCTGGAATTGTGATTCTGTGTGTGTGTGTGTGTGTGTGTGTGTGTGTGAAATGGCTATTTAACATGCCCATGAGCTGAGCAGCGGGGTCTGAAGACTGTGTAATCTCATTTAACCCTCACTACACAACACTAATTAGAGCTGACACGCTAACAACACACACCGAAAAGCCTCTCAGCGAAAAAGTCAACACCAGCCAATGACCCAGCATGCTTCCCCTCGCTCTGCCCCAAACCCCTGCTCTCCCCGGGGAGGGATGCAATTTTAGCCTAAGGATAGCAGGAAGCAGCCCGTCCCTTAGCAGGGGCCTCCCCAGAGCCAAATTAAAGCTCTTTGCTCCCTTTTTTCAGGAGAAAGGGTCAACGCGGTACCCCACCACTTTTTGAGTGTGTGAACGTGCGCTGGCGTGTGTGCGCAACAGTCGAGCGCCTCCTTCTCCCTCTCCTGCCTCCCAGCGTTTGAAATGAGGTCATCATTGTAAAGGAGGTCTGAGTGGATCAAAGCCCCCTACCTACACCTGCCCTTTTCTTCCCTCCTCGCTCTCTCTCTCTTTTTTCTCGCTTCTCATTTATGTCTTGAAGTTTCCTATTGACTAGTAGCTTCTAAGGAGCCCCCTGATGCCCCGAGATGCCTGGTCCTCTAAAAAGCCCCCACTAAATTTTGCTTACCGCTATATTTTCTGCCAACTGGCTGAGGTTAAAATTGTGGGAGGGAGAAAAAAAAAAAGCCACCCACTAATTCACTTATATTCGATTACCCACTCTGGGTTTTTAAAATGCTTTTTTTTTAAATGAAGCAGGCATTGACAGAAGTGATGAGATGGGCCATGTTGCAGATAAGGCCTCTAATCAGCATATTTAACTTTGCGTGCGTTTTAAAATTGTGAGGGTTTGGAACGACAGAAATGCACATCCAATATCAGCCCACACTGAGGGACAATAACACACCATTTTGATGCAAATCAAGGGACCCATTAATGTTTAAATTTATTTCAGTCCCATCCAGTAAAAGAACACATTTATTTCCTGCAAACCCAGATAATTACTTTGCCACAAAATGCATATTCCATTAAGTCAGGTGAACATTGTTTATTATATTTTGTTTTGTTGGGTTATGATAATGCGATTTATGAGTGAATGACATTCAGGCTATTACACATGATGGGGAAATAAATGTTAAAAAAACAAACAAAATCCATAATTCCTGGGTAAATATAAATTTAAAGTTCAGCTATAATCTAAGTGCATAGCTTTGTAAAATACTTGCTTTCGTCCTTCAGTTCTTTAAGCCTTGTAACATTTCTACAGCTATAACACCATGATAATCTTTTCTTTAGCTTGACGCTCAGGATAAAATTATGTTCTCATCACACTGTCCACTAAAAAAATGGTATTAGTACAGCATGCTAACACAAAGCAGCCAATCCTTTAGACGGCTTTCACAACCATTGCATATATAAAGGACAATATTACACAAGGAAGAGTCTTCTAATTGACTTACTGCTGAAAACAACCCACACAAAAATGGCTCCAACGTGAGGCTGAGGTTTATTTGAAGGAGAGCTGGATAAAGAAGGACAGCTTTTATATGAAGATGTTAGATCATATGCTATTAAAAAGGGGCAGTTGTGTGAAGTGATGTCTCTCATTCATCAAAGTGACTGAAACTGAACGTGTTTAGCATTAAGTCGTTGACCATAGATGAAATGCATCGAATCATGTTGCCAGCTTAAACATAAAGACCAAAGGTCTTTTGATATTGCTAGGAATTTATAACAGATACACTGGTACACAATTACACCGAAATTCCTCAAATGTATTTGTGTATTAAAGGTTTTCCTGAACCAGAGTGATTAGTAGCCTTAGTGGCCTTTTTCTTTAATCCTTAATTATGTTTTACTTAAATTAAATAAAAAAAATATATATAGACAAATTTAATGATTTATGCATTATTCTTGTAACGTTTCTTATTATTATTAATTATAAAAAATAATTATTTGATGAATGGAAAGTTCAAGTGCATTTATTGGAAATCTCAAATCTTATATAACTTTATGAATGCCTTTACAGTCACTTTAGATTAAATAAATGTCTCCTTGCTAAATAAAATAATAAAATGCTAAAGCAAAAGGAACAACAATACTGAACCTAAACTTTTTAAAGCTAGTGTACAAGCAAACACAGAAAGTCTCAGACAATTAACAATCAATGTAAAAATGTCATTGTGTTTGTACCATTTATTATGAGAGAATATAGACTGCATACATACAGCAAGTAAAATAAGTAATGAATACGTCACCATTTTTCTCAATAAATATATTTATTCAAGGTGATGTTGACTTGAAATTTTCACCAGATGTCATTAAGAACCCTAAGTAATTCATGCATACAAAGAAAACTAAACAAATAATTTGTGCAATTAAGAAATTAAGTTAAGTGTAATAATATGGAATTAGACAGAGGAAAAGTATTGAAGAAAAGGAGGTGCAAAAAGGCATGGAAAACCAAGAGACCAGCCAAAATCTATCAGTAATCAGAAAGCAATCCTGTCCCTCGTCAGTGGAAATTAATATTAGCTGGTTCAGTCCCAACACTTCAGAACCAGGATGATGAAAAATAAACAAGGGTGGACATATCAGCAAGAAAATCAATTAGTTTTAGAGAAGGAAAATAAAACTGCTAGAATAGCCCAGCCAATCACCTGACTCGAATACAAAAGAAAATAAGAACTTAAGATCAGTGTTCATAGAAGAGGCCCACATGGCTTTTATATTATGTATTACATACATTTCAGTAGTTCAATACTTTCTCATTGTGTCATTCCAATTTATTGCACATTACTTAATTTCTTCATTTCTATTTGTTTTATTTTCTTACATCTAGTGAAAATGTCAGGTCAACAGTACCTTTAGACGTGGTGACGTGTTCAATGATTATTGTACCGCCCGTATAGGTATATGTATGTATGTGTGTGTGTGTGTGTGTGTGTGTGTGTGTGTGTGTGTTTTTACAATTTACAAAATAACACTGGATATAATTATGTACTGTCTATTATAAATATAACTGATTAATAAATATATACAATAAGTTGTATTTCTTCTCTAACTCACTGCCTCTGCCTCTCCTCCACACACACACACACACAATTATTATGGCAACACAAAAGATCCAGGACTAGGTCATTTGACAACAAATGACAGCCAAGAGGATAGCCCAAAATAGTTTGGCTGCATCAGCAAAGCGCCATGCACTCATATTGCCTATTCCCCTTCCACCTCCTGACACAATGGAGTGGGTAGAACCCTCCAGAGAGAGACAGAGCAATAGAGAGATGCAGAGTGAGTGAGAGAGACTGAACAAAAACACACAGTCCGCTCTCCTCCACTCCAGAATACTAGCACAGCAAACACATTCACTCCATCCACAACAACACTGGAGAATCACAGAGCTTCCCCCAGTCCTGCACGCCGATTCTATATCATCCCGCAATTATGAAAGGAGAGAGCAGTTTAATTAGCTTCTCTGCCTCCACCTCTAACAAGGATTTAATTAACAAGGAGGTTGGCGTAATTAGCTGGAGATGGGCTCCTGATGCTCGCACAACACTTTTTGTTGACACTGAACACTTACCCTTCAAAACACTCCCTCTCACATACACACACATATGCATTAAACACAAGTTATTGTAGCCTCTCTATATCTCTGCCTTCATAGATACATTATTAAATGCCATATCTGTATCAAAATCTATATACATGTTTTATATATATTAAATATAATCATTTTATTAATTATTAACAAATTACCCTCCTCACAATAACAAATATAAAAGCATTGAGTTTAATATTTCTGTCCTCACAGATGCTCTGCTAGCAAATACACCTGTAGATGAACAGAAACACATAAATATATTCATAAATATATACATCCTCTTTAATCCTGTGCATGTGCTTTTACTGACTTCACACATACACATACAAACAGATACTATCACTCACAAACCCATACTATACACACACACACACTGCCCCTGGTGACAGCGTAATGGATAGGATCTCTGTGGAGGCGACTGTCAAACCCGACCACCCTAATCAGAGCGTCAGAGAGGAAGATAAAGGAGAAAATAATGAGTGTCGGGTCGGGCTTTTCAAAGAGCAACAAAAGAGCCCAGGATCAGATAGACCAACACAATGTTGAGAGCAGAAGGGAGGAGAGGAGAGGAGAGCAGGAGAGGAGAAGAGAGGAGCAGAGAGGAGAGGAGAGACTTGTTCAAATCATCTCTTTAAAAGTGAGCCTGTGTGACACTGAGAGATTTGAATCCATCTAATGTGATATAGAAACCATAAGCAACTCACTTCAACTCTGTAGGACTGAGTGCGCTGGAGACTCACCTGCAGTGTTGTAAGTGTCAGGGAATGCTACACGTGTGATTTGGACTTAAGCGCAGTATTTGCCTGCTGTGACAAGCACTTAAAACTGTGCCATCATTACTGTTACACTGCAACTGTATATCTGTACCGTGCTGCTTCTAGCTACAGTAGCAACACTTTACTGTAAACTCCCCAGTGGCTATAAGTTATAATCGAAGGCTCCTGGCTTCCCAACAAACACAGCTGCCTTGATTGAAATTATATTATAAGGGATGCATATCAGATAATTATTTTTATGACATGGCCAATGAGTTACAATTGCTGATAAGTTCAGTACTATTTTGTGTTCAAAAAAATATTTGTATTTTCTACAAGTGTAGATGATCACATTTAACGGGGTCTTGATAAATTATTAACAGAGTTATTAAATTACTAGTGTTTTTAAAGATTAATAGGTTAGCGTTAGTTGGCACAGGTCATGTAAAAATTACTACATTTCTCATATTACCAATAAATGAAAACAAATCAAGTCAACCAATAGAAAAAAAAACAACGGAATATTTGATGATAAGTTATACTGTGTATTCGGAAATATTATCATGGATTACATAATATTGGTTTCGTCAGATAGTCCACCTGTATTCTGCTATCCCTACACATCCTTTTCTCTTTTACAGCCCTGTGGAGCCTAATTATCAGCCGCACGCTAATTATTGCTGCCTCATTTAGCTGAATAACAACAATCATTAGAAATACCCCAAACCGAGCAATAAACAACAGCAAGATCCACAAAATAACACCATCACTCTCAACTGTTGTGACAACCTGCGAGCAAGTGTTGAACCGACACCCCCATGGCACTGTGGAAAAATCAGCACTGTGATATCGATCGCTCCTAACACTAAATGATAACAGGTGGGCATCCAAAATATTAGAATAACCTCAATAAGACATAATGATCAAGTGAGACTTAAAACCATCAAATGTCCTGAGAAATGTCAGATGACCCTGCACTATATATATAGCCACTAAATGATAAAGTAAAAATAAAATAAAAGATAATAAAATAAAAATGTAATTACATTTTAAAAATAAAATAAAAATGTATATTAAAAAAGACAGCCTGTAAAATATAGCAAGTTGACTTTATTGTTGTACATTATTTTTCAGGTGGGAGGTTGGTGGGAGTGCCTGGATGAAATGAGTAAGTGGTGGCCAGCGGCCGTGTGAACTCCAGATGAACAGCAGAGCTCCACTGTAAGTCGAGCTGACGGAAAATAGCCCCTAATTAAAGACATGACAGCCAGCACTATCATATTCAGCCACCTGCTTAATAATACACAAAAATTAAAGGGAATATATACCGCCCCTTCCCTTCTCCCATTCATATTTAATAACCTGATCACCTCCCCTGGGAGCTTCCGGCTCAGTGGAGAAGAGGGACTATTGGAGGGTAAGTTATGGCACACCAGCACAGGTAAAATTCACGCTAATGCAGGAAAAAGTTATATTTTGCATGTAGTGTCTGATAGACCTTTCAATAGTGATAGGAAAGGAGAATTTCGAGAGAGAGGGGGGGAAGGAGAGAGCATGAAATTAGAAAGCTGCACACAAAAAGCAGGCAAACTCCTTGGCAATTTCTCCTCTGACAGAGATGGGTCATTATCTGATAGATTTCAGAGTCAGTTCCCACGTTATTGTTCAGATAGACAGTAACCACCCTAGAACAGCCTGGGAATGGGATACTCAACACCACTTCTATCATCCATGAGAAAACGTTGAGAAACTCGGCACAATAAATCAGATACAAACAGCCTTTCACTGCGAAATCACACACAGGAGATCATTTTTGTCTTAACTAGTACTGTATCAATACCTCATTATTATGTATAATTAGGGATGCATAATATCAGTAATCAGGTGTTTATATATATATATATATACTTTTATCAGTTATCAGCTCAATATTGTATATATGTCCTGCTCATTTCATTAAGACTAACTTTAAAAAAATATATATTTTAATTGAATAACATAATCTTTAGCAAATATCAAAAACGAATATCCATTGTTCATATTATAAATTCTAATGCCTACATTCAATTGTTGGATTTATATTTTTTTGTATTTTTATTTTTTTGGACAAAAGAGTGTACAGTTGCAATAGAGACAGTCTATTGGTTATCATATCAGGGATGCATTTATTTTGAAATTATGTCTATCCATGTCCATGGCAACTTATTCAGCAATTTTGCCAGGATACTTTTTTAAGCAATGTTTGTCTGCAACAGCCGAAAATATCTCGGGCTTAAGGCCTGATGTTTAAGGTCTATACTAGGATACGAGTATAGAATACTCAGAATGAATAATGTTCGATTTGGATTCATTAAAAGTTCTACAGTACTATTACTGAGGTTCAAGCAGACTGCATCGAATTCAAGGTTTAAACTGTTTGAAGATCAGCTGTCCATGTATATCTGTTATTCCTGTGGCCAAAATTACTTCCTGTGGTGTGCAAAAATCTCACAAAAGTGCTTCTGGGAGAAGAAAAACATTCAAATCAATATAGCTGGCAGGGTCTTTAATTTGAAAAGGCATTTCTCTGGATCTTACATAGGAGAATCCGTCTCTGGGGATTTCTGTAATGCCGACATTCTCTATGTTTGGGTTTAAGACATGTCATATTCTTTGTTAAAACACAGGATACATGTGCCACAAGACAAGGTAAAAAACATTCACGCATATACACACACACACAAAGATTTTGGGGAGGCTTGAGTCCACCCCCTCTCATCTTAAAAATCCACATAATCCCATCAAATCACATATTCACACCCCCACTACACTCTGAGAGGTGAAGAAACATTTGTTTTCCTCCTAATTCTTCCTTTGTCCTTTCATTCTCTTGTTTATCCAGATACACGCAATAGACGCAGCAGATTTGCGAATGTGTGGGCAATGGAGAAAACAGCACTGACACCTGATCAGCCCAGCAGCAAAAAGGTGACACTTAATCCTGACGTCAGGCTGTTGACCCTTAGCAGTCACCTCACTAATTCAACATAAATAGTTAATGATGGGCTGCATACACACATCTTATGTAACCAAACTTGACAAATAAGTGAGGTGAACCACTCAAGAGCAAACTACTGGAAATGAGAGGCAATTTTTTCCACCATCGCTCTGGTGTTTGACACCTGCATCACGGTCCATCACATCCATGCATTCACCCAAATCTCCACTTCTGGGTGTTTTAACCACTGATATCACTAATGCCAACTTGTCGTTTTACTAATTCACCAGTTTGCCTATGTTGCCAACTTGCAACGTTTAAATAGTTAATTTAATAAAAAACAATTAAAATTCATATTTTTAATGTACACATATATTATGTACAAATGTATGGTAATTTGGTCACACTTTATTTAAGGTCCAATTCTTGATATTAATACATGACTTTTGCCTAAATAAACTCCTAATTTTCTGCTTATTAAAGGCAGAGTATACGATTTCTGGAAGCCAGTGTTAGTTTTAGTTTTATTTGCCGTATGCCCAAGTACAGTACATTGCAGTACAAGTACATTGGAATTACTGTGCGTTTCTCGAGTCAAGCATAAAAACAATTACACACATACACACACACGACAAACTCTCTAAAGATAAAAGCACTTATACTTGTTATAAAATATAAATATTGCACACGTGTTGTAAATGTCCTTAATAATTGTCCATAGAGTAAGAATACAATTGCAGTATGGACTAGGGTACCTCTATCCCTCCTTAATGTCTTGTGACACCAGCCTGACAGTGGCTGGGAAGAAACTGTTACACAAACGGGTCTTGTTAGCAATGATACTCACGGGCCTGCAATGTCTCAGATTATATCCCTTTTGCCCCACTTGAACGGATCATAAACTGGATGATGTTTATCCCTGAGAATGCTCTTTGCTTTCCTCCTGCACCGTTGGGTATATATTGTGTCCATGGAGGGGAGGTTAGAACCAATCACCTTCAGAAACAGAAGCCAAGGAGTATCTAAATGCTGCAGGACCTGATTATATGCTGTTCAAGCGGTAAGCAAACTGAAATGGGTTAATGTGTGGCAGGACCAACTTCTCCAAACACTTCATAAGAACCGAGGTGAGGGGCACAGGTCTAAAATCATTCATTGTAATTGTATTTGTATTTTTTGGAACTGGCACTATAATGGAGGACTTAAGATAAAAAAAAATGTCTGTATACACCTCCGCCAGCTGTTGAGCACAGACTTTTAAAACTCTTTGGGCCACACAATCGTGTCCCACGGCATTACAGGGATTCACCTTCCTCAGCACTTTAAGGACCTATGAGTGTGTCACTCGAAGTGCAGCCTCACCTGAGTTAAGTGTGGCCTTTAAAGGGGTATCTCCATTTCTTTTGGTTGAATCTGGCATAAAAACTGTTGAGGTTGTCCAAAGAGAAGGTTTCTGGGTTCTCAGTTCTATTTACCCCCTTCCTATAAATGGTCATTGATTGAATTCCTTGCTATATTCTTATTGTATTGTTTTCCTTATAACAGCTCTCAGGCCTTTGAGTTTATGCTCTCTTGGCAGCCCTTGTGGATTTTTGAAGCTCATATCTTGCGAACTTTTAATATCTCCAGACTTAAAAGCTTTGTGCTGACTAAAGATTCATCGGGAGTCCTCTCACCAAGCCACGTTACACTGAAGCATAGAACAGAACAATCCTGAATATACCTGTGTGTGGCTATCCGACTGAGAAGATCCTCCATTTTGTTTATTAAGGACTGGACATTGGCGAAGAGTATAATAATCAGAAGAGCTAGCCGCCCTTTGCTAACCAGTCGGCATAGTCTCCGTTCTGCTCCACCCTGCCTGCCACGCTTCTGAGTCGGCAAACACGCCCCTACCCCAAAAGGGTCTTGGCCCTTTGATAGCTCCGCCCCACACATACGTAGCTTAAGCAACCCAGTCAACTTCTGTGAAACAAAGCAGTACCAATGTTACACCGTCTATATGGGATGCGAGTGGTGCAACAAAATACTATAGAAATCATTATAATCAGAAACTTACATGGGAGGCAAGCAACGAGACAAATCTCTGACAGAAAACTGCTGCAGCGTTCTATTTATGATGCGCTTACATGAATTTCAAATGATTTTCAACGGTTGCTTTATCACTTCCAGTGTAACGCACCTGTCTAAAGGGCCCAAATCTTTTTCTAAAGCATTTTTTGAAAAATTGTATACCCTGCCTTTAATTAGTAAGGTTGTTGTTAAGTTTAGGTATTGGATTAGGGATGTAGAATAAGGTCATGCAGAATATGTGCTTAAATATAAGTACTACAGTAATAAACAGCCAATATGTTATTAACAGGCATGCTATTATGTGTGGGGTAGAGCCATCAAAATAGGGGCGAGACCCTTTTGGAGTGTGGGCGTGTTTGTTTTGGTGATTTCAAATATCAACATTGCCGTCCTGAAATCTTTACCCTGCCTTTAAGGTTAAAGTTGACTCAAAAATTTAAATTAGCCCATTTTACTGACCCTAAAAGCATTTCTAGTTGTATATGACTTTCTTCTTTCAGATGAATTCAGTCAGAGTTACAGTGTATGAAAAATGATCCTTGCTCTTCCAAGGGGAGTGGGAATGGGAGTAGGCGGGATTTAGGACTTACGCATCACACACTTGCATGTGAGATATGCTAGTCTCGTGAATTTGTTTACAGCAGCAAAGAAAGCAAAATGTTTCCTTACTTTTTGCTGGCTTATATTGAAATCCTCCAAAATTTCTTTAAAAATACTTGATTTGTGCTTCTAATTTGTGATCGGCGTTGTGTTTTGCTGTCCTCTCCTCTACGCTTCCATGTTCGTTACTCATCACTGGTAAATGCGCAACACATACATACATCATCCACCGGAATGGCATCCGCTTCTAACAGTTAACAGAAGTATATATAACATTTTAATTGGATAGTTTTCTAACAAAACCAAAAAAACCTGGGGCCTTGAGGCATATTTTAATATGGATGCGCTCACTTTATTTGATGTCTTTTCGACTGTTGAACCAAATCACTATTTTATTCCCATTTTAGTGCTTGGATAATTTTTTATATAACTCAGATTGGATCTGTCTGGAAGAAGAAAGGACCTAGGACGCTTTTTGAGGGCTCTTTTTTATTTTTGGGTGAACTAACCCTTCAAGTGTGGAAAACTACAACTGTAAGATACATTAACCATAAGATAAATTTAAACCCATGGCTATTCAACAGTTGTTTACAAGTTTGAAACCTGCTTATTGGATCAGTGAAGACAGTTTTCAATGATATGACACTACATATTTCTTTCTGGAAAGCTTGTGACTTAACAGCTGTTCATCATCAGCTAATATCTCACAGAGGGCAGTGACAGTCACGCTGTAGGGCAGACTGCAGGTTTCACCCCTGAACTTCTTTATGAGAGTGGTATTCCAGGCGACTGATTCTGGCCTGTGCTCTGATGACTAATTGATTGGTGTTAATCTGCAGCTAAATGAAATATTCAGTTGATTCAGGGAAAGGCAGACAAGACTTGATAGGTCATGTGACCCTAGAGGTCATGTGATAGGGCTGCGTGAGAGAACTCATTAGCTGGCCTGATGAGCAGCGGGCTGTTGGCTTGTTAACCCTGCACAGGATTGGTTTCACTCCCAAACCGGCCTGGTCACAATCCCGAACTGTGGATGGAACAATACGCCTTTTCTTTTTTCTTGCTGGGCTGCCCACAGTTATCCATGCAGTTACAGTTAAACTGCTCAAGCTCCTGAAAACAAATTATAATGTCCTTTTGTCTCCTCAGCTCCGTATTATTATTACATGGCCACTGTCCATACCGTGACACTTGAATGCGTGCACGCAAATGCCCACCCTTCCCCCCACCATTTCATCTGCGGAAATGGCCCTGTGCTCTGCAGCACACGTGAAAGTGCACTCCAGTCTTTCAAAAACACCTTCACTTTGCTCTCAGCGGCAAAGCCTTTGAACTGCTCCTTTCAAAAATGCTGCCCTTGTAGCCATGAATAATATTTGCCAGGTGTTAGAGAGAGTGAGTGAGCGAGAGACGGAGAGAGAGAGATGGAGAGAGAGCAAGGGAAGAGCTGTCTAAGGTCCTGGTGCTTGAGGTGGAGGGAGCAAGAGGCCTGCTTATTAGTTGTCGTTTATTGGTTCCTTGACACACACTCACACACACACAAATGAATACACACACACACACACACACAATGTTACACGATTACACAAACATGCTCACAGGCGCACACATAAACAAGATGAAAGATGAAAGGCCTGGCTTTTCCATATACCTTTAATTTAGAGTTAAAAAAGGGAGGGAGTAGGGAGCTGGTGAGTTACGGTACATGTATAAATATGGAAGAAGTCGCATGAAGGATCTCCACACTCTTACGCAATTACTTTACTCTTTATTTAATCATAATTGGTTAATAATTTTGCATTACTTATCAATTTGCTGTTATTAGCAGGCTCATGACAATAAATTATGTTGGCTGTACTAGTCAATACCTTTTATGCAGTTTAAAAGACTGATTTTAGCGAACAACAATAATTTTAAATGTCATGTAAATGCTTTATGACTTTTTTTTAACAGATTAACAGACATACATAACACATTTTACTTGGCTTCGTCCAGCATGTAAACATGTTATTGGGATTACAATTGGGCTCTGCTTTTTGTGATTGAAAGACAGAAGTGATGCATCTTGTATATTTAAAGCTTCAAATAAAGAAGGGATGAATGAAATTAAATGAAATTAAATTCCTTATTCACTGTGAGGTCTTAGACAAAGTGATTTTCCCATAATTTTTAAATCAACATCAGTTTAACTCATAATAGGTTTTAGTTGCGGATTATTGTAACTGTAATAGTTGTAATAATAACCACTTTAATAAAAATTAATATGACAACTATGCATGATATCCAGAATATGGAGTTAAATAGTCATTTTTTTGTACTAGAGACCAGGGGTGTCGCTAGACACCTTTTTAACAAACGTGTTTGACATAAGAATTATGATAATGATAATATTTCATGTCATGCGTTTTCCATCAGCTTTTTTTTAACTGTTTGCAATTCAGTTTGATTCTTTTCTATTAATTCATTTGGTTCACTCGTTGGCATTGATTTTTCACACTAAACATAAATGGGATACTTTATTAGTCAGAAATGAGGATGGATATTTACCTACATTTTGCTGCAGGAAACAAAACTTGCAAATGTCGTTTAACACTCAAAAAAAAAAAAAAAATTAGTTGTAACTGATTTCTCAGGACTTGGTAGATGCTTATAATAAACAAAAGAGTAAACCAAAAATGGAAACAAAGAACACAAGTAAGAAAACACAAAGACAGAGAGAGCGTGACATGAGCCCAACACCATCACCCCCCACTTGCAACCGTTTATTGTACAGCCGGGCCATACTGAAACCCAGCTCTCCTCTCATACTAGCTCAAGGTGGCTCTCATGAGCTAAACACTAATTGAAAGCTCTGGCGGTTTGAATGTGAATTCTGAGAGCAATGTTTGAATGGTGTCTGTCCTTGGGTTCAGCATCATGAAGAGTGAGCGAAGGGCTGTGGAAGGCTGTGTCTGTGCATGTCCTCAGGTTGACGGTTTCAACCCACACACTCTCTCAGTCATGTGGCCTTGACTAAACTTCCATTATACGACGGTGTGACCCCATAATGAGTTCGGTGCCCTGGCCTTGAGTGGAATATGCACCACTGCACCATTGTACACAGGAATATAGTCTCGGATGGGCTGAGAATGCCACAGCTTCAGTCCTCTACCACAGGTCCCTCCAGAGTCTAAAGTGAGGAATTATGTTCTCACGATCTACTGAAATATATAGATGTGTGCTCGGACAAGTGAGGCCTGCGTCAGCTCACGAACCACCAACGTATGGCGTACCTCTGCGCATTATCGATCTACAAGAAAATACATGAGCAGCTCTTTTGTCTTCTCAAGGCCTGAGGAGCAAACTTTCTTACAGCAAGCACACAATCACGTAGCTCTGCCATACCTTAGAATGGAGACCCAGAGTTATTCTACAGGTCAGCGGTGGAGTGATAAACGCTGGGCGCGCACATCTCTCAGCCATTGTTACCTACACAATAAGACGCTGTGCTGAGCTCTGCCATAGAGAAGCTTGAGGTAATTTAATCCATTGTGAATACCGATAATGACAATGTTTATTTCAGATGGAGACATCAGTATTGACTGTAACGCAGTACAAAATTGCCATGCACCACAGGCCACACCAAATAGAGCTGCCATCCAGCTATGCAGAAGAGCAGAGAGCATGCATTTGCGCACAATTGTGTGTGCGTTGACTATCGTCGATGCTATTTTTCCAACTGACAACTGCTCCGGGGCGACATGAAAAGGTAAGTACATTTTGCAGTCTATTAGTATATACTTACAAATGCAAACCAAATGAAACTTAAATGAAATGCAGTTTTTATTTGTAAATTACTTTAAAGAGCTCAAGATGATGAGGCTTTTTTTCTCAAAACACAAAGGAATTTTACTGCAGCCACAGAAAGGAGATCTGAAATAATATGGAATGGAGTTAAATAAATAAAAGCGGTCATTTCTGATTGTTGGCACGCAAAGGAGAGACCTATTTCTATTGCACGGAAGACGGCGCTTGTAAAACACTTTGCTGATGGAGGTGAGCACTTGATCCTATATAAATAATACACACAACCGAAAAAGAAATAAAGTAAATAAACCATACCATTAATAGAACTATGAGCATGAGGGCTCTGAATAGGTCCTTGCTGACCTTGATTTAAGACAGAAACACAATGTGACAAAAATGTGAGGTGTTTGAGGACATGTTATTTTTTTTTTTTCTCGTTATTACACTTATGCACACTCACCCCCCCCCCCCCCTCACGTTTCACTATCCCATTACCCACAACCCCCCTTCGTTCCTCAGAGAGATGCACCTGAATAGGAATAGCATGTTCTTTAGATTTGCATCACAGGCTCTGAAAGCTCTCTGAATGGAAGCTCTTCAGCGAGCTGCACACCTTGTTCTGCAAGGCTAATTAAGGCCCAACAATTAGCCATGCAGGAATCAGGACCGTTGTTTCCTCGCTGACATTTGTAACTGATAAAGTCGAAGAGAAAGGCCGTGTCACGCTGATGGGGATGAACAAATCGTTCTCATTTAAAATGCACCAACCGAAATCTTACTTCGCTCGCCGCTTTTTCAGACTGAGCTGAACTTTGGCCGTTAGCTCCCGGCCTCTTGTGCTGACACCTAATAAGCATAAAATCAGATAAGACATGGAGCATGAGGAAACAAGTGAGGGTGTCGAGCTAGAACACAACAGGACAGATGTCTTACTCAGCTGGTTCAAAGGGAAGCTAAAGAACACTGGGGCTGCTAATGTGATTTAGCTAGAATGCATTCAGGTTAAAGGTTACAGTGAGACCGCCGGGCAGCAGCAAAACAGATGACAACTGTGAAACTAACCATGACAGATGGGAATTAAAGTGACTGACTGAACTCACACAGAACCATGTCAAGAGTCATTTCCTCTGGTCTTGCAAACACTTATCTTAATCTCTGACAGCAATGGGACTCACATATAAAAAAGGGATTACGTTTGTTTTATTCTGTCCTTTAGATACGTTTATGCACAAAGAACAGCGCAACGGTTTAATGGTTTTTATCATTTAGCTATTAAATGTATAGTCTTAAAAATGTAATCCTTGGATGATTTTATCAGAAGAAAAGTGAAGATGAATGTGAAATCAAACTGACGATGCTTACCCTTAATCAAATTTAGACTTTCCTCAGACAAGCCATTGTAGTCTTTTACCTATTGTTTCCTTGTCAAATCCTGGCAATGCAAGCACTTGATGAGAAACAAATTCAATACATATCAGGCTTTCAGACCAATTAGTCTATTTTTCTAAGACCAATCCGAAAGTCATCAGTCACAGTATGAAAACTTCACAACAAGGTCAAACAAACCAAAAAGACATCTAGGTTTAGAGTTCTGAATAAAAGCAAAAGGTGAGGTTTTTCTACTAAAGAAAACTGATTAAAAATACTAACAAATAGCCACATTTCAGATGTCAGGTTTCTGGAGTGAATCGTAATAATTATACAAAACAAATCAATTACCACCAAAAATGGAAAATCCAGTACTATGTCGAAAGGTCATGGGGAAATGCATTTAAAACCTACACGCCACTACATATTTCACACAAATCAAGATTATACCGTTCCAGAAATGAATTATAAGGATTTATTTCAGAAAAGAAATATTGAGAGTTAAAAGATAAAAAAGATTGTTGTCCCTCATATAGCATGGTTTTTGCACTGCTTGTTTTGGGTTTTATCATCAATAATTGCACACTGCTTTTTTAAATATTACATTAGTTTCAGATTTAACAAGAAAAATGAGGGTTAAAAGGAGGACAAGGAAAAATAATAATGAAGAGACTGTTTAAATCCTTAAAATCTATTTTCTGATGCACAAACAAGGAATTTAAGAGAGAGAGAGAGAGAGGGGTGCCCTGAAAGGGTTAAACTCGAGTCTCCAGCTTTTATGCTATCATCCTTAGTTAAATTGAAGAAGAAATTAGCAGAGCAATTACCACTTTAAATTGGACTAATTCCTCTGGTCTTGTCACAGCTGTATTCCAAAATATGTGTTTTTTTCCTTCCCCATCTAGCACACTGTTATTAATTTTTCTAATTTGAATCTTTGCCTTTTCACCAACTGACACCTGGGGCTGCTGATGGGGCGCCTCTGTCAGACCTCTTTCAAATTCGCACCCCTCCTCATTCCCTCTCTCACCCTCCCTCCCTCAAAGGAACATACTGTATGTACCATATTTAATCCAACACACCATTTTCAGCCCTTTATCTTTATCTTTTCAACGTTTACATTTTCTAGCAGCTGTTCGACATCTACCTCTTTCTGCACAAACCCCAAAACACATTAGAACTCAAAATGTGCAAAAGGTCACAGGAAAGTGTTCTGGATATATTTACGGTGTTATGTTCTTCTTCTAGTGTTTCGTTGACAGTATTTGAAGAAATAAATATAAATGTTATCTATGTATTGCTGTGCTTTTTACTCCTCGAGAGCTTCTCATGCATCCAAATTGTGATTAACCTCAAGCGTACTTATTGACTGGTTGTCTATTGCTCCATTCCCCAGGTGCTAGCTCTGATACACTGCGTCTAGAGACCAGGTTTATAGGATTAGGTCTGACAGCTTATTCGGTCTGCTCACTGGATCTGGATACATTCACCTTTGCCTCTTGTTGTTTCTCCGTATGTAACCGAAACAATCAATCTTATTATGGGAGTCTTACAGAGGATAGGACATCTGTCGCCCCTACTGCTTAACTGACTTAAACCAGAGCAGACAGTGATGTTTGATGCATTGAAACCCAGATCATTGATCCCCCCCACGCAGGATTTAGGATCGTAATTAACCCTTGATTGGAATAACATCCAGTCAATAGTCAATAATAGACTTTGCTCATCAATATCGCCACAAGGGTGGTGATATTACTGTGCTCAGAGATAGCATGAGGCTTAATTAACCCGATTCATCTGTACTCTCGCTGCTTTCATCCTTTAAGGACATATCAGATTGACTGTCTGAAGCTGCGCTCTGGAAAGTATTGGAAAATGTCATTTGTTGAGAGTGGGCGTTTGGTTATAACATTGCATGACATAGGTTCCTGCACAAGTTGTGTGGTGTGAACACGTTTAGTATCTTTCAAACGTTTATGCGTCTAATATGAATGTGGTAAAAGGTTGAGGGTTTTTTGGTTGAGGTTCAGAGGACATAAACTATAATAATGAGGAGCAGGTGGGTAGTCAGTCAATGTTTAGAAATTAGCTATGTAAAGCTAACCGTACATTTATACTGGGCTCAGATGCTTTCGAAATCATTTTTTTACAGTAAGTAAATCTGCCAATTCTATACTCAGACCATGATCCTCAACTATTGCCAAAAATTACAAAACCCCACCTTATTTTTGATAGCCCATCCCCAATCTTCACCTTTTAAAAAAGCATGTTGCTGCCAAGGCTGTTGCATTAATGCAAACCTCCTCCATTTTCCAAGGAGATCATTTACCTGTCTCCAAAACAATTTAGTTTTCAAACCTGAGATGTGACGATTGGGTTATGAATCTGCCCGAGACGTTCGTGAAATGATTAGCATTTTCTGAAGAAACCTCTGAGAAACCTCTACAGTAGCAATAGGACCCTGATCTGCCACAACATCTTTATATCTCACCCCAGATTGAGGTTTAGATGTAGGCTCTGCTAATGCTTACAAAACTTACTTAAGCATCATTCACTAACTCCGTATCAGTAATCGTCACCCAAAAGTAGGGGCAGATTTGCCAGGCAGGAGAAATCAACTTCACATTGTTGAAAGATCTGAAACATGCAGATTTATATATCAATATAAACTTCTTAGGTAATACTTTAGCTATGCACTCAATTATATTCAATTAATAACCTCTTTGTGCTAAAATCATTACCGCAATAAAGATGCTTAGTTGACATTCCAGTTCATAGATAACTCTTCCATTAAGCAAGGCCTGGGCTGATCGGCTCAGTGAACCAGAAAAGACATTTGGAGTTTCTAAAACTGCCAATTAATTTCACAGTCAGAACAAAAAGGTTTTGAGAGTACTATTACTCTATTGACTTAATATGGGTTTAATTAATGAATTTAGTTCATAAAGAATTTTTCTGAAACATTTATAATTAAGATAAATATTATTTTAAATAAACTGTGCGTTCACACAAATTAATTACATGTGAAGCCATGCCATTTAATATATTCTCATGCGCTTTGTTTAGTATATTATAAAAGCAAGCGTTTTGGTGCTGCATTGATGCTTATTATTTAAATCCAGAATGAACAGGGGCACCAGATAACATCAAATTAGTCTATGCAATTTCAGGATAAGCACAAAGTTTTAATATTTAAGACATATTTTTCTGTTTAAATAAATGTAAATAAGCATTGTTTCTAAAATCTTTACAATTTCAAGATGACAGCGATTGCATGGAATTTCTTGGCAAAGCCTTGTACTGTCCTTACCCTGTAGTGACTGTCAATAGATGGGAGGCTCTTGTTCCACAGTGCAAGCCAAGCTCATTTTTATATTGAAAATTCTGCCTTTTGCATCTCATATACGAAGAAAAACAATGCTTGTACACTGTAAAATTTGTACACTTACAGGAATAGGATCGATGGAGGAGTCAGTACACAATGAATTTAAATGTGTGCATGTGATTTATTTATTGAGCGCTCTTATCGTTTCCTTTCAAGAATGGCAAGCTGGTATTGTGGGTGGCTTCTGGGTTCTTTCCATATCCAATTTTTGCCTGAATCTACAGTATCTAGATGTTTTTAACATTATCCAGTTTTTCCCTCTATAACAACGCAATTAAGTGTCATGACCACATTTGCCGCTTTAACCAGGAATTTAGAATTGAATGACAGCGACATATCTCTGTCTCCATAAGCACTCTCTCTCTCTCTACATCCATTCCTCTTTTTCTCTCACTCACAGCTGACATAATAGAATCAAAAAATCATTAACCCAATATCTAGAAGGGGGACATTGAGTTTGACCAATTTTCATTTTCCGAGATTCCCTTTCTTTTCTCTTCTTTTCTTGTAAACTGCTCAAACAGCAGATTACTTTCACTGCAAAGTAAGAAAGTCTTCACAAAACACTGATGTGAAAAACGGAGAAAAATATTAAGTAGAAAAAAAATCTCAACCAACTGAAAACTGCCAAATTATTTTGATTTGAGGTCAAACTATGTGTGTTTGTTTGTGTGTGCATTTGAGTGGCCGAGCTCTTGTGTCAGGTCTGTGTGTGAGAGAGAGGTGTGGTGGTGCGGAAGAGCGATCTGAGAGTACTTACTGTCAAATGGAGGATGAGAGGGGCGTGAAACACAGCGCTGTCCCTTTAACCTTTGACCCCAGCTGAGACAGAGTTTGAAGTACAGGAAATGGGAATAACCTCTGACACGCACAAATAAACGGACGCACTAAGACAAATGAAGACACAAACACAATGGAGATTTCATAAATAAGAGAGAGAGAGAGAACAGAGAGCTACAGTGCTTTGAGTGATGTAATCATCCTCCAAGCAAAATCCACCTCAGGAAGCTTATCAATTACAGAGAGGCATCTCATATAGCGCACATGTACTCACAGCTATGATCAAACAGACTATCACACAACAAAAGAAAATAAAGGATGGATTGCTTTTCCCCGGCTTTTCCTAATTCCCTGTCAGCTTTGACTAAAGGTCCTGCAATGCTAATCTCTCACGCTACAGAGGGAAAATGTCAGTTCTGTATCCGCTTTATCTGGAATTACAGATATACTGGAAAAACTTCCCATCAGATAAGAGTCCATCTACTCCATAGGGAAGAAGTCGTCGCAGCTGCCTTCCTCTATATCTAAGAGGACGATAGCAGCTTGACTGGACTACTGGCAATCAAAATGGTCCCCGACTCATTACAACATATTACTGCTCCCTTTCTTTCCTTAACCCCTCTGTCGCCGCCTCCGCCTTTCTTTGCTAATTCCAATTCCGTCTCTTGTCAGACCGGAGACTCCTGTCAGATAGCGCAAACTTGCTGGACATATCATCAGATGTCTGTCCTGATTCAGGACGGCCTTATTCAGTACCCCACCAAAAATGATGACGGTGCAACAGTCTCGTATAAACGGAGCAAAACAGAGCTCTTGGGTTTGGAGATGGCGCAAGGTTGTTCTTTTTCTTTTCTGGCCGGTTCTCCTCTTTATCGTCGTCACATCTTAATTTATAACCGAGTCGTCATTATCACGTCTGTCAGCCTTGTTTAACCTCTCCTGATCTCCCATGATTCCCTGCTGGCTGACAGACATGATTGCTTGCCTTCTGTCCGCCTGCTGATAGGAGCTGAGTGATTAGCCCGCCTTCTACAGCTAGACAATGATGCATTGGAGTCAGCAGTCTGGACTACATATTAATGAGAGGGGTTGTGAGACTTTGATAAGACTGGGCAATGATACACTTTGGGAAATTTGGGGGTGGCAGCGAGGAGGTGGAGGCAACAGGGAGGGAGGAGACGAAGAGGGGTAACAGTATGATGCTTTCAGGGCCATTTAGCTATTACCAGCAATAACTGCTACATATACTGCATAAATCAAACAAATTAAACATGTCTCGCAGTGCATATCACCTTGCACATCTGAAAAGGGGTAACAAGCATTAAATACTATGTCAAATGCTATACTCCATCTCATTTCCAGTGGCTCTACCAAAAAAGAATGATCAATTTGTATTTTTTTCTTAACAAAGGGAATATATGCAAGAAGCTATGATGCAGCTAAAATGTAACTTGATATTTTTATAAGCACACTTGATGAATGATAATGATTGCGTACAATAACGCCATTTAAATAAACTCATCTGTTTTATCCTGCAAGATGGCATTTTGCTGACAAAATGTTAAATGTAAAAAAAAAAATTATTATTAGAAAAGTGTACAAAAATGATGTACACGACCCTAATGATAACTATCAGTTCTGGACAAATAATACAAATAATGGTGTGAACTGATATTTACTGTCTTTAAAAAAAATATATGAAAGAAAAGTGAAAAAATGAGACCAACTAAAATGCACACTTTCCCTTTCATATCCGTATGAACTGCACCTGAAATCTTTACGTCAATCAAAAAGGTCCATAGACACAATTCTGCATGTACAGAAAATACAGTACAGTCCATTTTAATGCAGTCTCGTGGAGTGTTTATCAAGCTTTTTTCTCTAAATAAATATGATATCACATACTGTATTTACTCCTCTTTAACAAAAGCAAGCTTTATACACTGTGTTATATTTCTTAACAGTGAGGAATTCAAGTGAGCATTCTTGACATGCAGAAAAGATTTTGCTCTCTCCAGAAAGCTCTATTACGTCTGAGAGTAAAATAACAATAAGAGAGTGAAAATGTTTTCTGGCCACCCAGGCCTGCCTCCCATCTATCCTTTCAAAGCAACTAATGGCTACTTGATCCTAAATGCTCTGTTTGTACAACTCTCTGAATATGTGTATTCTGCAAGATGGATGAAGAGAGAGGGAAAGGAAAAAGACGAGAGAGTGGCAGACGAAATGAGACAGAGATATTCTCCAAACGATTCTGTCAAATGTCACATCGGTGCACAGCGACGGGAGAGAGGGGTGGGCTGTGCCATTTCAATGAGAGGGGTCACTGGATTTCTGGGGGCATATGGAGAGAAGTTAATATCACTCTTTACCATCATCACGTGACTCCATCCCACTTTTCTGATTCTCTCTTCTTACTTAAATCACAAGCTTTAAGGGAAGGAAATTGTTTACTAATAATTTAATTCCTTCATAATCTAAATAATCACAAAATATTTTTTTCTACTGTATTAAAACCTTAAAGAAATTTGCCATCTAAGGTCTCTATATCCGAAAAGGATTGTACATTAATCTTATATAGTTTCTGTTTATCTGTTTTTAAACAGATGGCAACAAAGTATCCTTCTCATACAGCACTGAATAAAATGAGTGCAAACATTTTTAAAGCTCTCTTACTGCATGTTTGTTATAGCAACTCAAACGTGTGTGTGTGTGTGTGTGTATTTGATATAAATAAGGAGGGGGCAAGAGGCCACCCCAACCCATACACACACACACACACACACACAGGCCTAACAAGCCCCTCCATCCCTCCGCCTACCCATCAGCAGGGCTGCATGCCAATAATTTCTCCTTACATTTGAGTGGGCTCCAGTTAAACTCAGGCACTAATGGGGTTTTTTCCAGATAAGAAATTACCAGTGCTGGTCGCTCCTTTGTCTCTCCCTGGGAGCTCAACTGCCGTCGCTACGGAAAAAGGCCTCGGTTACCAGAGAAACGGAGAGTGTGCTACCCGGGTCTCCATGGTAAAGAACAGAGCATTTTGTCACAGACCTCTTTTCAAACCCTGAACAGGCTTTAACAGTTTGGCCACAATCAGGACAAAATGTAGGCCTACACCATTATTTGTTACAGGAGAATCTACCATATGCTTTCACTTTTCACGGTCCCAGACTTCACAATCATTGCAAAATCCACAGTATACATCCACCGGCCAATTTGCACAAATGTAAATAAAAAAAAACTCTATCTCACTCTCAGAGCAAAATATTTAATGCACTACATTAAAATCATGGTCAGGTTATATAAGCTTAGCATTAGAAGAAGAAAAAAAACGCAATGAGAAACATTTTGCATATACACATTCATGGCAAATTTCAATAATTAAATTATCTAATTTAAATTATTTTATAGCTTATCAGTTGCATGATCTTGGAACAGTTCTTTTTATTTTTTAAATACTATATTTTCTACAGTCTACAGTCTACAAAATGTTCAAATTGGCTAAGAAAAGTTTGGCATGATATTTTAGCCATGCCTTAAATAACACCTGTTTCCAAAAGTTGTTTGTCTTCTAGCAAACATTTAGCAATACTAAGTGATTCTGATTGTCTTGTAAAAGCTGTATTTCAATATTGGCTTTACAAAGTCTGTTTCATAGACTGCTATCTGTTCTCCAAAAAGCACCCAATGAAGGTAAAAGCCAACGGCCTTCAAACTGTCATTATGTTGATGCTAAATTTTACTAAATGACACAAATATGTTTTACCGATTGAGCTCGAACTTAGCCACAATGGCTAAAACTATTTTAGAAATACCTAATTAAATAAAAAATTACGAGTTTAATGGACAGAAATAAAAAATAGACTGTTATTTTAAAGGAAACGCAGAGGCGTTTGGTTTTCTCGCGTTCAGTTTCTGTCTCGGTTTCCTCCGAAGTAACACACTTGCACTCACTCTCTATTTCTCACTTGAAAAGAGATGAGAGGTGAATGAATTGAGGTGGAGAGGCAGAAGAGGAAAGGGGGAAACTGTGAGAGGCAGCAGCTATTCTCTGAGAGAAAACACGGGCGCCGGTAGCCTCCATTTCACTTCAATCACGGCGAGGGAAACAGGGAAATTACAGCGCACACAAAGACACTAGCGCCGTAATTTCAGGATAGACAAACCCTGCAATAAAATTACCCAAATTACCGGCGTGTAGTGAAAGTGCTGCTCACCGCTAATCTTCCAGTGTCAGCAGCAGCCGCTCCATCACCGGCGTCCCGCCGCAAGCGCGAGCTCATCCGCGCTCCTGTCATTATCGCGAGCGCGCGATCACTTTTACCAGGTGCTCACTCATGAGAGCGAGCGACTACCGATGCACCTTTCATTTCTCTCAGATGTTTAAATCATTAGCCCATTTCACACAAATTATGGGGCACAATTTAACAGATACAGGAAAGAGGAATAAATCGAGCATTAATAATAATAATAATAATAAATTAAATGCTCAAACTCAGTATTTAGTAAAAGACACTTGATCCCAGTAATTTAGAAATAATTATCGGAAAGCAAAACAATTTAAATACACTGAAGTGGACTTAAAATAAGGTTTCATTTTTAATTAGTACTTTCCTTCCTTGCATTGAAACTGCAATATCATTTTTAAAATGTCAAAATCAGAAACATTCACCCAAGTAGTGAAATAAATTCGTTAGATACGATAATTGAAACACATGACTATTAAATTAAATGTTTATAAAATAGATTTTTAAATATATAATTATATACTGTTACTTTTTTTTTAATTATGGGATGCTTAATAAAAAATAAAAAATAAACTTAACTCTTTGTATGCTTAGAATTACTGTAATGCCAACCTCAAAATACCAAATCAAAAGCATTTCCCCCCCCCCTGAACTGCAGCAAGCATGCTAATATTCATTTAAATAGTTTTTGCATGTGCCTTGTTGTGTTCTACTCATAATCCTCTCTGTTTCTGCATCTGAGATATAGATCATCTGGAAACAAAAGCAGATTTTCTGCTGTTCAGTTATTGGTAAGATGGCACTACAGTTGGCGTGGGAATTTAAGCCCCAGGTCATGATTTCTGTATAGATTTCAGCTCTAACCTAAAAACATCAGCCAAACTCCTGCTCAGTAAAAACAGCGACGGAGCATCATATCAGGGTTTAATTGCGTTAAACAATAAAAAGTTCTGCAACAGCCTGAAACTGTTATTGTATCTACCATTTTTTTTATTTCCCTAAAATGATCTTTATATTACAACAAAAGCCTTTATTCATTTCAATATTTATTTATTTATTAAATGGTGGTTCCCCAAAAAAATATTACGATAATCACTTTTAAAAATCTGTTTTCTCTCTCTCTCTTTACTTTCCTCCATATTTAATGTAGTGCAGCGGAAGGTTAATCTGTTCAAGAACAAAGATGTTGTGAACAGACAGAGAAATAGCTGTTCTTGACCTCTTTCTTGAGATGAACTCTGTTTCTGTTGTCTCATTCAAACAGTCCTAAATGCTGGAGGAAAGAAAAGCTTTATTATCAAATGCTAAAAACAAACTATTATTGAACTACTGAATCGCATCAAATTGGATTGGGTGACCACAAGTAGTATGATCTGATTGCAGGACAAAAAAAAACACTTTCAAGGAGAATCACTCCCATTTTTCATGCTCCTCTGAATGTCGATGCACTGCAACTCTGAAACAAAAAGCGACAAGATGAATACTTGCTGAGGATTTTTTCAGCACATCCTCAGGAACGACATCAAAACAACAGAGCACTTTTGATAACTCCTCTGTTTCCAGACTTCCTGCTGTGAAGCAGGAAACGTTCCAGCTGCCCACAACCAAAGTGTATGCTGAAGTTTTAGTGACAGAGCGCACAAAGGCGGAAGCCACAGACACAGAGCGATTTCACTGTCTCCATCACCTCCCCAACATCTTATCCTGCTGTTCTAGCTAGTATCTGCCGGAGTCAGTCCGTCTTGATCTCTAAGCGGCTTTATGAGTGGACTTACCTCACATTAAAACAAGTGGAATAATAAGTATAGCTACTCACAGGATTGTGCTGCACTTTTAAGAATAAGGTTCCGAAAATAAGGTTTCACAAGAACCATTTAAAGAACCTTCCAGTAAACAGTTCTTTATAGAACCTTAGTGTGAAGAACACTACAATATAAAGAATCTTTTTTTGTAATAGAAGGATTCCATTTATGTTCTTCATGAAACCATCAATGTCAATAAAAAACTTGTATTTTTAAGAGCGTGCTATGGACTGCCAGGGTTATTTGGTGAACTGAGATCTATATGAATGACCCTGGGGGTGTTAAAGTGCACATTATCAGCTGTAACACTGCATGATATTCTTCACAGTAACATCTCGCCCGTTTTGTGGTCACGGTGGGAGAACTGCACAGTAACATAGTAATTTATAGTACGGTTAGTGTGTTGTGTGGTTAGCTGGGTGTGACAAAAAGGGTGAGTAATTGGATTGTGTGTGTGTGTGTGTGTACTGCTCATGCTCAAGGCCTCGCTGGCTGGCTGCAGACTGGATGCATTTGTTGGGGAAGATACGGAGGAGCTGCTCTAAGAGAGCTAATCACCAGAAAGGGGAGAGACCATGACACACACTGTGATTGACACACAATGGCCGTGGATTCTCTCGCTCTGCTCCACTCATCTCTTCTCGCTCTTTCTAAAGAAAAGAGAGAATGAAGAGACAGGAGGAGGGGGGAGGGGGGGGGGGGGGGTAGAGGAGGAGGGGGAGTGGGACGGATGGAGGGTTGTAGGGAGGGGAAGGAGAAGTGAAATCAGTCCATCAAACCTGTAACTTAACCGGGGTAAAGAACGACGGGGCCGGTGTAAGTAAACATAGCCTCATTTACAGGCACGTGCACACACAAACACACAACGCACCCTCGTAAACACTGCAAAGGGCAGGATTTGAGAGGATTATTTCCCATCAGCTGTTTAAACAGGCCCTTACACCAGCCTACTGATGGGATTGTGCTCTGATACTGTGGTAGGCAGATAATGTTCACAGTCTGACACACATGCTGCCTGTCTGATACTGCAACACAACAAAGCGGGGCCAAAACAAACCGTGATACCTTGCTAAATTTAGCAACATATAGTTTATAGGTAAGATGCCCCAAAGAATTACAACAGGAAGCCGTGAGTTGCATGTTACTGGTATTAATATTTTTCAGTTCAATACTTATTATAATTATTCAGTAATTCCATGAACTAAATGTACATTGCGGACATTTACATTACAAGCTAATTAAGTCATTCAATTTGAAGTCACATTGTTGTTACTGAGACATTTCTTACATTCTATTTATATGCTTGTAAATAAGTCATGGACTAAATCTACCTTTCAGATAAATCTCTTTTACTAGGACGGTGTCATTGTTTAGTATTCAACCAAATTGTCAAAGCAATTTTGTATAGAATAATTGATTTAGTATTTTACATTAATTACATTTTTCTGCGTTCTATAAAAGTTTACCCAGGGGGGGATTCTTGTCCCAGATAGGACAACATCTTACCCCAGTAGTGGGTAATTATAATATTATTAATTTTACATTTTGTGCTATGACAGCTGAATTAGTAAATTATCCTATTTATGTCCCTTAAAGAGACAGTTAAACCAAAAATAAAAATTCTGACATTATTTACTCACCCTTGTGGCGCTCCAAACCCGCAAGACTTTAGTTCATCTTCGTAACAGAAATGTAGGTATTTTTATCAAACTGACCCTGACCCAGTAACACTACTGAAATGTTGCCAATATGGGTAGCAAGGATATTATTAAAATAGTCCATTTGACATCAGTGGTTTAATCATAATGAATCTACAGGGCGATAGGAAACAAAAATAACAACTTTATTCAACAATTTCTTATCTTTTTTAAGTCAATCTTCACCACACGTTCATGAGATTGTACAACACGTGTGGTTCTGCTGATGCAGGAGTTGGCGTTCTGATGTAAAACCTGGATGCGTGACTGAATGTGTGTTAAAGACTGATACGGAAGAAAAGAAATTGTTGAATAAAATAATTCATTTTGTTTTCTTTGTGCAGAAAAAATACTCACGTGGACTATTTTAATGATGTACGTGCTACCTATCTTGGCCTTAAACATGTCAGTTGCATTGCTTTGTATGCAGGGTCAAAAAGCCTTTTTTCATCAATAATATCTTAATTTTATTTTTTTTTATGAAAAAGTACTTACACTATTGAAACAACAAGAATTACTTACAGAATTTCATTTTAGTGTTGAATTAATCCTTTTTAATATAAATATAATACACTATCATCCTGCACATGCTGAACATGTATTTAAATCTGTTACAGTTTAAAAGTAAATGCACATTGTTTTCAGCAAAGGGCAACTTCAGCCATTATACCTAAGAGACACTGGATTTCTGAGTTTATTTGTTAAGCTGCAAGTAGAACCTCTGCCTGTCAGGACCAATTTCTCACAGCTCCTCAAATATGACTGTTTTAAATCATATTAAAAGCATTTTGACCAAGCACTTCTTGCAAATGGACAGGACATCTCTCATCTGAGTGCAGTTTTCCAACTCTATCATTTCTCCATCTGCAGAGTGCATGTGTTTGCATCAGGAGGATCACAGACACACGAGAAATGATTGGATAATGATATAGAAAGGAGGAAAAAACGCCTCTAGATCTCTCTCATCTTCATGGCATTGTATAGAAGAGAGGGAGGTAAGAGTCAATCTGACGAAGATTATAGAGGACTTGAACAGGTGCCTGTTGTCGTGCCCTATTTCAGTAATGTACTCTAATGTAGGCTCCAAAGTGACTGGGCTGAAAGGTGTCTCACCCCCTGTGATCCAAATTATGGAGCGCACTGATGAAGGCAAGAACCTAACAAAGCCCCCAGAGCTGCAGAAACACAGATATTTAGTCTAGCTGATATCAAGCTGACTTTAAAGACGTTTCAAAAAGTGGACACACATGCATACACACATTCTTAGAAGAAACACTTCTGCATTTCTATTGCACTTTTACTGGTTTTATAACTGATGTAGACTTACAGATACTGTAGAAACAAGCTGCAAATACACATTTCAACCCAGCATGTTTACCTGCTGTGCATCTGAAAGGTTTTGAAGACAGGCTGTCCAGACCAGAGAAAATTCACCCTCAAATTAAAATGATGTGTTCATTTTCTCACCCTTATGTCATTCCAAACCTGTATGACTTCTGAAAACAGAAAGAATTTTAAATAAACATTTTGTTTGTCAACTTTTCTGTGCATTCATGCCTGTGTTTTCAATATTTTTGGTCAGGTCTTGACATTGTTGCCATTGTTTTTTTGTGTTTCATCTTGTTCTGTTCTTAGTTACCAAGTTTTACCAAGTATGGTTTAGTATTTTCTTTTGTTTAATAATAAATCATAATCTGCATTTGGATCAAGTTCTTATTTGTGCTCATTTTGTTGCGTTGCAGCTTGTTTTCATTGTTTTGCAGCTTGTTTAGTTTGTGCTGTGCTAATTTAGTTGTGTTGTGGCTTGTTTCCATTTTGTAACATTCATTGCTAATTCTCCTGGAATGACTTGCACGTACAGTAGGACAGTCAGTAGAAGGGAAATTTACAACATTTTAAGTATGGATATTTCTTACAAATATGCATCGATTCGGAGGCATTTATTCACCCCCAGAGCCGTTTGATGCACATTTTTTTATGTGTGCTCGCTTTATTTGACGTAATTTGGACTTTTAAAGCAAAACACCCACTTACTCTCATTCTAACATTTGGAAGAACAAGGAACATTTTTAATATAACTCCGATTGGATTTGTCTGAAAGAAGAAAGTCATATACACCTAGGATGCTTTGAGGATGAGTAAAACATGGGCTTATTTTCATTTTGGGGTGAACTGGTGCTTTAATCATTTCACTGGTTTATTTAATAAAATATATCTTTTCTCAATTTGACTTTAACAATTTCGCAATTTTATACTGTTTGTCACACAAGTAGCATACAAAACACCTTTGAATAAAGTGTAATCTGAATCAGTTTTAGGATGCAACCCCAGTACTCATTCATTCCATTATACTAAAAAGGGTGGCCAAATATTCCTTATAAAAAAAAAAAACACCCTTTATGCTGCATGGACAAAAAAAGGTCATAGATGTTTGGAATGAACATTGCACACGTCTACAGACACTGACCAAATGTTATATAATTTGAAGCGGCTTACAGTGCATTAAAGTCATTTTATTATTTCAGTATGCTGTCTGAATTGGGCCTTGATAGTATTAGTGAGCTACAGGAGCTCAAGTACAGGTGTTCCCAAATAAACCATAAAGCAGCAGGCGTACAGACACAAAAAGACAGGGCCCATCAGTATATAACTGTGATAAAATAAAGTGCTCATGGATGACCTCTGATTGCTTGCGGGTTATTTTGCTGTGAATTGTGGGGTTGCAGAGCTCCCCCTGTTGATCAGTTCTTAAAGTACACTATTTTCATGAAATTTGCTGACAAAACTTTTAAAGTAAAACATATTTTAAATATGCATGGCCAATACATTTAGGAAGCTAACAGTCTATGACAGGCTTCGATATTATGCAAAATCCTCACTAGATGCAAGGGAGCAAGTGAACATTCATGTCAGTAGACTTCAGCCGGTTGGAAATCCATTTTTAAAAACATATTCTAGAGTAAATACAGATGTCAGTCTATTTTTCTTTAAGATACCCTGAGGTCTCCCTCTCTTTCTCCATCTTTCTGTCTGTCTTCGCTCACTCTCCCTGTCTCTTTTTTTTCTCTGTGAGCTAATTAACCTGGTTGCTCTGTAGTAATGAGTTCTCTCTGGTGGCAGGCAAGCTCTGAAAGGGGAGGCGCAGGCTAGCGATCCTCTCTGGCCGTATCATCAGGACATTGTCAGGCCAAACAATGGGCTTATCTGCCTGCTTTTCGCCACCCCCCAATGCCCCCCCATCCACCCTCCCGATTAACAGGGAGGAACCGGGGAGATGGAGAAAAGGGCATGTCCTTGTCCAGGCCCAATAAATGTCAGGGAAAAGGCCAGGGGAGCAGCAGTACCCTATATACATTAGGATCTAGATTAAAGCAAGCAGGTCAGGATTAAGGTGGGCCAAGCGAGAGACAAAACATGCCTTTAGACATAATTTAGCATCAAGGAATAGGGGTTAGGAACATGGCGATTGTCAACAGTAGGACAACTTCACATAACATAAATGCATTCAGCAGGCACATACTGCTTTCAAGGTACCCACCTTATTTATAACATTAGAAGGGTCTTGGATATTTTTCAATTGAATGTGCTGAATGTTGCAAAGTTGTATCTGTTATTGTAATACACTGCAAAACATCTTCAAAAATGAGACTTCATGTTATTGAGATCTTCATACATATTATCTATGTTTCAGCGGTTAAGATGTGTAATTAAGTGCTCTATAATTAATTTATGGTTACATATAGTAGAAACTGAGTATAAATGGAAAAATGACAGGATATTAGAAGTCAGTGTGGGAGTGTATGCGTTTCTGGAGGTGGAAATTATTAATGAGAGAACAGAAAACAGCATGAAAAGCTTATGGAAATATTAGCAAATAATGCGACAGCAAAGGTAGAGATAAACAACTGTAGTCCGCATAACATTTAAAATGAAAATCTGTCTAAAAAAGCCCTGTGTAATTCCTGAAATGTTCAGGTTGCTCTGCTACCGTATGACCATCTTGAATCAATTTCTGAAGCAATATTTTCAATAAGGGCCTTGAAGCAACAAGTGTCCAGAAAGGCCTCTCGCTCCTTTTCTTCTCCTGAATTTCTTAGTGAGGTAAGAATTGAGTAATGAGAGGAGGGGGAGGTCTAGAGATCCAGAGCTCACCTCATTTCCTCCATCCATTGTACGAGTGGCCACTTAGCACTGTGTACAAGGGTACCAAGCTTGGAGGAGGAGAAGGAGCAGAGAACGAGTGAGAGAGATAGAGAGAGAGTACGTGCAGAAGAGAGGTGGAAATGAAGACGACAGGAAAAGAAATCGAAGAGGCTGAGAGGATCAGTTTTAAATGCTCCATTCCCATCTTAAATTGAAGCAGATTTTAGATGGACTTTTGAGAAGCAAAAGTGTAGTTTGGACAAAGTAGAGAACAGACTATTGGGTTCGAGGTATTTTGATAGGCTCTGTATAATGCTGGGAAGTAAATGTGTCTCTCTCAGGTGCAGCTGGCCACCCACAGATCAACAACCCAAACAAAGATGCCTCTGTTGGGGCCTCCTGCTCCTACAGAAGCTCTCGAGTGGCTGGAGGTCTGCAAGAAACCTGCAAGACCCATTAATTTGTCCATTCACACACACAAATCCATGCACATACACACATATACACACATTACACAGCACTGCTAATTAATCCAGAGATTACCAAACCAATTACAACCACACTCCATCTAATTAGAAATTATTTAAAGCATTTTCCAATTAGGCTTTACACATTCATTTAACAAGACCACCATGCATCAGGAACAGCTCACAAAGGGAAGAGTGCACACAAGTGTATGTAGCTGTGAATGTATCTGAACGCTTCCGCTAGCCATGTCTCAAAAATTTACATCATTTACCTTCACATTATTTCAAACCTGTATGACTTTCCTTCTTCTGTGGGACACAAGAGAAATCAAGAACCTGCCTTTTTGTCTATTCTATACAATAAATGTCAGTGTGGTCGAAACATGGTCGAAGCAAAAAAAAAAAATAGTAGGATATAAGTAATCCAAACCTTGATTTCTCAACTCAAATCAAATCAAATCACCGATCAGCTCTTATATAATGATGAAACAACATCTGTAATGAAAAACTGTTAAAGTACGTTATCAGAGTGTAACACTTCTCATATTTTACATTTACATTTATTCATTTAGCAGACGCTTTTATCCAAAGCGACTTACAGGTGGGGAAAATATCAAGCAATTA
>JAUCMU010000151.1:11591944-11618007 GCA_032275025.1 Enteromius treurensis
TTGGGCTCGTTGAAGACCAGTCGTGCTGCTGCATTCTGAATTAGTTGTAAAGGTCTGATTGTACATGAGGGAAGACCCTCATGTATTTTAAATAAATAACCCAGTTTCTTCTCTTTTTTGTTCTCAGTAATGTACATTAGGGTATTATATTTCATTTTATGTTAATTTTAGTGTCATGTGTGTCACCCTGATGGTGTGTCGTCTTTGTGTATATGGTGTGCGCAATCTGTATATGAGTATTGTCCATGTTTTACGGAAAAGCCACTTTCTGTGAACTCTGATTCATCATGTTGTTTTCTATTGCGCTGCCTGTATATTATGATGGCTATTAGTACATTTAAGTTAAAAAGAATATTGGTGGGTCTTGTAGAATGAAATGTTAACATTACATCCCTTTATATATGGTTATAATTTGTAAAAAAAAAAAAAAACAGGCACTAATACAGTATGCAATCCTGTAATACCTAAAACATTGCCGTCATATTTCTTTCAGTAAATTCCTGTCACAGCTGTTGGTTGTTGTATGTGTATATATATATTCTGTATATATATATATATATATATATGTTGTTTTGTTTTGTTTTACTTTAGAACACTTAGAGTAAACCAAAAATTGTTTCACTACTTTTATGTCCTTGAAACACTTGAAGTATGCAGACAGCTGAAACATTTTTTTTTAACATCATCTTTTGTTTTCTGCAGAAGAAAGAACTGATTTGGAAAAACACGAGGGTCAGTAAATGATGACAGAATTAAAAAATTTGCATGAACTCTCCTTTAAATAGTCATAAACATCAAGTTGATGCTCCTACAAACAATATCTGAGAGTTATGACTGCAACCAGTGGTTTTTTACGTCAATGATGAGAAAATTGTCAATCCCAGCAGCACTCGACTTAACCGCTAAAGAATCTGACACCATGACAGGCATGTCAATATTCAAGACAATTCAAGACAAATCCTGTGTTTTTCTATCAAATAAATTCCTGTCATAAAACAATACGCTCCGCGTCTCCCTCCACCCACTACGGCTGTCTCCTCCACCTTTCTCTCTCCTACACACACACACACTCGCTTCTAACCACTCTCTCTCTCTTCACCTATTTGAGATTGAGTCTGTCTCTGAGGGATTGCTGTTCAGCG
This sequence comes from Enteromius treurensis, assembly GCA_032275025.1. Taxonomy (NCBI): domain Eukaryota; kingdom Metazoa; phylum Chordata; class Actinopteri; order Cypriniformes; family Cyprinidae; genus Enteromius; species Enteromius treurensis. The sequence continues at coordinate 11,593,087 of JAUCMU010000151.1, forward strand.
GTTGTCAGGCTAAATTGAAAAGATGATCCACAGAGCCATGGGGTAAACACAGGAGCCTTTTGATCTGAAGAGTCCACAGTTAAATAAATAGCGAAGTGAGCGCTCTGTGCCACACAGCCCCTCCGGGCTTCATTAGTCTCCAATTACAGGTTCATTCATCTGTGAAATGCAGAAATGCAACAGCTGTATAAACCGCTTATGGAACGGCAATTTGCTTGCTATCCACAACACTGATGTTATCAGGCCCTAATATGGCACAGTATTTATCATTACATAATGTTAGAGGGCTTGTCTACAGCAATTCTGATCATTAACTCCAGGTCTGCTTGTACCTCTGCCCATGTTTTGGTGCTTCGGGAGTTCAGTAGGCGGATTTGGACATGTTGAACATGTTGCACACAGCTGCTGATATATTTCCAAAGATCAATTAGCTGATCAGGTTTGTACAAAATAAAAGAAGCTTTAAAAACATGAAATGAATAAAGAAATAGAGATGGCAAAGTATCTGTGAGGAAATGTCGAGTACAGAAAAAAGAAAACACGAAGCGATGGGGGAAGGGACTGTACACCGCATAACCGGCCTTCTTAGTCTGACAACCATAAGTGGAATTCTGATTATTCTGCTCAAAAATACACACACACAAACACACACACACATAGTGTATCCCTTCGGACTGAGGCACAATGGCTGTGTGAAAGTCATCAGCCCCCTCCCCCCTTAAAGCATCCCTCCACCTCCCCTCTGGAGTCTGTTTCATCATTTTAATTAATTTCTAATCTGGCGACAGTAAACTAATCAAGGTCTGCATAAAAACAGGGGAGGCTGTTTTTGACTGAAGAGCAACCGCAGAGTCTTGACTCCGGCTGCATACTGAGCACTGCAGCCGTATCATACGAGACACATTCACGACTCCAGCACTGAGGATTTAACGGCTGCTGCGGGATCTCAAATTCCAGATTAGTAATTAAATCTGCCAAAAATGTAAATGCACAATCTGCAATTTCTCAACGATTGCGGAATATACTAAACCCGAAATATAAAATCATGCAAAAAAATGTAAATATGAAAATCATGCAAAATAATTTAAACCTGAAATATAAAATCATGCTAAATAATTTAAATATGAAATATAAAATAATGCTAAATAATTTAAACCTGAAATATAAAATCATGCTAAATAATTTAAATATGAAATATAAAATCATGCTAAATAATTTAAACCTGAAATATCAAATCATGCAAAATCCTTTAAATATGCATTTAAAACAATAGTGTTCTTTAACACAAATAAAATGCATAAACAGAATTAAAAGCAACTGCAATTTTGTGATTAAATCTTTTTATACTGTTATTGTTATTATCCAAGTTAATAAATAGTTACGTTTAGTCACATTTCAGAAGATTTGCTTACCTGCCATTGCACACTGTATATTAGTTTTTTACTGTTAGTTTTTTGAAATTGTACACACTTTTCTGTCTTTCATATCCATATTATAAGTTACAGACAATGTTGTTTACATGTTTACTAACCGTTTTTAGTAGATTTGCAGCTGAATATTGTGTGTCATTCTTAGTATTTCATACGACATGAAAGCAGTTCAAATTCTGTCAAAATCCAGGAAAATAAAATAAATTCTTGCAACTGTTTAGTTTTTACTATTTTACTGTTCCTTTCTTATTTTTATTTTACTTTTTTGTACACTTTACATTAATGTGCCACATTAAACATTAAAGGTTGCTACTTTTTACGGTATTTATTCATCTTTGTCAACTTTAATTATTAAGAAATACAACTATCCATTGCTAGTTCATGCAAGATTGTGTTTAGCAATTAATAACTGTAAACTGAAATTTGCTAGTTTATGTTTATTTATGTTCAGGAAATGAATTCCTCATTATAAAGTATTTTTATTCTGATTCTATTTACTTACAGTAGTACCTTAATATCTGTGCCTGAAATCTTGTAGGCTGTTATATCTATGTTTTTGTTAAATAATCTATTAATGTAATAGCAACACTTAACTGACTTGACTCAACTTATTTCACTTTTACAATATTTGTTCTATATTAAAATGTTTTTATTTATTGTACACAATGAGTTGGCCGAAGTCATTACAAAGTGGCAGTTATAATTTTTCTCCTGTCCTCTCCCTGATTTGAAAAAATGCTAAATGTTGAGACCAACTTTAAAAAAAGACCTGATTATATGCCAGGAAAACGAACAACATGACAAGCGGAGAGGACCCACTTGCTAACAGCCAACCTGAGGGAGGGGGAGAGTGGATTAAACATGGAAATCTCTAATCTCTCTCAGGCCTGTAGGATTATTCTGCTCTCTCTCAGTGTGAGCGGACATATTTACCCATGGTGAGTATATTTAGACTCTAAATTCCCCTGCTGCCTCTTCTACCCACTGGCTGGCACTGGGAGAAGCAGGGGAAGGACGCCAAGCATGGGATAATAATACAGGGAGAGAGAGAGACGGAGCGAGGCAGGGAGAGAGAGAGACAGAGAGAGAGAGGAGAGTGTTCCCCCTCCAGCAGAAAGCAGAGGGAGAGGATTAGGCCTCTCATCTCCCGGTGCATCATCCACTCCCTCCACTGATGGTGTTTTGTGATATCCAGCAGCACAGAGGGATGATCCCATTACACGCCAATGAACAGTCCGACCAATACACAACCACAGCAACCACATTACACAATTACAGCACACTACTCGCCAATACACCGCCACTCTGTGCCAATAAATACTGCTCGACTAACACATTATCCAATAAACAACCCCTCTGGTCAACAATTACAGCATGCTTATGAAGTATACACCAAAGGTCAAGTAATACCCTTACAGTACGAGGGGTCTTCTAGACACAGCGCTCAAACTTTTTTGTGGAAATAAAGCATCTCAAATAACGATCGTGCAGTTATACGAGGTGAAACTGCACTGAACATTTGTTTTTTATTTACATTTCATTGCACTGCATTGTTTGGCACTGAAACAGAGTGTTATGTCAATTGCATACAGTCTTTTCGCAGGCCAATCCAGAAGTTTGCATCATCTTGGTTCCCTCAAAAAAAAAAAAAAAAAAAAAAAAAAAAAACATTAGGATTTTCCATTGGCTTTTGGATTATTGCAGAAAATATGCTCTGTGACTAATAAAGGTTTATGATTATCACATGTTTTGTTCATTATGATAAGCTCTGCAAATAATTTGGATATAAAAGTTTAGCTTTTACAATATTTTTTTAAAAACATTTTTCTGCATGTTTTCCATGTCTCCTCAATCAATCACACCTGATACAGCGGATCAGCTCATTAGTAAAGACTCGAAGACCTGAAAAGCCTTTGTTAGACAAAGGAGAGATGCAAAATGTGCAGTGTTGGGGAGCCTCTAGGAATAGTGCATTTATTAACACAATGAGGCTATAACAGTAGACTATAGTAAGTATCAGAGATATTTGGGTACTGATGTATTTTATGTCATAGAACAAAGGTCAAAATATCTTGAGTTTTGTTAATCACAGACCTTATTTCAGGCATTTAACAACAACAACAAAAAATGCCACCTTTCAGCACTCTACGCTATCTAAACCTGAAGCATCACATCAAAAAGTTTAAAGGATTCTTGAACTTTTTTGGTGCTGTTAAAAAGATATAGGGAGTTTTTAGCATGATGGACAGTTTAAAGATTTCTTTTTAAGGTTAATGACTTTTGACTCATCAGCTTAATTATTATCATTACTAGTGCATGAAACTTCTGAAATAAATCATTTAACCCTTGCACAATCAAACAGAGTTGCCCAACTCTGAATTAGTCACAATTACAAGCCATCACACAAATAATATAAACCAGTTCTATCGCCATTAAAGGAGGATGTGGGTTTCTAGTAGGACAGAGATGAATTAATGTGGGTGTGGTGGAGGAGGAGGAGTCATTAAACCTTATTACCGCCGCACCTGTCTCCTCTAACAGGTGAAACTTTACCTCGTCTCCTCTACCTGTCTCGAATGGACCCTTGGGTGACTGTTGACCTTACACGTGAACTTGAGAGGCATCACATAACAGCTTTACATTAATCTTCTATAGATGAAAGGACAGTGGCTGGTAAGGGTGTCTGACTTTGATGTATGAGCCAGAGTGACTGAATGACAGCTCCAATGGTCATTAGGGGAATAAAACTTGCGAAAAGCAAAGCACAGGTCATGTGTCTGATCCACGGCCTTATTTCCAGTTCACAGTGGACAAGAACCAGGGGCAAAACAAAAATATTTTTTATTGTTAACCTCTTCCGCCCTAAAATGGAAAACTAATACTAATAATTCGTTTTGAAAAATGTTAATGGCTTCATATTGAACAGCAAAATGCAGTAATGCTATTGTAACTCTAAAGAAATACAAATAAGAATGTTGTTGTTGTAGTGCTTTTTTTCTCATTGTTTTATTTCACCTGTTTTACTGTCATTTATCCATCGCGTATTTCTTTAAGAGCACTTTGAGTCAACTTCTGTTAATGTTTAACTTCTGTTTTATATACATATTTGTATTTATACATTTTGACTTGACTAAACGTTTCTTGAAATGTTCCTTGTCCCTTTTTTAGATTTCATAACATTAACTAGGTATGATGATAAACAAGCAAAGATAACTCAGGGATCATAATATGGTATCATAAATAATAAAAAATAATAATTAGTTTCAGAATTAACGACCAAAAAAGGGCTAATAATTTAGTGTTTTGTCGCACATCAAGAAAACCGCTAAGCATATTTGTCCTGTATTTTGAATGTTTGGAAGAGCTGATTGATTATTCAATTCATTTTTGGTCTCTCAGCTCTGATGATGACAGTCCTGTGATTCGGCAGCCTTGAATCAACTCTCCTCCTAAAAATACCAAAGAAGCCTGAGATCTGAATTTATTAATCAATGATTGAAGGTGATGAAGACGTGAATCAGACAGAATTAATAAAACAAGTGCTTGCCTGAGCGCTGCTGCTTATAAGGTAGGAAATGTAGGTTGTGAGCGTGTTGAAGAGGAGAAGGGGGCATCTTGTAACCAGCATGCGGGGGCAGGAGCTGAACACCCCTAATCATGCCTCCAGCACTGCAGAGAGGAGAAGGGAGACTGAAAGACAGGAATATGGGAAACAGACCAAGGAAATCCTGTTCTTAAGATTGGCAAGCGTAGAATCGGCATTGGAGTCTAAAAAAAATTAAAAATGAGGGGATTTGGGATTTTACCAAGACACTAAGCCCAGGAGGAATGGTGTTTGTTCAATTTTTCCTTTATTCTTTAAGTCATTTCCCTTTTGCTCTGAGAGGGGCCTGTAGGGCCCCGTGTGTGCTACAGAGGTGAGCATGTTTCAGACTGCACTCAGAAGATGCTGCAAAGAGCCACAGGAAACAGCACTCAAACGATTTTACAGTCTGAGTCCAAAGAAAGCACATCTCAAAAAACAGTCATGCGTCTATTCAGGATCAAACAGCCTTAATTATTTTTCATATTCACAGTAACAGGCCCAACAATACCCCTGTCACTAAATATATCATTTCCTCAGGCAAAGATTACATGTTGCTTTAGCTGAGGTATCGAATTACCTAATAAAGACGTGCGATACAGAACGAAAACCAGCTACTCATACGCTCGAATAAGCAACAAATTAATTAAGAGTTCGCTATGCGATGGGGGGGAAATCGTTAATGGCTGAGTCACTCTTGCATGATAGCACAACATAATTGCAGATTATTGCATCATAAATTTCTTGTTTTCATTAAAGCCATTTGAGGTGCCACCGTGAGGTTTTGGCAACACTTCAGTAAAAACACACATCGGTAAAATGTTTAAATAGTTACCCTAAACCGTGTAAACAAAATCTGACTAACTCCATCCTCTTATTAATTCACCAACACAAACCTAACATCTGGAAAGAGATGATTTATGATCTGAGTGACTCGGTCAGTCATCAGGTTTCGCGGAGCTCTGCACTCGTTAACCCAAAACAAAGCACCATTTGGATCAGTTTCATTCGCATGTGCTTTTCTATCAACTGAGAGAAATTAATTAAACTTGCTTTTCTGACGAATCTCTAGTGAATTTCTATAGCGGCATTAAAACAGTAGAAGAGCTGTAAAAGTCTATTCAAGTGTTAGATTTCACGTTTTCATTTTCTGCTTTAGGATGAGCACTGTATTAATACGAGCATTTCTTTATTATTTTGCCTGCATTCAGACACTGCAAAATCCTAATCAGTCATTTAGCCCCGTAATGCGTCTTTCATTTAATTAGGTTCATCTTTAAAAGAGGCAATTTTCAATTAAACCTGAAGATAATTCATGCTGATACACACTGATACATTCTCATATAAAAATATGAGTATTTTTGAATGTTCAGTATCTCATGATTGTTTTTACAAAAAGTCAAAGGTTGCCATTTTGTGGTTTATGGGGATTAATAGAAATCTAATTTACAGTATGCTTAAAAACCAAAGTTACCAAATATAGTAAAACATTTTAGGTATAACAGCATAGCTATAAAATAACATAGGTATCTTATAAGAAATGTTTAAGTTCATATTGAAAAAATAAATAACTACAGTATACTTTTTCCTGAGAAACTCCAAAATAAGTTATTTTCCATGTCTTTTCTGTCCATACCACAATAGTTAATGGAGTCCTCTATCTAAGGAATTCCTACAGGTTCACAATGACATAAGAGTAAGTAAATGAGGTTAAAAATGTCCTTTTTCTGAACTATGTCTAGATGATGTAAAGCTATCTTATTTGTGATACAAGATAGGCTAAAACAAAGCATATGTTTTGTATAGGGTAAACATTAAGAGTTAAAGGCACAATGCAGAACTGCTAGAAGAGAGTGAGCTGAGCCCCAGAGTCCTTTGATTGTAAATGTGAAGGCACAGTCATCTTGGAGGATTACAACACTGTTATTGTTTGGGTATAATTGTTGCATCACCAACAATGCTTGCCAGTTACAGTATTACCATGAATAAAAATGAAAATAAGTGAAGCTCATTGTCATCATTTCATCTTAATATCTCTGTGCAGTCCAGGATAAGTCGGTGCAGTGGAATATATGTCACGCCAGAGTGGATAAATTAGAACTGACACTAATAGCTTAGTAAAAACATGCACAGACTGTAAGCATCAGGGTATTTCAGATCAATCCCAGCATGCCCCTGATCCGCCTTTTAAGGTGAAGGCCTGGGAGGTTGACGTTGCTTCTCCTGTGATGCAACAGGACCGAGAGATATCACAGCTCCAAGCCACCTGTCAATCTTCCATCCGCCTCCCCGCGGACTCCCCACCCACCAAAGCCAAATTGCAGCTGGGCGTGCGTGTGCGAGCGTGTCGGGGGGCTCGAGGGACAGCGCACAAAAGAGCGGAGAGCTGACCAGCGCTCAGGTGAAATTGAATTGGAAATCTTCCACGGCTCGTTAGCATAAGAAAGGAGCGTGTGGCTTTAGACAAAGACTCCTCTTCTCATGCAGAAAATCAATCTCTCCTGGGGCCCGGCTATTGTTCGTCTACGCAGTACAGGTGTCCCTTCAATGGTCTTTAATCAAAAGTGTCAAAACAAAGTTAGGAGTTATCTCCACGCCGCTGTCTGTTGGACTGCGTGCACGCGCTCGAGCTCTTCCATGTGCTGCGGAAGGATGCGTGACTGCAACCACAGCTGACGTGAATAAATGGACATATTGTATCACGATACTTATTGATATTTACCTCGTTGTGCTTTCCAGGGTTGACACAATAATTGGTTTCCAGGATGGAGAGAAACAGAAGTGTCCTTATGCTCAATAAATGTCCCTCAGAAAGCGTTACTTCTCTGTTGAACCCCGCCACAGGGGCCACGGCAGCCCGTATGTGTTTTTCTCTTAGCAGGGACACCAAAAATTGGCTGAGTGTATTGAGGCTGTAACACAATAAAGTGGTATGGAGAGCAGTGGCCCCCAGGTCTGTTTGCAAAGCGCAGATTAAATAAACCGAAATGAAATACAGCAACCTTCTTTCTGAAACAGAGCCAATGTCTGCCGTTGTGTGATGGCAACATCTATCCAGAAGACCTTCATCAATCTGAATCGAAAAACTAGGGAGTTGAAATCGGCATTTAATGCGTTTCTCACCCGTGAAGTTTAATACGGGGGTATTAACCTTTTAATTATGGCATCGCTGGTAGGACATCCTCATCTTGAGCATCTCCAGAACTGCTGGAGTTAAATCTCCCATGAGCCCACCCTTCCAAAACCCATCGCCTTCTGGTCAGCTCCCCTGGGCATGCAAACATTGGGTTGATTAAAAATCACTTAATAGAAGAGGAAAAATAAAGCTGTCTCATCAGCTTGACGGTTCTACAGAGACTCAAGGGACATCGGCCCTGAGTAACACAGTGCTATATTAGAATCCAGCACATATGGCTCATAAAGGATGATTAGATGGACAAGTTTCTTTCAGTGCTCATGTTACACTTCTTATTTCTTTCTCTTCTCTAGAAGCTGTAACTTCAAGGCTAGGGGACAATCCACCTTCATGTCCTTCCAATTCTTTCTTTATTTTGTGTGACACAAAAGAAGAGATTTAGCAAGTTTTGTTGACCACTGACCACAATTATTCCTCAAAATATCGTCTTTGTGCCCCCACAGAAGAAAGAAAGTGTTTGGAACGACAAACATGAAATGATGACAAAATGTATTTTTTGGGTGAACTATCTCTTTAAATGATATGTGGTTCCTCTCATTCTTAACCAACTAATACTGGTGACAATGGATGAAAAGGGTGCTAACTGACATCCCATAAATAAATAGGTCCTTTTTGGCTCATTTGCATCAACTGAGGATGGATAACAAATGTTCTAGCTTTGTGACAAGAGTGTCAGCCTGTGATGGCGTAAACAGGTGAAGGTGGAGCCATGCAGCTGGGAATGACAGGACAAACATGATGTCACTAAAGTCCTTCAATCCATCATTAACAGATGACGGATCTCCTCTAACATTCATTAACACCCAGTTAGTGCAAAGACAGCCCATTAAAAACAGACACTTTAACAAATCTTATGGCAAAAGCATTTTAATAAAAATGATTATTGTAATAATCATTTAAAAAGAAAAAATAAATACAAATAAGTATAAAATAAAACAAATGGGGGAAATGTAACTTAATAATACCCAAAGAAACCCAGTAATAATGATAATGAAAAATGTTGTTCCAGTTACAATTAGCATTTTTGGTTGCAAGGGATTACAATAACACCTAATGATACTCCTAGAAGTTAAGCAAGCATAGTAACTTAACCACTATGCCACTGACACTCCACAGAGTTCAGTGAGAGGAGTCAGTGAAGAAATGCTTGAGAGCAGAACAAGTGCCGAATACGTTTCTTCTACACAGAGAGATGTGTAAGCAGCAGCACTTTCAACAAAAAATTGAAAGTCAGCATTAAGACCAGTAATGTGAACATAGCCTTACTGAGCCCAGACATCTGACGTGAGACTCAGGGGGACACTTCCCAACAAAAAAGGGATCAAGGGGGCATGACAAAAACAGAGCCGCCAGTAATCCCTCTGGCAGCTATATTGGATCAACCCTAATCTGTCTGAAGATGAAGAGTCTACAGTACCTCAGAAGGATTAGATCTAAAAAGCCTCTCTATGTTACCTTCAACCTCTGACTCCAAAGCCTCAAGGGCTCCGTCTCAGCCTTCTCTAAGTGAAACTGACCCTAGTCTAATGGACACACACTGTCAAACCAGCACTGGCAGCACACTAAAGATGCTGATTTCTTTGTACACATCAGAGTATATTATACAAGTGCGTCTGAACTGCTTTCAGTTCTTGATCTCATAACTCTCAACCACGATTGGTTGCTTATTGCAAGAAAAATTAACACATTTCTTTAAGAGATCTTTATATTTTGCAAGTATGCCAAGGAAACTAGTAGAAATATTCATTTTAAAGGCTTGGATTTTAGCTTGGAAAAGTCTACGCTACTTGACTGTTGGCCGATTCTGAGTTGAGTTTTACAGAAATCTAAAAATTTGATTTCATCCAATCAGAGTAGATCAGATATTATACTTTGTGCCAGTTTTTAATCCCTTAATGTTTTCATTTGACACACATCTCCAAGCAATGGAGTCCATAGTGACTATAGTGTACCATCCTAAGTTGTTTAGTGTATGAGGCCTGGTTTTTCTCTGTAACCATTTATAAAGTTGGCAAGTGTTTTGAATGCTGAGGGTTTTAAAATCTGTTTAGATTTTAAAGTCATGCAGTGCATTCTATCCTTAAAACGTAACCATGGCAATCTGAAGTGAAAAGCTATGGGATGGGCATATTGACTCTCGCTGATTTGGCTTGGTACATTAACAAAAATTAATGGCATGTCATAACTCCAACATAGCAGATGAACCTTTAAAAAGATCCAACGTCAAAGTTGCATCAAAGACAGTCAACATGCTAAAAGCCACACGAGGTTAGTGAGTAGAAGCACAAACATTTTTCAAAGAGGGTGATGAAGAAATAAGGGGTGAAACATATTTGACTCTGCTTGATTATTCTCATGTCAGAATGACACTGGAAATGACAACTTCACTGGCTGACTCTGAGAGATGGACAGCTCTGACGGCACCACAACAGTCAACAGCCGATGAGTTCACCCTCTCCTTTAAAACCAACGTGACTGACAGGAAACACACAGCAATGTTGTTCCATTCACTGAGCTCACAATAGAGCATGAACAATGGAAAGAAACCAACAGAAAAGAAAGAGGACAAAATTGCCAGAAAACAACTCTAGTGTGCTGTAGAAACCAAGGTAAAAGACATACAGTGGCTGAGCACTCCAGGAAGGTTACTGTTGATGTTTATTACATGTAGAAAAGATACTTTCAGTTGTAGACGTGTGGCAAACTAGAACCTTAAATAACGGTCATTAATAGTTCACTGAACCACGGACAACCTGTATTTCTAAGGATGGGGCAGGAGGTGCTCGATTCAAACTCTGAACCGGTCAAGGTGAAACTGTTCCTCGTGAGGCAATGTGTGTTGAGATGAAGGGAGAGATACTGCGTGCTATTGAAAAACAAGGAGAAAGAGAAAGCAATCAGAGACCAGATGAGTGTGCGCTGTGACAGGATCTCCCCAGGGTCAGGAAACAATGTCACCTCCCACACAAAAACACTCTTGGGGTCAGCAGAAAATACACCAGGCTGGCCAACATGTTGTCTGACTGAAAATACACGATGATGGTGGGAGAAAGTGAGTGAAAGTTGAACACATTAGAAAATGGGAACTGAAATGATGTATAGAAATGAGCAAAGCATCATGTGGTGTATCCACAATAAAAAAAATAAATGGAATTTTTCATTTTCCATTATATATACATATATATCTCGATTATGTGTGTGTGTGTGTGTGTGTTGGTATTTGTCGTTTATGGGGATTCAAATTTGTTTAATGACATGGGTCTGACAGAGGTATTACAATTAGAAAGTGGTTTATGAGGACACTGCCAGTGTCCCTGTAATTCAAAAGGCTTATTAACATAATAAATTGTGTTTTTCCTGTAAGGGTTAGGGTTAGGTGTAGGGTTGGCGTAGAGCGATAGCACATACAGTTTGTACAGTTTAAAAAACATTACGCCCCATAAACCACAAATCCCAACGTGTGTGTCTGTGTGTGAGCCCACACATATTTCTGATTTTATGATCACCAATATTTGGTGAAAGTGAAATTTAATAAGATAATTTAAACTTATAATAGAAGATGTGTAAAGTCATGGCAGTGTTTTTATGTTGTTTTAAATAAAAGAGTATAAGCATACAAAAACGTGGGCATGATGTTATAGACCCTTTATGCTAAAAGAGTGTGCTAAAAAAGCATGGCTGACCAAGAGAGTCTAGAGTCTAGAGAAGTCATCTTGGTAGAGTTAAAGTCTGAGAGGGTTGAAGGAAACGGAGATGAAGGAAATGAGAAAGGGTGGAGATGAATAGGTGGGACGGAGAGGGCAGAGAAAATGAACTTCAGAGATGGAGAGAAAGAGAGACAGGTGTGCCGTGGAGAATAAAATGACATAATGATGGAGCCACGGAGTGATGGAGGGAAACGCTAGATAAAAAAGGGAGTGAAAGGAGAAAAGAGTGATGGGTAGAAAGCTGATTTACATCAAGATGGGCATGACTGTAAATGAGAGGCTCCTCTAGGGATTGTGACTAATTAAAGTGTCCTCTTTTAAAGGGATCGAGATCACACTGACAGGCAGCTGTTGGGAAATGCTCAGTGTCAGAGGAAACATCCCATTATGCATTGCTTTCACAGACCATCCAACCCGATCCCTAATTACAGTCTGGCCTAGTCAATGTCACTTAGATTCAGAAGTGCCAGCACTAATGTGCCATACACATAAACATATAAACACGGAAACATATATATATATATATATACAGTATATATTCTATGTATGCACTCAGACCCTTGTCACTCAACTCGTGAAAAATCAATTGAAAAACGACCAAAGCTACACAAACACACACCGGCATACAAACACAGGGTTGTTATGATATATTATGGTTCTTCATCTCCTTCTGCTGACCTCCGAGGGGAGCAGGTTCAAAAGGACCCGTACACAATCTCCCACAATCTAGAAAAGCTGAAACTAGAGGGGAATTGAATCACCTCTGAGCTGACCCAACCACAGTGACCTCCAGCTCTGTGTGCCCTCTGGCGTTTCAGGGCATCCAATCCTGACCCCTCGTCGTCACCTCACTCGTTCCCCTGTCTGGTCTGTGCCCGAAATCTCCATAAGATCCTGTCAGATCCCATCTAATACACCACAGCGCTGATGAACCATCTCTAGCGGCTGCCTAAATGCTCAAATAGGCAGAAAACGTCCCATCTCTTGGGCCACTCACCAAAAATGTCATTTCGAGTAGTTATATTGTTTTTCTCTCATATACACACACCTCCTCTTAGTATGCAGCCAACAACATCATTTTCATCTGCATGCCAACGCAACAATCAATATGCATGAGAGGACTTTTTGATCAGCATGCTGGCTAATACTTCACGTAGCCCATGTTGTCCTTTACTGTATCAAGCAGAAACGTTTTGTCAGTCAGATACTGTTACAAACGTATCAGATTACACACATACGAAGCTATGAATATTCAAAAGGCTTTAAGAAAGGTTTACATTATATAGTATACAGTATGATTAGATTTGCATAATGCTGATTCATTTCAACACTTGTATGGGCAGGGAAATAGAATATATATACTGTATATGTGTGTGTGTGTGTGTGTGTGCTTTAGATTGTTAACATGACAGTGAAAAAAAAGAATATTCTATTTACGGTAAGACATTTACAATAGATACAATGGAATTTTTGGAGGATTTAAATGCAGAAATTTTAAGTGTATCATTTTACATAAGCACTTACAGTCATTCTTCTGTTATGCAACATCATTTGATGGTTGTTTTAAGGTTTTACCCTCTGGGCTCTCACCTCAAGGTTTTATAATGCATTTTTTTTTCTATATTTCATCACTAAAATCATGTAACCATGCATATTGGTCCCATTTATGTTTATACTGTTTAAACTGAGCATTTTAATACTTATGAACTGGCCCCATTCACTTCCACTGTATGTGTGTGTTTCACTGTAACACAGATTTCAGTTTCTTCCCTTTTTTTTTTTTTAAATGAGAGATGTCAAAATTATGCGGTGGATTGAGCGTAACTTTGAACATTCATCTAAGAGTCAATTTTCAAAACTTTAGAAAAGAAAAATTGTCCCAGCATGGACCCTTTCAGAGCAACTCGCAACTCTCCAAGCTCCCTCTGTACTCACACGCTTGCCTTTAATAATCGAATGAATGGTAGGCTGGTAATAAAACGGGATAGGTGCAATACAGGGAGATACAGTCACCTCGTGGGTCAGAGCGCTAATATGTTTTCTGCGCAGCTCTACATATTCAACAAACCTCATAAAATGAAAGAGAGATGGAAGATAAAGGGCCGAGCACAGGCAGTTCAGCATTCATCCCGTCATTAACGCCGGCGCCTTTGAATGCGAGCTTTTGCGCAGAAAGATGGATCCTCTCGAAAAATCTGGCGAAAACTAATTCCATTAAAAAAACAATTACAGAACTGAATCCATGTCCCGCTCTGAGGTCATAACTGTCGCTCACCTCTCCATGGTTACTGTTTGTCTGCGCGTTGAGGTAATTATGGGCTGTTTAGGCGAGACCCCAGTGTTTGTGTAGCAGGCCTCAGTCTCTGCATCTGCATGTTACCACGGCTACCCCTGCGGCTTTGTCTCACCATGACCTGTATAATGAGTGTCACATTAGCAACACAACAAATCAAAACCCACAGCTGTCAGCCATATTGTGTCATCCTCTTTTAATTAATATGATAAGTAATGCTTATTAGAGGAGTCTGCTTCTTTATCGCTTTTCAATTTGCTCAAATTTAGGCAAGGCTCGAAAAAAGGGGAAGCAGGGCTTTAGGAAAAAGAGCGTCAATACGCGCTGATGTTTTACACCATCCATTACGCTCCACAAACACACGCGTAACGCCAGCATTAGTGCTCATTCAGAGCCATCCCTCAATGAAAACTTCCCATTTCCTGCAAATTGGGAATTCTTCTTTTTCATGCGGCAGGAAAAGTTGCTGGAGCTAATCGCGCCTCATTTTTCTGGATGACATCCTGATGTCTTTCAGGAGACGGAAACGTAATCACTGGCCTGTGTCACCTCCACGCTGACACCCGAACCTTTGCTCCTCGAAAAGGAGTGGAGAGCAAGCCCCAGCTGACAGCGGCACATGAGCTCATGAGAGACAGTGATTAAGCGAACGCTGCTAATCAATGGAACATTCACTTGGTTTCCTGCACCACAGCTCATTCCCGACTCGGCCTTAATTGGCCTATTCTCTGGTAAATAAGATGAGTTTGCATCCCACTTCAGCAATTGGCAAAATCATTCACATCTCTGTCTCACCCCACGCGCACGGCGAAACATACAAACACACGTCGACTGGATCTGCGTCGGTTCTTCGCAGAGAACGTTTCTGCCGTGGAGGGAAAGAGGGAGAAAATGAGAGCTGAAATAAAGTGTATATTTACTTTGGAGGTCAAATTGAATTTGATTAGCCTTCAAAAACCGAGGGCAGCTATATATGGCAACGTTTGCGCCAACAATAGAGAGAAAATGTGATCTGAGGTAAGGACAAAATGAAGTGAAATTAAGGCCTCCTCGAAATTAGATTTCAGTTGGCTAAGGCTTTGAATATATTCCATAATGGAGTCAACTGTAAATTTTCTTCCAGGCCAAATGCACAGCTAAAGCACCACCTACAAACAGAAAAGAGAACTGCACAACTGCACATGGCTTATCATCTTCATTTCTTTTCCTTACTACTTCATGCAATCCTCATGCACTGCACTTGCAGCTTTATTCAATCACTGACTAACTCCTTAAACACTTAGACTGTCCTGATCTATTCATTTATTTAAAAACACAGTCAAATACAACCCACACATTTTAGACATGAAACGAAAAATTGTCAAGATTGAAAAATTATCATTTAAAAAAAAAATTTGGTCTCACTTTATTTTAAGTGGATTTAACTGCTATGTACAAAATAAAAGTACAATATTTGATCATAACACACCGTATTGCAAAGTAGGTAAGGTTAGGGACAGGTTTAGAGGTATGAGTCAACAGAGTAACTATGAATGCAATTACAGATATTAATTACAGACGTAATTATAAGTGCAGTTTAAAAACTTGTTTGTATATAATAAGTGCATTTTATCAATTGAGTTATTTCAATGTAAGTACATATGAGTTAAAGCCGCTTAATATAAAGAAAACCTATTTTTTGTTAATAATTCAAATAATTGACTGTGTCAAGCTCAATATGTCTCTTGCAATATCAGACAAATTGACCTTTTTATAACAAGAAAATGTTAGGTCAGGTTTTGAACACTTGATATGGTGCAACTCCTAAAAAGCTAAATGATACTTATGAATTATTTATTTGGGATACTTAATTATTAAGATGTGTACACTCCATGCATTCATTGTGTTTTTTTTATCACATATTACTTAATAGCCCCAAACAAACAGTTGTGTAAGAGTCATTGAAACTGTTCTTGAAAATACTGTAATATTAAAGTGTTTTAAAGTCAACATAAACACAAGACAATTCACGTCTAAGAATCATATAAATGGCATTTTCTTTTTTTCTATTGTGGACACTGTAGTTATGTATCGTTGACCCTTTGACCAGAACAATTTGGTTTAAGACCGACTCAAAAGTTCTCCAACCACTTCAACCAAATAAAGCCATTTAGCTTCATGTGAGCGAATCGTCCAAGCCATCAATTAAACTCCATGTTGTTTAACCAGTTTTGAGATAAACAAATAAATGAAACGAAAGTCACCGAATCCTGTAAATTGCACTGTCTGTGCTGCAGTGACAGAAATGTAAGTGTCACTCAATTTAAGAGAACAGCACTTGTGTCGAAATAGACGCCATTACAGGCCTCTCCATGTAGCACCATTGACTCAAAGCATCCTCTCTGACAGGTTTGTGTGTGTGCGAGTGTGTGTGGACGTGTGTATTTGCTCTGACAGGTAAAGTGATGGCAGCGCGCACCTCCCCTCTCACTGTCAACAACCCTCAGTATTCAAGAGCACACTAAACACCATTACAGATAAAACACACGTAAATATTAGTGCAGTGAGTGTGAGTATATGTGCCCAGCGCACTGAGCCGAAACAAAACACTGGCAGGCTGTAAGGTCCACTCAAGTAAAATCCCTCCGTTAAATTCTGCACTGAGCTTAGTTTCCCAAAGCAGGTCAGAGGCAAACTTTATAGCTAAGCTTCGGTGGAAGTTGTGTGTGGTGATATAGTGATATCATTTCAAATAATACGATAGCTTTGGCTAAAAATGTTATGAACAATTTTGGACCATTTTCCATTGATTTCCTCTTTTCAGCTCTTTGATATATATAGGCTTTGTCGAATTCCTGCCACTTGCACTTAATACAGGCTTTCTCCGTTTTGCCCTCGCATACTGAAAAAAAGTCAAGCTGAGCACAGAAAAAAAAAAAAAAAATAGTTTAAACAATAAAAAGTCACATTTGTACTAAAACATACCTTTTCAAATTTGCTGAGAGATATATATCACAGCACATTCAGAAAAATAAAGCAAAGGACATCCAGGCTGACCATCTGTAAAACTTGCCTATGATCAGATTTTGAACTCAAAATGCTTAATTGACTTTACTTTGAATGCCAGATTCGGTGCTCATGTGAATGAATATTCCAGCGTGAATAACAAAGCAGAGCAGGTATTAGCCAGAAATAGCATGAATAACAGTTGGGGGAAAACATGATTAATATTAACACCTTTGTGTGAGCTCTTATTAAAATGACTGTCCTTGAAAAATAAATAAATAATTAAAAAACTCTGAGAACAGCAAAGGCAAGTGCCATTCAAAACTAGAAGAGAAACGCACCACTCTTGTTCTCACTCTTTCGTGTCAAAAACATTATGACTGAACTCTCTGATCTCTCACCATATATATAATATACACATACACACATACAGTATATGTGGGTGTGTTGTAAATTTATATTTGTGCGTTTTAATATTTTTTGTTATCTTTTGTTGCAGTTTCTTTAATTCTTTTGTACATGTAATCTTTAAAGTGCTGAAAATCAATTGCGACAAATCACTCCGTAGTGTGACGACATGCGCCTGCTATGTCAACATGTACACAAAAAACCCTACTTTAGGCAATAACAGTAGAAATATTTTATAGCTTTTTTGTAGCCAAAATATATGCAAGAAAAATACAAATCTATCCTAAATAAAAAAATCCTTGTTATATGCTATATATAATTGTATTTACCTACTTGAGGCCATTTCAATATATTGATCAATTTGAATGAACAAATTATAGTGTATTAGAGACACACACAAAAAAGACTATGCTATTACAGAAAACACTAAATGGAATGTGTGGCTGAAACAGATAAACCTGTAATTCATTGTGTTACAGGATAGAAGAAAAATTACAAGTATATATCATCCTATACCGTCTCAACTACAAGAGAAGAGACAAATTAAGGAAGCAATTCACACAAACTGGCAAATAATGCTATCAACATCACATCAGATAGTCAGCAGACCTCCGCTAATTCTTTCCCTAAATACAAAAAAAGACAGACAAAAGGAGATAAATGTTAGAGAGGTAATAGTAATACATCATCTCCTTTGCATACACACACCGTCAATAGGACTGCAAGGTCCTGACGCTAATCACTACCTTTAGATAAAACTGTGAGGGTTAATGGTCCATATGGCCCTGCAGCACATGAAGGATCAAGATAGCAGCCAGGCCTCTGTATCACTGCCCTCAACAAATCTATCGCTTGCTCTCTCAGTGTTGGAGGACAGAGGACTTGTTAGGTGGGGGCAATCGATTCAAGCAGAGAGCACTTTTTTACAGCCCAACATTCAAAGCTGCAAAACTTATTGTAAAGTCAGCGGGTGAAAGGGAGGGAGTCTCGCCCTAAAGCGCTCCCTTTTGTACCCCTGTCACCTTCGTTCCAGATTTATAATGCTCTATTACAAAAGTGTGCATCGAAGCCCTATTCAATTAGCCTATCAAATTCTTTATGGCCAGATTGTGAATGGGTTATCAGAGCTGGAGATAAGAGAATTTACAGAGCTTGTAATGATTCACAACAAAAGGGTTTACGCACGCTGGGTGCTGCCTGTGTCTTTATTAAAAAAATAAATAAAAGAACCTGCCCAAAATAAAATCAGCCATAATATGCCTTAAAGTACAATAAAGCCACGTGACGTAACAGTTAGATACAAATTTGACCTTCTTTATTTGAGCAGCAAATTGGAAAATAAAAATGCACTCACACATTGAATTGTATGTTATATAATTTATATACCCTATAAATGCTCAAAAAATTATTATGTAAAGTTCTGAATAAAATACATACTCATAAAGTTATATAGAATGTAAATAAGTATATAAAATAATTCTATGCCATTCGATTTATGCAAAGATAAAACACACACATAATTTAAATACATATATTTAATATTGAATTCTAATATGCTATTTAATATCAGATACTATATCAGATATGATTTAAGGTTAATAACAATTTAATATATATTAGTAATTGATCTTCTTAATTTGAACTGCATAGTAGACGTCTTGCGTGTGTCTGTTTATGCATATTAAATAATACAAATACATAAATATCAAGTATTTTAGATATTATTAGTATTTTACTGTTTAGTATTTTATATATTGTATTTTATAATATGTGTGTGTGAGAGAGATAGATACACATACACAATTTTGTATATGCAATACTTAATTCTAATATGTTTTTAAATGACTATTTATGTATATTAATAAAACTTGAAAGCATAGTGTGTCATAATATAATGTACTGAATATGGAATTCTCTCTCAACAATACAAAAATACGTACATACACATTTATAAGTAACTGCTTCAAATGTTCTTATACACACACACACACACACACACACACAAAGATATGGCCAGCTTTGACATGCATAATTCAAACCATAGACCTGCATGTCTCAATTCTGAATGACAAATAGATTGTGACGACTAGAAAATAGCACTCAATTTCCTTTTCACTAATGCAGCCAATACACTGTCCCCTAGATCGATGGAGATGCGCCGTGAGACGCTGACCATTACTGTGATTGAATCTCCACTTTGACGCTCTAATATGGAAGAGACTGTGGCACTTTAAGTACAGCGCCTCTTTTAGGCCGAGGAGATGGATTAATACAGTCTCTTTGCTACAAAAGACGGCCCAGCTCTGTATAGCAGATCTGTCTCGGCTAATGCGAATCACATATAAAAATACACTCGCTAAGTAAAGCAGCGAGCTTGCAGTCACAGCCGATGTCAATCCAAGAGAAGTAAAAGCACATACAAACACTCGTGCAAAAAATAAGAATTGTGGAGGACCTGTGACCCTGCCAAGATGCATATACAGTGTGTGCAAGCGGAGGATAAAAAATGAAAATGTAAAACGCCTGGACTGTTTACCTGAGAGGGAGTGGTTGACATTTGGACATCTGTCAATCAAATTTCAATAGTAGAGGCCGGTAGTGGGCATGGGACTTTGTTGTCATGGATATGGCTGTAGGTGAAAATGTGCAGCCTGCTGGGTCATTCCTTTGACTGCAGAGGCCCTGTGTCCTAATTCAGGTAGCAGCCAGGGGCATGTTCCCATGCCAACGCCCATCTATTTGTGAAATGTAAAACCAGGTAGTAAGAAATCAGATGATTCTTTCCTTTCACCCACGTCTGTAAGTCACGTCCTGTGTTCAGCATTTTTTTTTTTTTTTTACGTCTATGAGTGTGTGACGAGAAACCATGGCGCAGACCGAGATGAAAGGGACATGGCAGTGAACAATTGTACATATAATGGTGAGAGACTTTTCTGTCATAAAACTCGTTATTTTTTAATAAATATAATCTAGAGTAAAATGTTTATTAAGACTATTGTTTTGCTTATGCATGGCGGCATGTTGGTAAATTTAAAGTGCTTTAATTCAATCTGTTTTCTCCTGATAGTCTGTTCACTTGTTTTTAAGGCACAGTGTTTGTGTGCAGGATTATTGATTCCGCTTTTGAAGTTTAATTGTAAAATAAATCTAATTTTAATTAAACACAATAATGACATTTGCACTTTTGGCAATGCTTGTGCTATTTTTGCTGGATAAACAAAATGAAACAAAGGCACAGTGGGTTAATGTATTAATTATAGTGCAACAATGTATCATTTTTAAAGACTTTTCTTCTACAGAAAAAAATAATAAATCTGAGTTTTAATTAATTACTCTGTGTCTAAAGTATATATGCAGTAAATTTTAAAATTGCCATTTGTCAAACATAAACAGACAACTGTTAAACCTCTGTGAAGCGAGTATCTTCAGAGCACAGTTGCATCAGATACGTGAACAATGTTATAACGGTCTCGCGCGCCCTCTAGAGGACCAATAAAGCTACTGCATATTAGTAGTTCACCAAAAAACCGACATTTCTGTCAATTTACTCACTCACATGCTGCTACAAACCTTGACATTCTTCCCTGCACTTTTTCTTTGTGTGGAAAATAGACGCAATTAAAATAAACAGTGACTGAGGAGCCAGTGCATAAGATCTGCTTTTCTGATGCAGGCAAAAATGTTAGTTTTTACAAGTCTATATAGATTAATATATAAGGTACGTTTGTATTCAAAAAAAACATTTAAAACATGCGTTACTATGTTGAAAGTTTTACCACAGGGAGGCGGCACAAATACATTACAGATGTTTAATTTGCGGAAAACTGCACAAATTAATATTTTTTAAAATATTAAATGATTTTTAACCATATCTGGAGAGGGTATGGTGCATCACTTGCCTGTACAAAACGCCTCAAGTTGATGTTACTTTTATTTTCCATCCTCGACTGTCTCGTGGAGCAACGCTGCCACCTGCTGTTGAGCTGCAGTACTGACTCTGTGACTGACTGCGCCCTTGATCGTGTATTTATTACAACTTATGGGTTTAACGAGAAAACAAGGCTTTGATCAAAGCAGCTGACACGATATTCTGGGATATTATTAATAGAGAGTATCAGACGAAAAAAAAACGTGTGGTCGTCTGACATACAAGTTATGCTCCAACAGGAAAATGACCTTCGAGGCGTCTCTCGTTCATTATCGTCGTTAACTTCACGTATTTACACGAAGACACATATTAACTGAACTTGAAATAACCATGAGTCATGAGTTTGAATCTAAAAGTTTGCAAAGTTGTAAAACATGAAAACTACACGAGTGGGGAAAAAACAAAGGAAATTAGCTGACCCTTATTGCAATGCCTCAGCTTCATTGAAATAGTCAATGACGTAAAGAGATAACGTTATTTTTTTAATAGAAGTAAACTTCACTTATTTTCTTTCGTCATTTTTAGCCTCTAAATCTCATGAAGTTGTCAAACTCTTTTGCAAACTCGGGTAATATGCTTTTTAAGTACGCACAAGCGACATAACTCTCTGTATCGCCACAAAAGGCTGAAAGACTCACGTACTGCTGATGGCTGGTGATTTATTTGAGTGTCATCAAGCAGCAGCATCAGAAGTTCTTATATAGAAAATCAAACATCCAGGAATATGACATACTAACAGTCTTCGTAGCATCAGTTGCTGCTCTCAAATTTGAGCAGGAGACAGCTGAAAACTTCATAAATGTTTGTGCCACAAGGATATCCCACTGAGTTCTTGCTTTTTTCGGAAAAGTATCCATGTAGCATAAGATGAAAACAGCCTTGACAAAATCTGCTATGAACATTTATCTCCATGTCTAAGTAATAGGTAGAAGATCAAGTGATGACAACAAATTCATGCTGAAAATTGTAATGTCCAAGTGACACGACAGATGCTCAGGTCCACGAAAAGTACAAAGCAAATCCTTAATAATCAAGCAGGCTCTTTTTTTCTGGTCAGTGACAATCCTGTAGTGGTCCTGAGGTTCAAGATCCAACTCGCCAGCGTCCAGTTGCCCTCTGACCGCAGCTCTTTACGCACATACGCTCCTACTTCGCATAATCCACTACTTTTCCCAAGAGAGAAGAGTTTGTGAGCAGAATCCAACACCTTCCAGAAGTTCTCAAGAATATAAAGCTATGCTCAGATTAGAGGGGAGGGGAATGTGAGAGCAAACGAAAAACCTGACAGGTCAGAACACAGGGGAAGAGCAAGAGGCCTTTGAGAAAGGTCGAAACGAGCCAGAAATTCCAGGAAGAAGAAAGATGGAAGCGAAAGAATCGTTGAAGAAATGAGGAGCATGAGGAGACCATGCCAGGAGCATGAGAGATATGGAGAGAGACGGAGAGAAACTGGTGGTTACCAGAACCACCCACTGTGCAGACTGCAAATGAAGAGTCCAGGACCAATCCTTCCCTCCCCATTCACAGAGCCATAGTCCTGCACTGCCTTCTAGCCTTTCCACAGCATGAATACATTACTAGCCACACAATGACGTTGCTTATTGTTTATGAATTACTGGCCTGCCTGACAACAAAGGCTATTTTCATAAGAAAACTCTAATTCATTTCAGTTCCTATTTGATTAGAGGCAGAAGAAAAGAAGCCCTTCGGTCATAGCCCCCAGAGGACTGTTTTTATTCAGTCCGTATGAATAGGGCTTTATTGCTCTTCTTTTCAAAAGCTGACGGGGAAAAGCTTTTAGAGTTAAACATTGACGAAAAATTATTGGGCGGCTGTTTTTGTGCAATAACAAACCCCTTCAAAAGGACACTGAGCTCTTATCCTTCTACCACTCACTCACTCTTTTCTCTTTCTTTTTTGGCAAATTGTAAAGCCTGGAAATTAATGACAGACAGTAGCAAAAGAGGGAGAGAGCAAAAGAGAGAGACCAGCTCAGCCACAATGCATGTCAAATCTAAATGATCACAGGCTACTGAATAGACCAAAGGAGAGAAAGAAAGGGAAAGACAGGGTCTTAGACAAGCGACTGTGTGTGCGTGTGTATAGACTGGTCAAAAGCTAATTGATTCCATGTCCACAGAGTCCCGCCGTCCCTTTCGCATTTCAACGACAGGTTGTGTGCTTTAGCCGTTCCCGCGAAGAGGCTGTTAGTACCTGGGAGTCAAACTTTCTCACAGTAACAGACGGTTGAACTGCACAACTGTTGTGTCGGGCAGTGAATGTCAATAATGAATGTCTAAAGCATCTTCAGTCACAAATTGTGATTTATTATAACGAAGATGGCGAGGCAGCACTACTCGTGTCCTTTTCACGAAACCAAAGCGTCTTTAAAAAGCGACACCCATCTTCTAAACTCGATATGCTGTAAAAAGGGAAGCGAACCGCAGAGAACAAAAATGAAAAGGCCAACCTGGCATTTATCTGCAGGTTTTATCTATACACTAAAGGATAAATCAGGATAAATCAGGGCTTCCTTTTATCAGGAGGGCATTATGCTCCTTTGTATTTATGCAGGAATATTTAACAGGAGACAAAAGGTGACTTTCTCCTTATTCATCTACGAACAAGGCAATGCTGGCATTCTGAAAAGCTTGACATTTGAGCTTTTTGCCAACACCAGCAAAATTATATCCTTTCCATTGTAAATCAATGAAGTAGAATCATCGCCCACAAAGGGACTAGATTGCCTTGTCACTGTAATAGAGCCTGGCGCATGCACAACCTAGAACTGTTGTGTGCAGACGAAAGACAAGGGCATAAAGTCACCCCTGTCATCGTGCCCTTCCCCTTGACAGAGTACAGAAACTTAAAGCTTAAACTCCTGAGTCGAGCACCTCGCATGTCTGTTCGTTCACACAGAGTTAATACATCTGCAAGATGCGTTATCACATTTCTCGTGTGGTAAACTTCGGAGGTCAGGGCTGGAGACTCAAGGTTTTCTCAGTGGGGAAAAATGCATACTGTTTTAGTGAAGTATAAATTAAAAAATAAATGCGAGGACGCATTAAAACGATCAAAACATTGACACAGAAATGATCACAGAAAACTAAAATCTTACTTTCCAGCAGCAAATCAGACTAAAAATGTTGCTTTGCCATCACTAGAAACAAAACTTTAAAAGTTTTAAAAGTACATTAAAATAGAAGTAAGAGTTTAAATTGTAATAATATTAATAATTAAATGATTGTACTGATTAACAAATAAATGCAGACTTAGTGAGCATAATACACTTCTTTAAAAAAAAAAAAAAATTATATATATATATATATATATATATATATCTATATATATATATATATATATATAAGTTTATTTAGCCATAGTTATAAAA
>JAUCMU010000151.1:11618107-11642382 GCA_032275025.1 Enteromius treurensis
AAGTTTATTTAGCCATAGTTATAAAACCCAGCTAATGACAATGAAGTACGGAAGCAAATAAACAACTGTCTTTATTTACAGAATTAATTTACAGTAACATGGAGTTGAAGTAAAGAACGCTAAATAAATATCCCACATAAATTCTGATGAGGCTATTCTATTAGTGTTGTGTAAGAGCTATAGGAATAAATGTCTAGTACAGCAATAAGTCACAGACAGTAAAGTCCATAAATAAACAGTTTGGCTTTTGTTTTGGTCTTACTAAGTGACACTGAAATGTATATAAACATAGCTTGCATGATTAAAAAAAATACTCCTGGGAATCATAATCTTGAATTTCTGTCACAGCTTGAATTACAATGGCACCTAAAACATGTACTAAACACACTGACATACGCATAAGCTATTTAGCTATGCTTGTACAGTATGGGTAACATATGGAAATATTCACAGATTCAACATCTTAAATCAGAAAGCATCTGAATAAAATGTACTTAAAAATGAAACATAACCGTAAAATATAATATTCTCTTGAACCTTTGACAAAGGTAATACAGAAAACAGAACACTCTCAACACCTTAACATCAGGTGAAAGATGAAGCTGTCAGGAAAGTTCACAGGTTACACTTGTGCCACCCAAAGAGATTTAGCTACAACTTTAAGCAAGCAGGACACGTCATGATTGTTCAGCTAGAAATTAGATAAAAATCTGCTTGGTGTAGACGCAATAAAACAGGCATCAGGAATAAGCCATATAAAGTCAAATTATGTTACCACAGACTCATACCCACAAACATCAAAAGTGGGTGCAATGTAAGAAAACATGATAATCTGAACACACGGTTTGAACTTGCAGGTCATTATAACCCTTTAATGTAAAATAACAAAAAACAGTACGGGGAGGAAATTAGTTGAAATCATAAATTGGTCTCATCCCAAGAAGGATCGTTTATATTCTTTAGCATTTTTCTAACTATCCTCTCCAGATCTTTCCGGGCTCTCTGTTCTTCCTCTAGGGATTTCTTCATTTTTTTAAAGTCCTGTTGGAAAGGCAAAAATTGTAAAGAGGAAATGGGAAACATTAAATAGTTTTATATTAAATGTAAATATTAGGAAAACCCTCTGACCCTCACAGACACTCACCTGTTTAAGTTCTTGTACCTCATCTCTCAGAGCATAAACAACATCCACAAGGCTCCTACGAAACATGGAATATATGTCAGTAAATATGTTTTAATGCATATTGTAGCTCTATTTAATTTGTGTTGTCTTGACAAACATCCCTCTTTTTATTCCCATTATAAACCCTGTTCTGGAAATGGACAAATATGTGGTCTTACTTCTCCTCCAGAAGAGTCTGACCATTACTCTTCAACTCGTCTACACTGAACTTCTCCTCCCCAGGAACTATCAGTGCTGGACTGGCATCTTTCCACTGTCCTGTTTCAAAATAAAAGCCCCGCAGATTGATTTCAGGAGGTTTAGTCAAGTTGGACTTATTGATTAGGTCAGTACAGGACCACTGTGCCTGGAAAAATGGTTTGGACTGGATCAAACTTACACAGGACTGTGCGTGAGTGAGACAGGAGTTAGTCATGCAGAGAGGGATCATCCAAGAAAACTAAAAGCATTCAAAAACCAGAGGATCAAAGGTTTCCTGAAGGGCAGTAAAACTAAAATATTTCCTTAACCACTAAGCAAAACCCGAACAAGACAAAACAAATGAACAAAACCAAAAACCCATTCATTGAAAATAAGCATTTATAAAAAGAATAAATGCAGAAATAAAAAGAAAGATCAATTTCTGAAAAGGTAAACATACTGTAAAAAAACAACCCAAGATTTATTCGAAATGTATATTACAATGTGGTATTTAGTCATATATTTGACTCTGCATATTTATAACAAACACAACAATGTCTTGATTTCAAACCACACAAACATCACTGAATTTTCTCTGTTGAACAGTTTTAAGAATATCTGAATGAAACAACCGACAAAAAGGTAGTAAATTCATATTTTCTTGTTCTTCTTTTAACCACAGATAGAACTTGGTCACAAGAAATCACATAACATGAGGAATTATACTCTTTTGTCATTATTGAAATAATTGGCAAGTTGTTTTCTTGTTTGTCTCATAAACACGTCATACATAAAAGAGGAAAAGCATCAAACACTGAGGCTTTGACAGAGTCTCGAATGAACGGTGAAGAACTCTTGACTATTACCATCCACACACCTGATTTGAATGGATTCTAATAGAATTTAAACCAACATTAAATTCAACATTTTTTTGTAAACCTTCATACGTTTTTAACCATAGACACCACTATAAACTTACATGTTAGATACAAGCATACAAAAAGTCCAAAATACATTTACAAATTGAAAATAAATACATTTATATCACATAGGTGTGAACAAAACGTCCCCAGTAATACTGTCTGTGGTGCCATCTGTTTTGAATTCCTCTCATTCGTGAAGCTCTCTTTTAAAAGATCCAACTTCTCATTTCCATCTAATGTTCACATTCAGTAAACAAAGTCCAAGTTAATACCACACATTTCAGATGAATGACAATACTCTAATATTTACAGAAACATTAAGAGATTTTAGCATCTTTTTTCTTTTACAGCAGAACCTGTCCTTGTTGCCTTCGGAGTGCATCGCACCTTCAACAGCGTTAATTATTCAACACATCCGAGGATGAGGGAATGAAAACATCATTTTTTTAAAAGGACACTTAAAAAAATACCAAATGCGTGGCAAACAAATTCAAAAGAGTCAAGTGAGGTTGGTGGTTTTAGGGGGAGTTGTGATGTCAAGGCAACAGGGAACTCTTTTGGGAAAGTGCATATATATGCAGAAAATAATGATGAGGTGTGGTTAATAAAACACTACGAAATAAATAAATAAAAATAAATATGCATTACAGTGACAGCTCATTAAATAAATAAATAAATAAATAGATTAAAATAAATATAAAGTCGCTTGAAATAAAAGGAGTGAGGGGGGAGTTTAATTTTGGTGGGAAATGTAGGAGCTCTTACGGGAAACAGAGCCCATCCTGTAACTGTGGGCCGTCCATATACTGTCATAGTCAGAGTCCTCTGAGAGGTCCGAGGTGGTCTCAGGCCTTGAGATACTGCTACGGCGGCCCAGAGAGTCCACGCTTGATTGATCCAAAACGTGGTTATGCATGAGATCAGTGCCTTGCCATGCTGAAGAGGCCGTCCGTTCGCAGATGATGAGAGGGGGGTCAAATCAAATGAATGAAGGCAAATGGAAAGAGGGGTCCAACAAAGAATGGATGTGGGTTGTGCAACCACACAGATGGGTGAACCAATTATACCCCAAGAGAGTATATGAGTTTTATAAATAAATGATTAAATGAAATAAAATGATGTGTGAACATGTCAGAATCAAAGTATGGGGAGGAAGGGGTCATGATAAATAAATGAACGGTAAGTATGATGAGGAAAAAGGAGAGAGGATATTGTTATAAGAGATCCCAGAATAATCTTGTTAAGATCAACAGGCTTTGGTTTATTTCTATGTTACACATAGAAAAGTAGATATGAAGGAGGAATGTCTTAGAGGAAACAAAACGGAGGCGAACAGGCCTGTGTTCGGGACTTACTTGAGTTCAGAGTCTGTCTGGTTTTGGCACTTGTGCAGTAGGCCTCGATCACTTTCAGGATCTGAGCATCTTCCTCCAAAGCTACAGTACCTGTGCGGGTAAAAGGATACATCAGATGCACAATCTTTCAGAAAATATCAATATCAGAAACAATAAAGACCCGCTGACTTACTCTTCCTCAGAGCAAATTCTTCATCGGACGGCTTCCTCTCTGGCTTCCTCTTGGGCAGCAGCTTTTTCATAGTTTTGGGGCTTTTACTGAGGTCCTAGAAGAGAAATGGAAATCATAGAAAAGGGACACAGAGAACTTGGAGACTTGGAGAGCCACGAGAGAGAAAGTATTTTTTATTTAGATAAAGGGTTGTGTTAATTTGTGTTCATATATTAGGATCAAAATAATAGTGACCATAATATCAAGGGAAATAAACAACAATTACTATGCTTGTATTATATTACACTTTTTATTTGGAAGTCCAGCGTGCTGCATAATTAATCTGAGCCCAGAATACCTCTTTATAGCAGAGAGCAGCTGAGGGCCTGAGTGGAGGTGCTGGACGCAAGCAGCTCAGGCTCCAGGGCTTCTGGGTTTTCGGGGGCTCCAGGGGGCCCCACATCATGGTGCTATGAGGGGCCCCGTGAGAGGAGGGGTGTGGTAAGGTGTGGTAGGTAGGAGCAACTGTCAGCCCCCGGCTTTCTGCATGTCTGGACGGCGTCAGAGGGTGAGAGGGGAGCTGAAGGGGTAAACATTTTAGTTTAAGTTGAACATAATGAACATGCAAACCTTAAATACTGTACATGAATTAATCAATGTGGTTTAACTTTTTTGCAAAGCTATTTGTGCACCTACAGACAGATAGATTGTGTATTTGAGCTTTTTATTTCAGAATAATTATTTTTCACGAGTTCGCCCTTCCTCATGATAATGATTAGGCATATTTGGCGTGCTGTCCAGGGAGCGAGTCGGGATGTCGGCGAACTCCGAGCCCTAGAAGATGGAACCCTTGGGGGTAGAACCCTAACCAGGACTGAGCTGGACGTCCGGCTCGACTCCCGCTCGCCCCCCTGCAGGAAGACGTGAAATATCGGAGGACAAGGAGTGGAGGAGGGATGCATAACGAGATGAAGAAGGAAGGAAGAGGGGGTCTATTTAAGGGGAAGGCTTATGAATTTGATTGCCTGAGACTGATTAGGGGATTGGAAACAGCTGTAGCTAATCATTGCGTCAGAGCTCCTCCCGAAACTTGTTTGTCAACATCACTTAGTTATTAGTCTGGATATTAAAAATGTCCTGACTCTTCCAAGATTTATAATGACAGTGAATAGGCTTTGATATTTAACAATACAATAGAAGTCTAATAAAGTGCACTCATTTCACATAAAGGCCTCATGAAGTAAATTAATGCATTTTTGTTAGACAAATATGCCGTACACATGTTCATGTTCACAGAGAGTCCAGTGGATGGTGTGGAACGTAGTGTAAGCTCTGCTGAGAATATGCTAGTCTTGTGAGAACCAAGTTTTGTTTACACGACCAGAAGGTCTCCTCTGGCCTTATATTGAAATCCTCAAACATGTTTCTTTACTAAACCCTCGTTTTATACTTCTAATTCCTGACTGGTGTTTTGTTTTGATCTCTCCACTGTGTCTCTCCACATTTGTCACTTCATTCGATAGTGAAGGCTACAGACTTTTCTTACAAAAATGCATCGATTCACTCTAGGAGGCCTTTATAATAGGACATTTTCCAATTGTATTTGTCTGAAAGACAAAAATCATTTACACCTAGGATGCCCTGAGGGTGAGTAAACCATGGGGTAATTACCATGGGACTAGGCTTGAGCCTTGTCTGTGAAACCAGGGGTATATGTGTGGTTTTCTAAGATGTAATGTTAAACAGGTGACTCACTGTGTGGCAGGGAACAGTGAGTGGTTTCATGCTGGGAGCCGCCATGGTGGTGTGCTTGGTCTGTCGGTTCAGATACTCGAGCCAGTCCTGCAGATCCTGCTTGTTATAGCAGATCACCTGAAGTCTCTCAAACATGCTTCCTGTTGGATGGAAGGTCAATTAATAACTAAGAATGATCAAAAACACTTCACTGTGTCCTGAGCACAAAATATGCGAGTCAGTTTGTCCATACCTGAGAGCTCAAAAGCATTTTTATGACTTTCACAGTCTTCTAATGGGGTCACCGTCATCCCGCTCAAAGGCAGCTTGCCCTGAGAGAAACAAAACAGACATTTTCTCTTTGTGCTCGGGCCGCAAGTACCTTTTTAATGTTTGAAAAGCTGGGAGAGTGGGAGTGGTGGAGCGAGGACAGTGAGAATTATTTGGCTGTGTAGTAATCAGTTCTGACAGCGGCTGGTTTCTGACCTGGTAGATGAAGCCACTCATCCTTGGACTGGCAGACAGGATGAGCAAAATATGAGGAAACAGCAGAAGGTAACGTTCATGCTTATCCTAAGAAAAAAAGAAAAAGAAATAAATAATACTACATAACCATTATAACTGAAGGACTGAAATCACAGAGAAAAACCATTGCCATTTTTGTCAATATAAATCAGCAACGGGTCTTTTTGAAACATGTTATTTACTTCTAATGCATTTGTGAAGTAAATAACATGTTTCCACTACTTTTTTTGCAATAAAACTTCTTCCAGAAAACAAAACATTATTGATTTATATGGAATCCTGAGCCATAAACACCTACTGCAAAAACACATCACTTACTTTAAACTTATTAATAACGGTAATTATACAAGGACTTTTTTTTTTGTTTTAGTGTTTTTAAGGTGATAGTTCACTCAAAACTGAAACTTTTTGTCTTTAATTACTGACTCTCATATTGTTCCAAACCTGTAAGACTTTTGTTCATCTTCGGAAAACAATTATAAATACCCTGCATAGACAACAATGCAGATCCAGAAAAGAGAAAGAAGGACAGCAGTAAAATAGTCACAAAGCTTTCACATTTCATCATAAATATATTTGTGAAGATGAACAAAAATGAACATCTGTATATGAACAAAGGAAAACTGAATTTTCATTTTTGGGTGAACTAACCTTTTTATGGAATCTCTGCTCATCAAGGCTGTATTTGTTTTAACAAAAACAATGAAAAACTTTAATATTGTGAAATATTATTGCAATTTCTAATATTGGTTTCCTATTTTAATATACTATAAAATATAACTTATTTCTGCGATGCAGCGTTGAGTTTTCACCCCATTTTTCTTTCATTCTTGAATAAAAAGCAAACAGCATTTATTCAAAATTTCTTTTTTGAAAAAACACTATTCATTTTTACCTTTATATTCATCAAAGAATCCTGAAAAAAAGTTTTTTTTTAAAAATTGAAGCACCACAACTGTTTCAATACTGATAATAAATCAGTATATTTTTGAATGATTTCTGAAGACTGGGGTAATGTTGCTCAACATTCAACTTTGCTTCACAGGAATACATTTAAAGTATATTCAAATAGAAAATTGTTATTTTGAATTACAGTATTTTTTCTGTATTTTTAATCAAATAAATGCAGCTATGATGAGCCTAAAAAACTTCTTTAAAAACATGTAGAACCTTATTTTTGAACAGCACTGTATGTCACCAAAGGGAAGTCTGATGTTTAACTGGAAGATTGAGTTATGACATTTTGATTAAAGGAACACTCGCAATTTTCCTATTTAATAATTCCTATGCTATAGTTACATCGTGTACTAAGGCTGATGGAAAATGAAAACTTATTATTTTCTAGACTGATATAGCTAGGAACTATACTCTAATTCCAGCGTAATAATCAATGAACTTTGTGGCAGTACCATGGCTGCAGCAGGCGCAATGATATTATGCATCTCCTGAAAATAGTCCCCCCAATAAAAGTGCTACCACGGAGATTGGCCGAATGGATTTGAAAACGGTAAAAATCAGCTGTTTAACTCTAGGTGGTAATGAGCCCTTTTTTTTTTAAAGAGTGGAGTGTTCCTTTAAACATTATCCAAAAAATAAAAACTTGCATGAATGAATGATTCACAATATGATTAATAACACGCATTTATGAAAAGGGTGAATTTTCATTTCATGCTGACTGTTCATCACATGGATCAGCCACTGAGATCTCACCTCACAGCCTTGGTTCTGAACCATGGCCTGGCTCATATACAGCACTGAACCCAGGGTCTTGATATCCTCCCCCTCCCACAAGCGAATCGTCTCAGTCAGGATCTGAAGCTCCAGCTCCTTGCGCTTCCGCACCTCCTGACATTGTGCCTGTAACCATGGCAACACAATACGTTAAGAAGGCTGGTTGCCATGAGAATGATCCGCACCTAAGTGCAGCAGCAAAGTCACGGGACGCCAGTCTGCTTTAGCATATTAACTAGGCAGTTAACACTCACAGAGAGATTCTTGAAAGCCATCATACATTTCTGAATTTCTGTCCTATCTGGATGACCCTCCTGAAGAGGAAAGAAGACAGTGTCAACACTGAAATGCCACCAACCATTAAAACCTTCCCAGAAATCACATAAACTCAATCTCTCTCTTCTACCTCCATGTGTCTCTCCAGTTCCTTCAGTAATGTGGGATATTTGTCCAGTCTCATGAAGGGTTTGCTGAGGCCAGAGGTCAGCGTGAGAATGCCTGGTATCGACGCACCCCTCCCCTCCATGAACTCCCCGAGCTCCTCACTGAAGGGACAGAAATTAGAAGTTATCACCAGTTATCAGTGGAGAGGCTCTCTGTGAAATCAGGACACAATGTGTTGGTGTACCTGTGATCAGTGAGAATACTGACTGCCGATGGGTGGTTGGAGCAGTAAGACACATAGAGAGACCTTGTCTGTGGCATGAGATTCAGGAAGAACCCTCCCACTTTCTGCTGCAGCTCTGGAAGCCTTTAATCACAAAACATTGAGGTAAATTTTTACACAAATGTTTATTACTGCACAATATTTTTTTCAAATGTTCTGCGTAGGATTTTTCCGAACCTAGAATATAAATCTTTGTTCTCAATTCTGCAATTAATTCATCCCAAACAACTTAAATTTATAGTCTCCACTAATTTAGTAAATAAACCATCATTAAACATCATTCAGGCAGTTGAAATTACTACTTTATTCAGCAAGGATGCATTAAATTGATCAAAAGTGGCAGAAAAGATTATATAATGTTTATTATGTTACAAAAGATTTCTATTTCGAATACATGATTATGACATTTCTATTCATCAACAAATAAATAATTACATTTATAATCAATGCATTTTAATTTATGAATTTTTTTTTTACATTGCAACAAAATTTCAGAATTTTTAAAAAATGACTTAGTCTTAGTTTTGATATATTTTTGAAAAACAGGACTAAACAGGGCCTGGAATAATACAATAATATGATATTAATAATTGCATCTCTTTTTATTTATGCATTTTAGCAATATTTAAAATTTTTATATGTATTATTATCACAGAATGTTTTTTCCTTTGATCCTAAAATACATATTTCTCTCTCTCTCTCTCTCTATATATATATATATATATATGACAAATAGAAAATACACACATATAAATATTTTTTTTTTCTACAAAAATAAAATTAAATAATATAAATTTATTTCAATATGCTTAATTTACTTTCTTTGAGAGGTATAAATTCATAAACAGTTTTGCTGATAAACTTACCACTAGAGGTCAGTGTAAACATTAGAAACCTAGTGATACTCAAATCCTTTTAATAGACCTCAGGTTACTGTCCAGGTCTATTTTCATCATCTAAGAGTCGAAACTTGATACATTTGATTGAGTCTCAGTTTCACTAATTGCTTTGGCCCTCCTGTCGTAAATTACTCAGGGGCTACTAAGAGCGGGGCCGGGAATCACATGGCTGCTCACGGTTAGCATAATACTTACTTGGTGGTGTCCTCCAGTGACTGGACCAGAGTCTGCTGGAAAGTGCTGATTTCCTCCAGGTTCCCGAGAATGACACTTACACCCGAGGGGCTCAGTCTATGAGAAACAAAAACGAACAGTGCTCAAACATTACACAAACTTGACACAAATGCTAAGAAACTTTCAAAGGGGAAGATTAAATTTTTTAATCACATTAATTACACTAAAATCACACATGAAACCCGAAAGCCAGACAGAGAACACAGAATAAGCATGAATTTGAAGCAAAGTTTTAAAGTTAAAAAAAAGAAACTTAAAAGTAAAGTTTTTTACTTTTCTGTCATCTGTAGAGGTCTCAGGTAGTTGGTCAAAAGGTTCTGGAGCTCCTTCGAATACTCTGTTTCAGTTTCTAAAATGTTCTGTAGCACCTGAAGACAAACAAACAGCAGGTGTTTTTAGATATTTTTAACACAAATCAGCTGCGCTCGTTCATAAATCAAATGAGACCGATTACTGTTCATGTGCAAAATCTCAGAAATTAAGCAAATCAACCAGGAAATGTGCTTACCAGGTTGTAATAGGTTTTACTGATGGATGCGGTATCAAAACCTTTAGGAGGGCTTTTAAGATTTCCAGATTTAGGGGACACTTGTTTGTCTGTAAAGACATAGAGTTTTAATAACCGTGCACTGTGGAACAAGAGAAGACTGCGTTTATATATTAACAAAAGTCCACAGCAAACTGACACTTACCAGACCCTTTAACCTCTCTGACGTAATTACTTGGAAACCAGCCTGTCTTGCCGTTGAGGGATCCTTCCCACCAACCCCCTTCTTCTGTGCGAGTAACATTGATGATGTCACCCTTAGTGAAAGAAAGCTCATCCTCATTGGTCTGCTGGAAGTTGAAGCGAGCTTTAACCACTAACTGAGCGTTACTGTTCTCCGTCATGTCCTATGAGAGAGAAAGAGAGTACTTATGTTTACATGATGCAGACCTTTAGTGTGCTAACAAGTTTTAAAAATCTAAATTTACCCGTTTACATAAATTAAGATGTATGTGCAAGACAGAGTCTCTGGACACTGCACACAACGCCAACAGTTTCATTCACAAACATCAAACGAAAGTCATCTCTGATTATCTATTGTAGTCAAAAACACACCAACACTGGGGTGTCAAGCTGCTCTTCACCTACACAGAAATGCTACATACTATTGTTCAGATATTGAGATCTATATATTTTTTAAAAGAAACAAGTTGACGAAACGCAACCGCAAAAGCTTTTACAATATTTCAAAAGATTTCTATTTTGAATAAATGCTGAAAAAAATGTTTCACAGTTCAAAAACATATTACACAGAACAGCATATTAATAATAATAATCTAAAAACAATTTCTTGAGCACCAAATCAACATATCAGAATGATTTCTGAAGGATCCTGTGACTCTGAATAAATGCAGCCCTGGTGAGTATAAGAGACCAGTGAAATTCTTATTGACCCCTAACTTTGGTAATGCACATGAATATTTTGATCGAGATCTGCTGTGGCTGGTTAAGTGTTCTCACCCTAGTGTTACTCACAAGACTACGGAACTGGTTCTGGAGCAATTTAGAAGATCTGCCCAGTGAGGACTGGGAGGCCAGTGATTCGAAGGACTTGATCCGGTGCGCAGAAGAGTGACGGGTACATACAGAGTCACTGCCTATACCAATATCTACTCCAACAGAGAGAACACAGAGGCTTTGAACAAATTGTTGATAAGACTGAGCCTTAAAGTTACAATTTATTGTTTCTTTATATCATGTTTTAAAGTCTAAATAGAATAATTCTCACCTGCAGTAACTTTATTGAGGGCAACCAGTGTAGTGAGGACTCTGCTGAAGTTGTGGCCCTGAAACAGGTCACCGGCCTCGAAAGGCTACAGAGAGAGAAAACCATTATATAACATCATTAATCTAGACCACCTACATGTCAGTTAAAGAAAGTTAAGAAATGCATATAGGACTCCAGCCTATTTTAAGCACTTAAAGCTTATGGGAAATTTCTTAAACTGCATTACTAACACAAGTTTGAAAGTTAAGCCATGTGCACAATTTATTTACAACGCCGGGCAATCAAGCAAAAAAACATCAACACTGTACTCCGATAGACAATACCAAAGAACAAGGAAAAATTGAATTAAAAATACTGTATATGTTTTTCACATCTATATTCTTTTAACTATTATTTATCAATTTATCAAATACATTGTAAACACAAATACAAATTCTCAAAAAGGATCCCAAAACTAATCTAGTTTTCCAAAATGTAATGGACAAATATAAGGTGCTTTGTCATATCGTTGTCATATCCACAATATTGCTTGCCAGATGTCAGCAAAAATGGTGAATAAGATTTTTCATATATTTGTATTGTTCAGACCTGTTATGACTACATTCAGCATCTATTGACGACAATCATCATGCATTCTTTGTGTGTGCCGTTTGGCCTCTGAGCAGGTGGTGTGGTTAGCAAGAGGTCACTGATGTCTCTTTGCTAGTATTATAACTGTTTAATGGACAGCTACATGTACTTCTACCAGTGGCTGTGTGCATGAGAACTTCAGGAGAAAGTATCAGCTTCCGCTCTGATTCCAGTTTATGCCCTGAGAGAAGAAAAAACAAGTGTGTGGGGATGCGAATAAGTGGCCAATGCATCATCTTGAGCGCTTTGCCTTTCAAAGTAATTCTGCTCCTTCAGTGATTTATTAAATCATTGTAGGATTTTTTTTTTTTTAAATGATGCCCTATGCAGCTAACATATAAGAACATCCATTATAGGTTTCATAATAGATGTTCTTCAATCCTCTACCGCCAGCATAATTAAATAATAATAAAATGTCCAGTTTCAATTATTTTGGTAATTGTAAAATCGGGAAATGTTAGTATTTTGGTAAGTCTGGGGTCAGTAACTCTGGGAAAAAATTTTTTTTTTATCTAATTTATAAATGCTGCCTTTCAGAACTTTCAATTTATGGATCCTGAAAAAATAATGAAAAAAATATATCAAACAAGAAAGCATTTATTGTTAACTGTTATATTTCTCAATATTTTTTATTTAAAAAAAAAAAGAAGTCTCAGGAAACAAGAGAGACTTCAAAACATATTTTTTTCATATTCATAATAATACATACAGGTTTAAGTGTGCCATGTTGTGAAGGTGGGCATGTTCATTTCTCATCACACATTGTCATATGTTTAGCTTGTCTCAAAAAAATTCCAAGACAAACAAAATTAATTAAAATCTATTATTTATTGCATATAACTTGTTAGATTATAGAATTATGTATTTTGGATATTGCTTTGCAATTATTTAATTCCAGCTAAAACAATGCCATTTTTGCTCTACTGATCCTATTTAGAGTGAAATTAAACATTAACAACAGAGGGAGTTGCGTGATAGAGTCTGAGCAAAATTTATAGCCTGACTGCAGATCTGAAAATGCCATTGTGTCGTTAAGCTTGAGATCACATCATCACAGCTGAATGAGCTCGGTGCTTCATGGTGAAGGAGCTTCAGAAGAGGCTGCTCATAAGGCAGAGTGAACTGGACACAGATTAGCGAAAATCCTGTAAACCACAAATTTGGAGCAAAAGGATAAGCTTTCATCCCCAGGGGTCAAAGAGTTTTATTTTAATACAAAAAAAAAGTACAAAACAAACTCTAAGACCATTTAAAAAAAGCCTTTCAATCAGGCCTAGTTATATCACATAACCTATATGCGAGATTTGTCATCTGGGAATGTGCACACAAATCATGGGCTGGAGGCATGACAACAAAAACACGTCCTTGCAATATCTGTGACAAGCGCTCACAGCTGTAATCTTTCACACATAAGACTAAAAATAAGTGTTTACTATCAAGCTCGTATCTATTCCAAAATTTAGCATACTGTGACGGTGCCGGTGTTGACAGCGTTGGAGCCTTGGGCACTCCCAGGTCAAACGAATACCTTTTAACAGGTCAGAGAGGAGCAAATTACTGTGACAGAGGTGCAGCGGCAGCAAACGCTAAAGCAAGAATTCTCTATATGAGAAGAAAACTCAAGCCTAAACCTACACAATGTAGAGAAGGGAAAGAGCAAAGCAAGCTGTGGGAAACTATACGAATGCGAACAAACCCTGAGATTAATTCATTAACGCAATCTCCAGCAAAACAAACACCCCTAGTGATCGCAGCGTAGAAGCAGACTTAGCTGAACACCAGGCACAGCATTAATCTCAAAGATGGGGTAATGATATCCACTGATCTTGAGAAAGGGGGTTCTTTTCCTACTATACTGTCAGTACTTGTTTAGATAAGGCATCACAAATTATGCGGCTATCAAAAGCTCCATATGTGACATGGGCCTCAACCTCAGCACATCTAGATACACTTGACAAGACATTAGCATTACCCTGAACCATCTGTTCCTTAATAAATGCGCATAGATCAAAATCCGACTAGCCCTTTGTATGTCCCTCTATCCACATTTGAGACTATTTTATGTGAGGTCTCCAATAATGGACAGAAGAGGAAAAAAACTGTTGGACATAATTCACATTATAATACAATCAATAATAAAATATAACTTAAAATATAACTAATAATAATTTTATCCTACAACAGCATTGAAGGGGAAAAAATAATAATTAATAAAACCCAATTATGTAATGTTAACATGATGACGCTTACTATTTTATCCCATACTGTATAGACCTAAAAATATTATATACATATAATATGTATATAAAACTATACATAATCAAAACTTTATATTTTTGGAGTGATCATAATATTGGGGGTACTTGAAAAAAAGTTGAAGCACATTATGAAAGTGACTTTTGTTTGCTTAACCAAGCAGAAAACAAAGATTGAATCTATCCCAGAGCTTCAATTTCATGCAGACTCAAATATAATAGACAAACTGTACATGAATGGACAAAGCAACGCCATTCATAGAAGACACAGCCCCTATATGCTGTAGTGCACGAACTCGCCAGCAACATCCTGATATTGTATTGACAAAAATTAGATCCACAACCAAATAAACCCTAGCGACATTTTCATAACATTACCGAGCTTTTGTCGCATCCTGAGTGTGACAATGCACCGATGTACGTTACGTTACAGGGAAGGATCTCGCTTAGAGGTGCGTCTCCTCTGTCTACTGCATGTCTCTTTTGTTGATTGTTTTCATTGTGGCGCCAATGCAGCAACATACAGTAGAGCAACAGGACCATAGACACAGCAACTTACCTCGACGCGAAACACCGCGCAGCCCTTGAGAAACTCCGTGATGTTGCTCAAGCACTCGCAGTCGTTCTTGGGATCCTGATAGATCTGAGGGAAACGGGGAGAGCAGTGGAAAAGTGTGAACACTTTGGGAGGGAAGGACTGGCTCGAGTATCCCGTATGAGAGTCCACGGGCTGCCTGCCTGACTATAACCACATCCACACACACATCGCGAAACAGATCTGCAGCACCGTGGAGATGGACAGCAGGAAGCGGGAGGAAGTGACGTTTGTAGATGGACGCCGAACACAATGGGATGTGATCAACACACCCCTGCTCTGGCGGGGGAAATTAAAACTGTCCTTCAGTCAGAGCAGGTATTTTGAGAGGTAAATGAGATACACAGCAGGCAGTTGTATACATGACCCTGGACTACAAAACCATATATTTTTATTATTTATTTATTTGTTTTTAAATTGGGATTTATGCATCATCCGAAAGCTGAATAAATCTTTCTATTGATGTAGGCTATGGTTTGTTAGGATAGCTTTGGCTGAGGTGGATCAACTTTTCTGGGGCCTGTACCATGATGGTGGCTAGACAAACTCACAGTTACAGGATTAGTTTTGGGTTGACAAATCTAAACCAATGCAATCAGGCATTATCGGTACCATGATGAAGCTCATCAACTTTCTTTGTTAACCCAGGCTTGATCCTGAGTTAATGTAGTACTTGCACATGAAAGTGTGACATCAGCAATAAGCAGCCAATCCCATGCTTTTAAACTTTCATTCACTTCTTGTGAGAGAGTCAGATTCACTACCAAAGATTAAAAGATTGAGCAATATGAGGAATTTCAACACATTTACACAGCAAGATGAAACGATCTTTAATAAAAGAGGAAAACTTAAGAAGAAAAAAAAAACAAAACAAAAAAAACTTGCAAGTAAGCTGTATTATCTATGTTTATATTAATTTAAAAGCCTATTACTATTAAACTAAACTGGCTTGTGCAACAGAAAAAGGTGATAATAATTATATAAATAATAAATAAATTCTAAAAATAATAATCTAAAAAAATCGGATGATTTTATCTTTAAACAAGGTTTTACTATGCAGCGTCCTTTAATTTGGAGTAAGAGAAGCTGGGGGAGTGGCTTTATTGCATCAGATATGTGTCACCTTGCTGGAAGCTGATTGGTCAAACTTAGTTTTGAGATCTCAAAACCAGAACATAACCTGCCCCGGAGCCCCGGCAATGAACACCAATTGAAGCCGAGTTTCTTTCATGGCGCCTAAAACCCAGGATTGGTGCAAACTAATACTAAACTTATCTGGGTAGCCAGCTAATCCGGCTTCGTGGTACAGGCCCCTGGGCTTACGCTAGTTGTCATTTGTCATCAACTTAAGTTTTCTATCAAACGTCCAATTGAAATGTAAAGCGTTGATTTTGTTTTTCAAAATGTAACGTTACTCGTATTTATCCATCTAAAGACTGAACTGTTTTCAGGCATGCTATAGGAAAAGTTGTAAACATTATAAATATTCAAAGTTACATGCATTCATGTATCATACACCTTAATCAAAGCAACTTTTAAATATAAGAATATAAGCGGATGAAATTTATTTCAGGACGCAAATAGCAATATTATTACTACAGCAGATGGGTAAAAATAATTTATATACCAAGCATAAAGTTCACACGTCCATATTCCTTCAGTGACTTTTATATTTTCCTTATTTTGTTTCATAATTGCGGTATTATTCAAGTTATGTCGACCCATATATCGACAATGGGAAATAATTGTGAAAATATTGAATAACGTCTCGTAAAATTAGGTTTTTAGATAGGTTTTTAAAGTAAAGACAAACAAAAAAGCCATAATTTGATTATTATTTATACATTTCACTCACAATAACTCATTTAAAAAAAAAAAGAAAAGTTTATTGATTTGCTCATTCACACCAAAAAAACACCAAAACAAAATCTCACACGTGATGTTGTTTAAAATACCTAAAATACAATTATTTTTCCTTTGCCCTGAATACCTCATTAGGGCCTCTCCTAAATTAATCATGAAATTGTGAGTTTGCATGGAATCTCTGCCCACAAACACACACACAAATACGAACATTTCCTAAGCCTGTCTCTCTTTACCTCAGTCAATTGTCTTTCTGATAGGATACAGATAGGCTGCTTAGTGTTACTTCTGTTGCATCGACCCCCTATTAAAAGCGGGAATACGACGATGGAAAAATGAGAAGAGAAGCGTCGACAAAGCTTTTTCTCAGGGTGGTCCATTTTCTCTATACAGCAGTATTTTCCTTCACACAATTCCCAACACTAACAAGAAATCCACCTGCACGCGGTGGAATGGAGTTCAGACCGCTCTGATCCTGTAAACAGAAGTGCAGTCGGAGCAGCGAGTCGTTAACACTACTCTGATTCTCTTTGTGCTTTCAGTCGCACAGCTACTGTTATTCAGGCGAGCTCTGAGATTACATTACCAGAGAACTTTATACAAGCGCACATCCCTCAGGACCCGCACCGATACATTTCTGCTCAGGAAAAAAACTAAACAAAGTCAAGGAAATTGGCTTACACCATGAATGCTGTGTAACTCAAGATTAGGAATTTCACTTTAAATGTATCTTATTAAAGTGCACGATACAAACTTGTTATCTGCTGTGACTAAACAATGACACTAGAAAAGATTTAATACTTTGCTGAAAAGCTTTTTGACTGCATGACTCACAGCAGCCAGCAGATGGTGGTGCTCTCCTCCCTTTTTTTTTTTTTTTTAATGTTTTCACCTGAAACAGACTCACTCCAGAGAGCCAAAGCTGTCAATGATACGTTTGCGATGTGCTAAATCTTGTTCTTTTAGCTGACCTGAGAGTCGTATTTTTTTTTCCCACACTTTCAGCGAATTCAAAAAGCAGAAGGAATAAAATGGCTTGAGTAACTTTAAGAACATACCTTCACCTATGTCAGAAAGAGCACCTTAGTGAGTGCGGGTTAACACTAGCAAAACCTGAAATGAAATCAACTTTATTTCTAACTCAGTACCGTGTTTGTTGCTGGCTCAGTCTGAAATGAAAGCCTCTAATCTTCCTTCATATGATACAAACAGCAAATTAATATCAGACTATCAACTTAAAATCGCTACGCATCTTTTTGACAGTAAAAATCTCTGTATAAAGGGTCAGGAGTTAGTACTGTTACACATATGGCTGTTAAATACAAATAAAACCTGTAGGTAGATAGAAAAGGCACCTAATCAAGGCACAGGGTTTGTTGGCAACCGTAATTAAAACGGTTTCTAGACATTTAAAAACAATGTGGTTAAAAAAGCAAGTGAACACACACTTGTAAAAAAGGATCCCCTATTTGAATGTACGCTAGTGAAACCCATCATCTTCATTAATGCTGAACGAAATATAAAAGCTGAAGCACATCTGCCTCAGACCAAAACAAGACATTTGCAATATTGTGTCTGCTGTAGTTCCTAAAAATGGTAACCACAGAAATCTTCATGGTTACAGCACAGAGACTAAAGAGTTTGATAATCAGAGAGAGATCATGATCAGGAAGCAGCCTTTGAAAAAAAAAAAAAAAAACATTAAACAGCACTTGGAAACAAAACTTCTGCTATGCTAAGGCAAAACACAGTAATTCCACATTTTGCCATATTTCATGAGTTTTTTCCAGTCCCGTGACGGATTGTATCTAAACGAATCTGTTCAGAGCACAAAAGTTCATTTTCATGTCTTGACACCATTCTGTGTTTTGCCTTTATATGGCAGTCTAGTAAAGCCTGGCACTATTTTCTACCAGCCAATCAAAACAGGGAAGATTACATACACTTACTAAAAAGAAGAAAAGAAATTTCACTCCCAACAAGTATCCTAAATATAATAATGACATATAGTCCAAAAAAACACTATATTTCTATGACGGAAGATGAACAAAAGAATAAAACATCTCCCTCTTCCATGTCTTGAACTGACAAATTCTGTGCATGTTCTTTAAAATGACACACATCATATTATTCTCATAAAAAAATTTGAAATGTGCATTTTGTGGTTTCATTTAAAGGTCAAAAACTAGGAATGCTCTCTTTATGGTTATAAAATATACCAAAAAAGGTGAATTTTGACATTAAGGTGTGGAGACACTCCCGTATGAGAGAATGACAGTAACATCTGAGACGTGTGTGGGATTGCATAAAGGAGGGTGTCTAGGCGTCATAGTCTTTTGTGCCATTTTAAACACGGGGTGAGAATCATGAAGTAATGCATTAGAGGGAAAATGATTTGTGTTTATCATTTTGAACGGTCAAAACCGGAAGACATGAATTGTTGGTGTGTGAGTACAATGTTGTTTCCTCCAATTGCCTTGTATTGTCAGCTCATGCATCCCATGCTTCTCCATCCGCCTCCTTTGCCTTCTCGATCAGGGCATTGTCTACATTCGTCTCTGCATCCTTGTCTTCAAGTTTAGCTCTTTTCTCCTCTTCTCTCTTCTCTTTGTCCAACAGCCAGTAGTTGATTCCCATTCCCACGAACAAGAATATGCTGGCAATCACTAGGACAATTCCACAACCCTGATATGTGTATTTATAATCACCGTAATCATCATTGAGTTTTCCTGGAAGAAAAGTTGAAAAACAGGTCTGTCAGTCTCTTTTTTAAACTAACTAGATCAGAATGTGCTATAGATAATATAGTAATAAAAAAATAATTATAAAAATAATATATGTAAATAATAACATTAATTAATATTAAAAACATTTTCATGTTTTATTTATGCTATGTTCTATATTTCTACTTTAAATGTCATGCATTAATTTTTTTATAAAAGTATTATTTCTATACAAATATTTAACAAATATTTAAACATCAAATTACATTTATTAAACTAAATTAAATTTGTATAAATAATATTTTTCATTATCTTTAATTTTAATATGCATTCTTTAAGTATTTTTGTTTAAAATATACTTCGTCAACACGGACATGTCATATTGAATCATTTTAGTTGTAACATTTTCGTTATTGAGAACCTAATTGAACAAAATATTTGTGATTCCAATATATTATTTAACATTAATAATATTAATATAATGGTAATTAATTTTATACATCAAAATGTTTACAAAAAATCCTTAGAAAATGTAGACAATATTTTGTTATTTTGCCATTATCATAAACTTTTAAAATAAAATATTTTAGAACAAATATCCAACAATTTTACAGGTCAACTATTATTATTATT
Organism: Enteromius treurensis; assembly: GCA_032275025.1. Lineage (NCBI taxonomy): Eukaryota > Metazoa > Chordata > Actinopteri > Cypriniformes > Cyprinidae > Enteromius > Enteromius treurensis. The sequence continues at coordinate 11,638,164 of JAUCMU010000151.1, forward strand.
ATTATGAATGAAGTGAATGCTCTTTAAACTATATTATTTACTTTGAACATTTAATTGCATATTTACATTTTTATAAAATGTATCCTTAAAATGCTCATGTTCAACTAAAATGTTTCTAATAAAAGTAATAATTGTAATAATCATAAATAATATAATTAAAAAAGTACAATTGTGTCAACACTTAAGAATAAGTGATAAAAAGATGGTTTGCCCAAAAAATTTAAATTTACCATCATGTCATTCCAAACATTAATAATTGACTTTTTTTCTGTGAAACATGTTTAATGGTCGTCAAAACGGGTTGGTTACCAAAATTCGTAACTTATTTGACAAATTTTTTTTTGGAATGACATGAGGATATGTAAATTGGCATTTTTGTGTGTACTTTTAAGTGAAGAGGATTGACACTCAGCCTTACCCAGTATGGGAGGCCCCAGCAGCACAGGCCCACACTCCACGATGGTCACCAACCCCACAGCGCTGGAGAACCTCTGAGCGCCCACCAGGTCCATCAGAGTCTCAAACAGAACCGAACTCAGCCAGCCGAATGCCACGCCGAAAAACACTGCATAAATGGCAAAACCCAGGTAATCTGTGGACATTGGTGCCAAAAGGTGGCAGACGCCATTATACAGCACAGATGCGGCGAAGAAGTACTGGATACGAGGACGGACCCAGCGAGTGTTGGCCACCAGGCCCATGGACGGCCGAGCGATCATGTCAGCGAAGGCCAGGATGGACAACAAGAATGCAGCCTTATCCTTGGAAATCCCGTTACTCTTTGCATAGTTGCTGAGGAACACAAGAGGCGCGAAGAGGCCGAAGAACATGATGACGTTTCCGAGCAGGTACAGCAGGAAGCCTCGGTGAGTGAAGAGGGTTAGATCCAGGAAGCTGTTGATGGTCTGCATGCAGGTCTTTTTTTCTTCACGTTTGGGCTCGCCATCCTCCTTTGGACTGGCAGATAGTGGTTTTGGTCCAATGGGCCGCATTAGTGACCCCGCAACACAGCAGTTCAGCAAAGCTCCGCCCAGAATGAGGAAACTGCCCCTCCACCCAAACTGATCAAACAGCCAGCTGTTCAACGGGGCAAGGGTGGACAAGAACACTGGGCTGCCCGCCATCGCGATGCCATTAGCTATTGGTCGGCGCTTGTAGAAGTATTTGCCAATCATGGTCAACGCTGGATTCAGATTAAAAGCCAAACCCAGGCCTAGAAACGGATGAGAGGAATAGAAAACTGATTTCTGAAATTTTGATTGTTTAATTGTAGTCACCCTGTCTTCAGGTCTCTGAATAGTTATGATCAGTGTAATTCAGTGTACTTACCACCTATGACTCCCACACAGAAGTACAGACCCTCCACTGTGTTACAGAAGGAGGCGGCGACTAAACCTGCACCAGACAGACAGCCCCCAACAATCATGATTGGCCGACTACCAAACTTATTCACCAGAATACTGCTGATTGGTCCTGTTGAGAGAAAACATGTTAAATAAATACAAAATATTTTAAATATTGTTATGTAGATATAATTTTTTTAAATTATTATTATTGTTTTTAAAAAAATATTATTATTATCATTATTATTTACAAAAATTAAACATAACACAAACCAGTGGGTTTAAAAGTAAAAACTACATTGGCTAAATTAAACCTAAATTTGCAAGCCTGTTACAATTTGACATGTGTCTTATAGAAATTTAATTCAATTCATGTTTATCTAACAATTAAAAAGCAGCAAAACAAATACTTTTAAAGTGTATACATTTTTTTTAAGCTAAATAAAATTTATTAAAATAGAGAATAACAAAAAAACATAAAACACCAGAATGGAAAACAATTTCATAATTGCTTGAAATTCTGTTAATCTGACATAATTTTACAAAACTAGTCAACTGCAGTAAAAACAGGTGGATTCAAAAAAGGAGTAAAAACAAAGAGTATTTTATTTTAATAAGTATAATTTTTTTACCATTGAAAAAAAAAAGGCAAAACCACACATACAGTAACACATGCCACACAGGGTTGCAAAAAACATCTCAATCAAATAACTATAATATAAAACCGCTCCTATAATATTGTATCCTGCTGACAATGAAAGTTTTACTCAAAATGTGTTGAAGTAAACAAACAAACAAACAAACATGGTGACTTTACTTATAACTATTCAAAACTAAAAATTGTTTGATCATGCTATTCGTGGTAATACTGTGTTTATACAAATGGTAAAAAGCATGGATATTTCACTTTTACTATAATAGAACCACGGTTAATTTTTTTGTAAGAGGGAGGCTGCATTTCGTACTCTTAATTTTGCAATCATACAGTCCACCACAAGATGGCATTCACACCTCTTAGACTGCAGGAGGACACTGGAGACGACTAAGAGGAAGGAAACTGTGATACCATATGCACACACTTCGCTACATGACATGTGATCACTGAGGTGCTGTGAAGGACAAAATCTTAATCAGCAGAATGAAGCTGACCTCCAGCAACCAGAACAGGAACTTGCTATTTCTGTGTGTCTCAGTGTGTGGCAGACCAGTGTTCATTTCAGTTAACTCCGCGCCAACTTTATGCAAATCTGACCAAACGAGCTGCCTTTTATGACCTTATTTCACTCGACAGAATTACTGTAAGTTCCCTCACGAATAGACAACTGCAAGCTACACTAATTAAATGCTTCAATATAGTATTTATTCACTCTTGATCTGTATTGTAGTAATAAATATACTCAAACAGACAGAAAGAGGCCAGCTTTCATGGTGAATAAATAAACTGCTCTGCTTTTCTTGTGAAAGGCCCCATTTAGAGCAGCCACAGCTGAATAACCTTTACAAAGTGGTTGTTTGTTCAACGCAGTAACTAAAACTTTTAAATGATAAACACAGAAAAGATGCAGTGATGTTTGGCACAGTCGCTATAATAACCATACCTATATTAGACAAATCTATCAGTGTTATTGAGAAAAACTGAAACGCAGTGCAAAAGAATCTAGCGCAGATCCATAAAAATGTCATAGCAAACAGTACTGTGTACACACAACCCTAGCTAAAGCGAACATGTTGGGTAGCTTTAAAAGATGAAGAAGAAAAAAAAAGGTGATGAATAGTGTACAGAAATGTATGGACACCAAAAATGTTATAAACTCTCATTTTGTATGTTGACAAAACGAAATATCTACAAACTTTGCACATGCCGGTTCGCCATGAAGGCTAATCTATCATCAGGAGGAGGACCTCTTTCATCCGTTTCACACAGCCAATCAGAGTTCAAAGCTATGTGTCCGTCCCCCAGTCACATTCCTCAAATTAATTTATTCTGACAGGCTTTGTGTAGCACCGAACGGCCAATCCATTCCAGGCCCAAGAAAAGAGACAAAGACAGTAGTGATTCAAATACACACATACACGATTATATAAACTGGTTCGGAGAGACGTGCGAGTCGGCAGAGGATAGGCTTTAGATGTTCAATCTGAGAGCTGCTTGTACTTCTACGACTTGCAGGAGCAGCAGTGTGAGTCCCACTAACACTGAAGAAAAATCTAACGTTTTACATGGCTGAAAACAGCCAGGGATGTGGGCACGGATCACACAGGGATATTATATGGCATAACTTCATATCAGTGCTGACATGAGTCATGGGAAACGGGGGAGAACACACACGTCTGTGGGAAGTGACTCTAGACCATCTCGCTCAGAAAGATTCTGGATCTTGAATAAAAGTTAAAGACTAAAGGTCCATGACACTATATTCAAATCACTTACATACAGTCATACTTATATACAGAACATGATTTCCCAAAGGGTTTGTGGAGCGGAGGGCAGGGGGTGTGCGAGTTCAGGAAAAGCAAATCAGTACATTTTAAAAGGGTATAATTAATATAAAATACTTATTCAAAATAATAAAGCCTGCAAGTTATGTGACAGTTAAACAACAATAAAATGAAAACATGCAAATGGGTTACATTTACATTTGAACATAAATGTGTAGTAAAGTATATGCCTCAGGTAAAAGGGCCTAAGACAGGGCTTCTCAAACCTGGTCCTGGAGGTCCGCTGTCCTGCAAATTTTAGCTCCAACCCTAATCAAACGCACCTGAACCAGCGAATTAAGATGTTTAGGATTACTAGTAAGCTACAGGCAGGTGAGATTCATCAAGGTTGGAGCAAAACTTTGCAGGACAGTGGACCTCCAGGACCAGGATTGAGA